>CAHIKZ030001536.1:0-217500 GCA_903632075.3 Acanthosepion pharaonis | reverse complement strand
TAAACTTTAAACATATGAAAGTTTATGTTTTCATTTAAAAAAAAAAAAAAATTATATTTAACTGGCTGCCTGCAAAAAACGAAAACACAAAGAAAAAGGGATATTTTTTCATTGACAACTGTTCTATTTAACTCAACTTGATCCATTTGTTAAAGCATTAAAAGTGGGAATTAAAATTGTAAAATATGAAAGTTTTTTATATTTTCTTTTGTTTTGAGAAGTGACAAAAAAAAATAATCACTATTTATTAGATTTTTTATTTACACTTTATTTTAATGAAATTGACAAAACATTGGCTAATTGCCAAACAATTCAAACTTTATAAAATGGTAAAAATAAGGATTTCCTTATAGTTGGTTCACATATTTTAATAATTTAGTAAATGTTTATAAATTTATGAATAAAAAAATTGTTTTCATATTTATTTCTTTATAAATTGGTAAATGATAAATATTGCATTGTCTTAATTTTAATTGTATTAGTTTTTAGAATGTTGTAAATATAAAATTATTCTTGTAAATAAACAATAAATAAATAAATTAATATTTTTTGTTGTTTATTCTCAAGAACAAAAAAAAAAAATATAAATTCACTTTTGATATGTTTTAGTTTTTTATAATTCTAATCATTGCTTTTTAAAACAAAAACATTTTTTTTTGAAGGTAGTTAAAATAAAAGAGTGTCAAGGAAAAAAATTTTTCTTTTAAAATATTTTTTTTTTTTTTTTTTGAATGTTTGCAAATAAATTATAGGAAATTTGGTGGAATATTGTTTTTTTTTCATTAAATCCAAAAAAATTTTTTTATAGAAAATAATTTTTTTAAACATGACAATTTAACCAACCAGTTGTGGAAAAACAAATTTTTTTTTTTAATTTGTTAATTTTTTAAACTGAATACACATTGAAAATGACTTAAAATAACAAAGCTTTTTAAGATTAAATTTAGTATTTTTTTTTTCATGAAAATTTTTTAAATGAATAATACAAATTAGATTTTCATTTATTTCCTCCTTAATTAATTAAATTTGAAGAAAAAAATGAAAACATATGGAAAAAAAAAAAAAAACTATTTTATGAAATTTCAAAATGAAATGTGAAAATAAAAATTTTTTTTTTTGTTTGAAAAATTTTTATTAAATGAGCCACATTATGATTGAACTGCAAAAAAAAAAAAAAATGAAAAAACAAGAGTTAAAAAATAAATAAACATTCAAATTATAATGATTTGAAATTTATAATAAATTATTTTGTCAAAAAATATAATTTCATTATTTTAAAATATTAATTTTATTAATTGAAAAATTCAAAATGTCCAAAGATCCTCAAAAAAATGAAAGAAAGATTTTATATTTTTTATGTTTCAGAGAATTTGTTAATCTTGAAAAAAATATATAAAAATAATTAAAGATGCTAAATACAAAAGGAGTTCCAAATGGATTGTTTTAGAAGGGAGACACTTGAAATGAAAAAAAAAAGAAAAAAAAGAAAGAGAGAAAATTTGAGAAAGAGAGAAAGGAGAAAAAGAGAAAAATGAGAAAGAGAGAAAGGAGAAAGAGAAATTTTCAAAGAAAAGAGAAAGGAGGAAAAGATTAGAAAGGAGAAAGAAAGAAAGGAGAAAAAAGAAAGGAGAAAGAGAAAGGAGAAAGAAAGAAAATTAGAAAGAGAGAAAGGAGAAAGAGAGAAAGGAGAAAGAAAAATTTAGAAAGAGAAAAAAGAAAAAAGAAAGGAGAAAGAGAAAGGAGAAAGAAAATAGAAAAGAGAGAAATTTTTTTTGTTAAAAGAGTTTAAGGAGAAAGAAAGAAAACAGAAAGAGAGAAATTCTTTGAAAATTTTCTGACCTAAAGAGAGAAATTTTGTTTGAAAGGAGAAAAGAGAAAGGAAATGAGAAAATGGATTTTAAAGGAGAAAGAAAAAAAAAAAAATGATTAAAAAATAAATTATTGTTTTAATATTTAATAAAATATGCAATTTTTTCAACTTTAATTTTGATTGAAATATTTGGAGTTTCTTTTTTTTAATTTATTTTTTTTATAGCTTATTAGACTTTTGTTGGTTATTTAAATCTGAAACATTTCAGGGGGGGATGTAAGAATTTTCTTTATTGTTACAAGGGAATATTGAACGATTTTCTTGAGAATAACAATGATTTTTCCAAATCCCCGTCCTACTATTTAACCCATAGCTTTTGGAAGGAGATTTTTCAATTTTTTTTGTATTTATTTAATAAGTGAATATTAAATTGGTTGACTGAAATTCAAACCTGGCTGGAGTCAGGTTTCTCATTCCAAAACTGCTTTTTGATCTTGAAACCTTACAAAAATTTTCGAGTTTTCTCATATCCATGAGATGAATCTCCAAGACAGATTTAATTCTGAGGATTCTTAAAAAAGGAAATTTATTATTGAAAAATAAAAAATAAGGTGGGGGAATAAATAAATATATTAATTCTGTTGTTAATCCTTGCCCCCATTTTTATGGTGCCTTTCAATATGACAATTGCATTTTCTTTTTTGGAAAATTCAAATCAATGTAAATCTTTTTAATCATTATTTTTTTTATTATTTTAAATCATCTCATTTGAAAAAAATTTTAAGTAATTTCTACCACCAAAATGTAAATGAGTTACAAAAAAAAAGAATATGAAAAAAAATTTATTTATAAAAAACAATAAAAATAAAAGAAATTTTATGACAGAAGATAAGTTTTGAAGATAAAAGTTTAATGGGAAGCAAGATAAGAAACTGTTAGCATAGAATTTACAGTTCCATCTAGCCATTTTCAACTGTAAAATGATGAGACCTTGCTGCCAATCTAGTACTGTATTTAAATTCATAAAGTCTTGGTATGATAGCAAAGAGTTCAGTCCAACAATTACCATGAAAGTATTTATAGAAAAGGTATTTGATTTCTTTTTATAAATGGCTGGGCATGTCTAGCTTGATTCCATTCAAATTCTTTTTATAATTTCTTTTTTCATTATTAAAGAAACTGTTAAAATAGAATTTTACAGTTCCATCTAGCCATTTCAACTGTAAAATGATGAAACCTTGAAAAATCTAGTATTATATTTAAATTCATAAAGTCTAGGTATGATAGCAAAGAGTTCAGTCCAACAATTACCATGAAAGTTTTATAGAAAAGGTATTTGATTTCTTTTTATAAATGGCTCTGCATGTCTAAACTGATTCCATTCAGTTTCTTTTAACCTTTTTTTTTTATTATTAAAGAAACTATTTAGCATAGAATTTATAGTTCCATTTAGCCATTTCTACTGTAAAAATGATGAGACCTAATTTTCTAGTATTTTTATTTAAATTTATAAAGTCTAGGTAATTTTTCAAGAAAGTTCATCAGAACAATTACCATGAAAGTTTTTATAAAGAAGGAAATTTTTAAATCTACATTATGGCAGTGTGAAAGTGACTGAAATTGAGATGCCAGGTCAAGACCAATAAATTGCAGATTCTTCATTGTATTTAATCAAAAATCTTTAAATATATAACAGGAGCACCAGCCCAGATGTGGCAGCAATATTCAAAGCATGAATAAACAATAGACTTATATGTAAAGTCAACATTCAATAACCCAATAAGGGTTAATAGGTTAAATTAACCAACTAATGTAAACTAACAAAAATTATATATATATCTCCCTCACTAGGCTCACTTGTCTGGCTCACTAGGTTTATATAGATTCTTTTAGAAAATAGACAAACTTCATTTTATAGGTTTCACCCTGAATGAATTGTCTTAAAAAATTGGCCGAAAAGCCTGACGATCCATTTTTAGGTGAAACCTAGGTAGGTTTGTCTGGCTCACTAGACTTTAAAAATCTCAATTCTGCTTATAAAGTTCTTGTATTGAGCTCTTTTTTTCTAATTAGTTGTTTACTTATTCTATCGGGGTTTTTTCTTTTTTATTTCAAGCCTGTATCTGGGCGATTTTTTTTTCACAGACTTGCATGTTTGTAGCTCTTTCTTTTTTTAACAAATTAAAGATTGATTTGATTATTGGCAAATCAATTTCTTTGAGGGTTTTTCAAATGAGCATAGTTATCTATATTTGTATTTATATATATCTGTGTGTGTGTGTGTGTGTGTGTGTGTGTGTGTGTGTGTGTGCATATAATGCACACCAGAATGCTTCCTCAGTGAGGTCATAAAAAGTTTTCGGCCTCCATGACTTTCCCTCCCAAATATTGCAAGTGTAAGTGATTTTAAACAATGGACCTTTATTGGATTTAGGAGTATCACCAAGACCCCAACCTATGTCCTGCCCCACACCAGTGTGGAGTAAGAGCCCATATAAGCAAATACACAAGACCAAGACGACAGTTCACTTTGGAGTTCGTCATACAAATTGTTCCAGAGTCTGTATTGAAGACTGACCATGTGATTCCTGCCAAGTACAAGAACTCCAACTTTGAAGAAAAACTGTGCTAAGACCAAGAACTAATCTTCACCCTTGTACCAACAAAGTTAATCCAAAAAGCACCTTGAAGTTAACACCAAAAGACAGAACAAGTTAACATTGAAAAACAGAATTCAGATAATGCCGAAAAACAGAATTACACTAATGCCAAAAAAGAATGAACTACATATTGAAAACAGAATTTCATAATCCAGCTCTGAGAATTTGCCCAAGTGTCACATTCATTTAAGACGGCTCGGAACAATAATTGTTATAAACCAAAGAACCAATATAAAAAGGTGAACTTTGTTACTTATTAACTGTGCATCATATTTTGTCTTATTTTTTATTGATGTACACCTTCACTATTGCGGATCGACTTGGTACCAAAGATTCTGACAGCAATCAGACCTGACCATCCTTTGATTAAAGATTCATGTGGGACGGGACAGAGGTTCAGACTGAACAGGTTACTTCGGTAGCTTATTGTGGCATCATACAGCCTAGATGAGCCTGAGGGCTTGGGTGCTACATATTCGGATATGACCAAAGATCTTAGGACCCAGAAGGTGGTATGTTATTGGACCTGTGACCAAAGGTACCACATTATTGGTGACCATGATCAAGGGTCAGATCCCAGAAGGTGTCACAGATCTGCCAACAGTACTGTCAACGTGGGGTATTTTATGTATATTATTTAGGCAGCATATCTTCATTCAAGCATGTTTGGTTGAATAATCTTGATATATTATGTATATTTATTTTATTTTAATGCTCTCAAATTCACTGATCAATTTTTTAATGCTGTTATTAAACTAATTAAGGAAGAAGCTATACTTATTTTCATTTCTTTTATTTTCCCCAAGTACTTTTAATCTTCAGGGGTAAATTGCTAAGACAAAAAATTAATGTAATTGAGAGTTGTGAATTTTTTTGTAAATGCGCATGAAACGTTCACTTATAATTATGAACAGGTATAAACACGCTCCTTTACAGTCAATTTAAAAACTAACTGTTAATAATAATAAATATAATAATAATAATAATAATAATAATATGCATGTAAGGGAGTTAACTTCATTTATATTTTTTTTATTTTATTATTAATATTTTAAATACTCACAATTAATCTTATTTAGTGTTGGTTGTATTTTATTTAGAGAGGGCTTCAAGAATTTGAAGGTTTTGTTTTTTTATTTTCATGGTGGAGTGTACTTTTATTGACAATATTTGTCTAAAATGCAAATGTGGACACAAATGTTCCTTTAAAAGTTGAGCTTTTGAACTTGAATCTGTGTAATGTAAGCCTCCTTGATAATGTTGCGAAACCAACATGTTGGAGATACAATCTCCCAAAAGACATTTAAATTGATACAATGTTGGTCTTCTGCAAAACATTAGTTGACAGAGAAGAGTTATTGCGGACAATTAAGTTGGTTGTATTAAATTTAGTATAGTATACAATTAGTTTTATTTTATTTTTTTTTTTTTACTTAGATCAGTGGGGATATATTGGTACTTATGATTTTTTTAAGAATATTTTTCATCTTGTTTGTAGTTAGAGTGTATTTGGTTGCAGTATAGTAGGTTGATATATTTAAGTTTAGTTGCAGAAGTATTATTTTTTTTTTTTGATTTATATTAATATTTCTAATAGCTCATCTAATTTGTTCATCAACAATGTAATTAGGAAAGTCATTATTAATGAGAGTTTGTTTAACCCTTTGCCAGTCCTGTGCATTATATGTGAAATTTTTTTTTTGTTTTTTTCTTTTGCATGATTTATTAAATTTTGTATAATAGCTGTTTTGTAATATTTAGGACATTCACTTTTATAGTTGTGAGTGCACGTGTTTACGCTAGTTGGTTTTTTATATGGGGAGGTAGTTAAATGTATTATTATTGGTGTCTATCAATATATCAAGAAAATGAATTTTATTGTAAAGTTGATATGTGAATTTAAGAACAGAGATTTTTTTATAGTTCATGTATTGCATCTATGTTTTTAACAGGAGAATTTCATCTACATATCTTAGGTAGATGATGGGTTTTAATGGTATTAAATATCTTATTTTCAAGGTTAGCCATGTAGAAGTTACTAAATGGAAATGCCATTAAAAAATTAAAAAAAATATTCACAACTATTAATTACATTAATTTTTTTGTTTTAGCAATTTGCCTGTGAAGATGAATTTGGATGAGATTGAAAGTACTTGGGAAAATAAAAGAAATGAAAATACCTACAGCTTCTTCCTTAATGAGTTTAATAATGACATTAAGAAATTGATCCATGAATTTGAGAGGATTAAAATAGACATAATATGTCTAGATTATTCAACCAAACCTGCTTTATATATATATATATATATATATATATATATATATATATTTATTACACACACACAGAGGTAGTAATGCCATCAAAAATTACTGCAATTGTTCAAAAGTCTTAAGTGAAATACAATGGAACAAGAGTTTTGAAACAATGTATTGAGATTCAATAAAGTGGGGATAAAGAATTCACAACTAAAATAGATGCTAATGAATCATTTAATTAATCTGTTCCTTTTATATTCAATGGTATCTAGGATTCATTGATTACTTCTGGTATTATAGAAATCACTTTTTGCTAAATATTATTTCATATTAAAAATAACAGTGAAATGGAAATCACTCTTGAAAGAAAATGATTAGCAAAAGAACACCAAAGATGGTGCTGACAAAGCCTATTTCAAGACCAAGCAAAATCATCACTTAATAGATAATGGTTTCTGAGTGCCTCACATGAAAGACTTGAACAAATAAGACTGCAATAATGTAGGAATAAAGGAAGTGATTGAATAAATGGCTCATTTTGTTTGGGAACTAATTTTGTCTAAAATGGTGATAAATATTTTATTTGTACAGATTATTGAAAAGACTAAGGGAAGTAATCACTCATAAACTAACATTAATAAACTCAAGTTGATTTACCTCCCTTCCAACTACAGATGGGACAGGAAGTGTGTGTGTGTATATATATATATATATATATAAACACAAGAAATATATAAATATATATTGATAATTATTGTGTGTGTGTGGAATGATTGAGTAAATATTGCTGTATGGGAGTAAAAAAAACTTACATCCAAAAAGCATTGGTAATGAGGTTGTCAGTTAAATTAAAAAATTCTGTGATTTATTTATTTTTAAAATACTAAATGGCAGTGAATGCTGGATAATCTCTTCACAGATGAAGAGATTTGAAGAAACGAAGTGTGGTTTTACAGAAGGATGCTGAGAATATCACAGACCGAACACGTATGTAAATGACAAAGTTTTAGAGAAAACAGAAACAAAATGGACACTTATAATTAACATCAGAAAGAGATAGAAATTTCAACTGAGGAAAGCAGGTTTAGAAAATTTGACATTCACAGGACACAATGAAGGCAAGATGGACAGAGGCAAACAACACAACCAATCTAATGAGCTTGTGCAATGGGTTGACAAAAAAAAAAAAGAGAAAATTTATTCAGATCTACAAAAGGACAGGAAATTGTAGAAAGTCATGATAATCAACACCCTGTGGGGACATGACACATAGAAGAAGATGTACAAGACATTTAAGTTGTCCTAATAATGTCAATCATATGTACAGGATGCTTTATGAGTCAAGTTTGGAGCAAGTCTATTTATAGCAATCTGTATACATTTGGGAGAGGAGGTGACATTTGTAGTTATTGCAGACCTATTTTAATTCAATGACAAGCTAACAGCATTTCAAACCAAGACAAGACTGTATTTTCATGCAAACAGGTACTAGCTGGCCAATAGAAATTATGTATAAATGTAAACTTACGTATTATCATGTGGTTTTTTGGGAGGAGAAACATCTGAATGAAGGATGTTTTTCAGTTCCTCTGGTCCTGAGGCTCCCAGCTAAAACAAAAAAAAAAAAAGAAATGATTTTATTCAAATCTGAAATTGAAATTCTTATATACATTAACATCTACATGGGTCATAGAATGTCAGTGGCATTTACCAAAGTTGCTTGTGCTCCAAAGTGGTATCTGAAATTTTATTTAAAAAGCGTAAAAGTTTCCTATCACTTTAACATCAACTGTTCTAGACAAGGTTAGCAGGGGGAGGATATTTAAGTACCAGAAATAAAGCAAAATCACATTCTTAACTCTTACCAAGGCAACACATGTATTGCATCTGTACAAACAGTGAGTGTGTCTAAGGCAAGATCATTTAGCAAAGACTATCCTACTTGAAGCTTGTTTTGAATTCATTGCCATTTTCATAATGTGGTAGGACTACCAAGACTAAAGAGCCTAGTCTGCCCTATTATTAGAGTTGAGTCATAAATAATTTTATTTACCATCTTTATTCTTATAAATACTGGTTTCCTAAAACGAAAATTACTTAGGACTCAAAGGACTTTTTATCATCAGTATTAACAATTATATATCTGGTCACAAAGTGAGGGGGCAATTTTGTATTATGATCAAGTTATCAACTGGTTCCCCATTTCTTGGCCAGAGTAGATTTTATGCATTTTAGAGTTGAAAATAATACCTTTTGTAATTATGTGGTTAACAAGAATATATGTGGACATAAATTGAGGGACCAATTGACTAGCGTTTGGTTTTCAAAGCTTGCCCAACCTGTTAACCTTGAAGATGTGCAGTAGAAAAACTCAAAAAACTCAGACAATCTAGAAAGACAACTCTGGATTCAAAACTGGAGATGACAATGGGGAAACCATTATTTTTCACAAGAAATTATGGCAATTTTCACATAATATTAATAAAGAAAAGGAAGCTGTGCAGAGCCATGATCACCCTGAAGTGATATGGCATGCTAAAGAGTATTTGTCTTCTTTAACTTTGTCAATAAAATAAAGAATTTCTTCCTGTGTCTTAAACTTGCCAACATTGAGCAGAAACGACATCAAAGTAATAGAAATGTCTTCTTAGTCATCAAAAAATTGATATTTGGTTGAAAGCAGATATGATGTAACAGGCTACAAATCGTTGAAAGACTCATGTTGGAAATTCCAATAACTTTTAACAGGAATAGTTGAAGCAAATCTGCTTAGAGAGTGAAAACAGGAGGCCTTGGTAGTGGAGGAACGGGAATAGGTGTATCGCAATTTCATTTAAATCCTGTGTTTGTGTGTGTATATATATATTACACACACACACACACACACACTTCTGTGTACATATGTATATTTCAATTCAATGACAACCCTAAAAATATTTCTACAATATTTAAAAATATAAAATTAAAATAAATTTAATGATTATAAAATAATTTCTGAAAAGTTCAAAATCTTACATTTCTCTGATTTTTGGGTGGTTCGAAAATTTTTTTTTTTTCATCTCCAACTTCATGATTTTAATTGATCAGCCTAGGGTAGAGGATGTCCAGACTGAGAGAGAAGGGAATATATTATTCCAATGTTTTATTTCAAACTTAGTCAAACTGTGTATGTGTATACATTAAATGGTAAAAGTAAATGCAAGTCTCAGACACACGTACATTAAATATGCACATGAAATTCACATGCAGACACCGTGTGACGGACAGAATCATCTTTTTTATAATATAGATGTTTAAATAAAAATATTAAGTTATTCAACAAAACTTTGCTCTTAAATAATAAAAAAAAGTTCAAGAGATAAATTCTAGTTGGTCTTATAAAATCAACTGAAGAACATATTCAGTGAATGTTAATAAAAATGACAGTGGACACCTTAAATGTCAAAGTATATCAACCTTTCTTCAAAAAAGATGTTAAGTTATTAAATAACTTAGCAAATTATTTCTTTATCTCTAGACAACTTTTTTTTTTTTTTTTTTATCTATAACCCTAATCTTTGCTAGGATGGAGAAAGTGGTTGTCCCCATTGTCCCAGCTTAGTAATTTTCTTATCAATAATTTTTCCTTATCTGTTTTCATCCCAAACAGAAACTGATTTGAAAGGAGAAATAATACGAACAGCCTATACATAAAGAAGTGTAATTATTTCTCTAATACAGAAGTTATTAAAAATCTAAAGTGTACAAAGACTTTATAAATATACCATAGATTTTATATATACATATTTTTATTATTTCAATGGTTTTATAGTGGATATGTCTGGTTCACACTCATTCCTGATCTTTTGAACAGAAGTAGAGGTTTGCCATTTGATTTCTGTTTAGGATTGGGTTTCCGGTTCCTTCTAAAGTCTTTTCATCCTCTTTCCATCCCAGTAGCCCCCTTGCATCTTGGTGGTATTATAACCTTCCTTGGGGTGAATTAATAAATAAATAAATAAATAAATAAATAAAGTACTTGTATTTGAAATAGACATCCCATTCTTAATTTTACTTCAAACAGTTTACTATGGCTATAAGTCTACATATTTGAGAAATCTTATAGAGTTAATAATTTTGTATATTTATGAAGGAAGAGGGTTTAATATTTGAATTAAACTGATTTGCAGTGTGGATTTCTATATCCACAATATTATATGATAATGAAAAAACAGGAAACGTTTATAAATTTAAGAGGTTTTCATTTTATTTAATCTTTATCAAAAATGAAAATTAAATTTATAAAAGTTTCCTATTTGTTGAAAGAAAAACATCATTCTGTCAACAAATTGCTGTAAAACAGTGTGGGTGTGTTACATTTAGGATTAATACAAATATAAAATTTGTCACTTAGCTGATTAATGTTATATTTAGCACCCCAACTCCAGAGTTTCATAAACAAACCTTTTTGTAATTGTCGTCTGTGGAGGTTTCGGCTGCCATTTTTCTTATTGTCATTATGTTTATATTAAGTTAAAAATAATTTATGCATTATTTATTGGTGGTTTTTTTTTTTTTTTTTTTAAAAGTTCATTTTGGCTATTGTAATGTCTTCATTACAATTAATCAAAAAAACCATTTATTTTTATATTTGTGTTCGACCTAAATCAAAATCCTGTTGTTTTTTGGCAGGATTAGAGATCATCCATATCCCCTAGTAACCTTTGAATGAATTCTAAACTGAACCCTTTTATTTAATCTACAGGGGTAGATGTGTGTTGTCAGAAAATCAACCAATCAATAAAAGCATCATTTTGGCTATTGTACCCTCCTGTCTTCATCAGGTGTATATCAACCCTAGTAACCTGCAATGAATTCTAAACTGAACCCTTTTTTTTAATCTACATTTAGATTCCCAGTGTGGAAAATGGACCAATCAATAAAAAGTCATTTTGGCTATTGTAACATGTGTCTTAGGTAAAAACATCAACCAAATGAATTCTAAAAAACCATTTATTTAATCTATAAAAAAAAAAAAAATAGCATAAAAAATCATTTTAAAAATAATCCTGTCTTCATCAGGTATTTCAACCCTAGTAACCTGCAATGAATTCTAAACTGAACCCTTTTATTTAATCTACAGGGGGTAGATGTGTGTGTGTCAGAAAATCAACCAATCAATAAAAATCATTTTGGCTATTTTACCCTCCTGTCTTCATCAGGTGTATATCAACCCTAGTAACCTCAATGAATTCTAAACTGAACCCTTTTATTTAATCTACAGGGGTAGATTTGTGTGTGTTTGAATCAACCAATCAATAAAAGCATCATTTTGGCTATTGTACCCTCCTGTCTTCATCAGGTGTATATCAACCCTAGTAACCTGCAATGAATTCTAAACTGAACCCTTTTATTTAATCTACAGGGGGTAGATGTGTGTGTGTGTCAGAAAATCAACCAATCAATAAAAGCATCATTTTGGCTATTGTACCCTCCTGTCTTCATCAGGTGTATATCAACCCTAGTAACCTGCAATGAATTCTAAACTGAACCCTTTTATTTAATCTACATGGGGTAGATGTGTGTTTGTCAGAAAATCAACCAATCAATAAAAACTGGTCATTTTCTATTATTGTAACCTCCTTTCTTCATCAGGTTATATCAACCCTAGTAACCTGCAATGAATTCTAAAACTGAACCCTTTTATTTAATCTAAAGGGGGTAGACTTTTCTCATACCACTGATCATGACTAGTCATATTGTTTAGTTCATATTTTTTTTTTTACTGCTCGGTTATTGCTCAAAAGACTTGTTTTTTGGTCATTTTCAACCAATTTCAATATACACTGAAAATCCACTTTTTTTGTAAATTTTCTTCTGTTTTAATCTAACTATTTATTTATTACATTACTATTTCTCCACCCACCCTCCACTTATCAGAATCATTTTGTTCCAAATCTTTTGTTAATGTTTTTAATAACTGTCAATTTGTTTCTGTAATCAGAAAGTATACACACACCAAATGTTTTCAAAGTCTTGACAGTTTTAACTTCATTATTTACATTATTCGGACTATTGTCCTCATCTTTGTATTAATTCAATATATATGGTGACAAATATAAATTTATCACATAACTGATTGATGTTATATTCAGCACCCAGACTCCAGAGTTTCATAAACAAACCTTTTTGTAATTGTTCAGTCCACTCGTCAGGAGGTTTTCAGCAATTGTCTGCTGATATTCTCATTTTTGTTATTTTTATGTTAAGATAAAAAAAAAAATTAACTAAAGTGCTTTTTATTCATCTAGGTTGATTATTTTCTTCTTTGTGCATACACCTGTACGTGTATGTATGTACAGATATGTAGAATGTCATAGTTATTTTGTTTCATAATTTTCTCGTTTTCTTAAACTATCTTTCTTTTAAGTTTTGAAAATAAAGGTGTATTCCATACTTTGATTTAGTTCTTGTTTAAATTTTAATTAATGCTTAAAGGGCAAAGTAAATATTTGTTTATATGTCTTTACTTACACATTTAATTTTTTTATTTAGTAGATGATGGTTTTTTTTTCTGACTTGGTGATATCTTAAATTAAAAAAAATGGCACAACCACTTGTTTCTGAGGATGCTAGTCTACTAGGGCAGTTAACTAAATCCCCATGTAGATGCTTGCTCAGGCACATTTGTGTTTGTTCAACACCCACAGAGCCTGCTTGTGGTTTATACCTGTTGTGGAGTAAAGAGTACACCCGCTGGTGACTCTAAGAACTTGTCCAATACTATAAAGAGTTCCATGGTATGAGATTAGTAGTATTCATACTGGAGTCAGTCTTCGTACTAACTAGGAACTTGAACTTAAGTATGGTATAACAAGCACCATGTAATAACTGGAGTTATAATGGTGGGAGACTAGATTTTCATAACTCATATGTGCAATGCAGACAGTTGCATTGGAGCCAGATAGTAGTTTGGAGCCAACTATCATGCAAAACACACAGATATTCACGTCAAAGTACTTAAAGCATTATGGTAGATTATTCGTCAAAGCAAGACGTTGTTATAGCAGTGACAACAAGGGATTCGAAACTCGAGCCATTGTGTTGAGGATTCAAAAAAAAAAAAAAAAAAAAAAATATACTGGTTGCTTAGGGTGACAACAAAAATTTTAACCATATTGGTTTAAAAAGAAATTTTTTGCCTTGCGTGAAAAAAATAAAAAAAAAAATTAAAAAATATATTGTTACAAATAGGGAGAGAGTTTTGACACCCACTGTGGAAATACAACAACAAAATACCCAACAGTTGCTAGAGTTGCAAAAACAGCAACAAAAGTGGTTTTGAAGAAAAATGCTCCGTCATCTCTTACACCAGACACAGTGAAAAAAAACTGTATCAGAATTTGTATACAATCCTGATGACAGACAGACATTTGAAGTGTAATTTTGCAGATATGAAGAAATATTTAGTCAGGAATGCAGTGGCTTGAAGGAAGATAAAAAAACAGGTGGTTGTTAAGAAAAATAGTGCCAACAGAGTACAAAAAGTACTGCAATTATATTTTACCAAGAAAACCAAGTGAAATAAGGTTTGAAGATGCAATACACATTCTGACGAAAAATTTTAACTACAAGTGTTCTGTTCCATACTTGGTGGAAGTACATGAACTTAACCAAAAAAAGAGAATGAAGGTTTTGCCACGTATGTGGGTACCATCAACAGAGAATGTGAACAATTTAAACTAAAGGAAATAACTCCAGATATGTTCAAGGGTAAAAAGATGCTGAAGTATGAATGAAAATTTTAACAATGACTAGCAGTAGAGCCCGGTGTTGCCCGGGGATGTAACAGTAAGAGATAGATCAAGTATTGACCATCATAAAGACTGAAAAATAAAATTGACAAAGATTATTGTTTAAGGTTGACGGACACGCATGTCTTAATTAGTTTTTTTTTTTTTTTTTTTTGGTCAAACCCAAATTCAAACAAAAAACATTGTTTACAATCGTTATGAGTCTATCGATTGGTGAATAGAATTTTATTATAAACAATTGTCTTGTAAATGGAATTTTTAAAGCATTCTGAATGTAAATAAAGAAAAAAAGTGTGCAAGACAATAAGAAATACTACCTGCCAAAAAAAAAAAAAAAAAAAAAAAGTGGATGTTTGTTTTATCGGCTGAAAAATGTAAGAAATCCGATCCCATATATAAAGGAACACACACACACACACACACACACACACACACACACACACACACACAACACACAAAAACCTTTTTTTTAACCTAAGTCACTCCACAGAATCGCTAAAACATAGAGCATAGTCTGATGAAAAAAGACGCCAAAGTTTATGAAAACAAAATTTTATCGTCAAAATGCTTATTTTTTTATGAAGAGGATAGACTAAATTTTTTTATTATTTTTTAAAATTTTTTCCATCTTTTAGAATATTCTAAATTTTGATTTAAAAAACCTTGTTTCTCTTTGTCGCAACAAGGGGTAGTAAATAACATAGATAATTTTTAGCGCATTTTTTTTGTATTTACACACATTAATTTGGAAAATCTTGCAAAAATAAAAATAATTGTCAGATGTTAATGAAACTTTCAGAAACTATTCACAGATGATCGAAATTATTATAAATATATTTTTTTTTTTTAAAGTCATGGCAGAAATATTTTTTTTTATATTTATTAACACCCCCATAACTAATTTTATGAAAAACTCTAGAAATTCGAGACCATCGGTTTTAGTGATTACAATAGTTAAAAGCACAAGGCTTTGAAGAATGCAAATCATGTTTTTTTTTTTTTTTTTTTTTTTTTGGCCAACGTACCTGAAAATCAGCTGTGAATTGTAACATACAAAACTCAATAAAACAAATATATTATTTAGTTTCAAATGCTTTTATTTGTTTTAATTTGTTTTTATGAATATGGACAATATTTTCTGAAAGCAAAAAAAATTTTCAATGAAAATTGAATTTTTAATACAATTATTTCTTATTTCTTTAATTTTAAAAAGATTTTTAAAAAATGTTTAAATTGAATTTTAAAAAATATTTTAACATTAGTTAAAAAAAAGCAACATCAACCTTTCAAAATGTCCGTGTGAGATTGTCATTGTCTAGCGCTTTGAAAATTGTATAATTTGGACCAATCAGATTAGCCATGGTAATTAAGAAATGTAATTTTTGTGTTTATAGTCGGACAGTAATTATCAAGTACGGAAGACCAACCAGAATACAATTTAGTTGCATTATTTGAGTTCAGCATTGTTCTCCGCTGTTAAGCCCTTTTTACTTTTGCGAAACACATATGGAGAAGTTAATTTGAGTTTTCAATTTCAACTGAGAAGGGTACCTACAAGTAACAGTATCATCTTATGAAATTTAACTACTGCTAAACTTTAATTTATATGATCTTATTTTTATATTAATCTCAGTTATGACATTTTTCCATAAATGAAATATCAAAATTAATAATAAAATGAATGGAAATACAAATAACACAGTAAAATGTAATAAATGTACATAAAATTATAGTATTTTATGTACATTTTTGATAAAATTTCATAAGAAAGGTACCTAAATTAATTAGATACCTTTTTTCTTATGAAATTTAATCTCACTATTAACAGTCTTATTTTTTAATTTCTTTATATTTTCCATAAAGCATCGTAAACGTAAAAATGAAAGCTAAGTACAAAAAAAAAAAAAAAAAAAAAATTAGAGCGCTGAAAGTTTTCCTTAAAAGTAACAAGGTAAATAATTTGTTCACTTAAATAATTTCACTTCCTTCCATCCATAGAAAGAATTCTCCTCCTGTAAGTTATCTAAACGTCATGAATGTGCCTTTCGTCAATCGTCAAGCGACGAAAAAAGGTTATGACCTGCTTTGTTTTATTTTCAAATTACATTTTTTCGGCGCAGAAGCTAAGTTAAGCTTGGTTCAAAATATTTTAAATAAACAGTATAATATCTGTTTTTATTAAAATCAGTTTTGAAAAAATGATAATTGATTTTTAAAAGAATATCAAAGTAAGATTTTAATCTTTTTTATCAAATCGAAAAAAATTATTGAAAATGATTATCTGTCCTTTTTTTTTGGACAAAAAAAAAAAAATATTTTAACGAAAATTTCAGACGTGCTAGGAACGATTAAAAAATGTAAAAAAATACCTCCAAAATACTTTGATCTTTCCTCTTTAATAATAATATGAACATTAGACGATAAAATTTTGTTTTCAGCAAATTCGGCATCTTTTTCATCATGCTATGCTCTTTTGTTTACATTTTCGTGGGTGAGTTGTCCCCCTTTCATTCTCACGATGTGTCTTAATCGTGTTTTCAAATTGATTTTATTAAAAAACAACTGTATTTTTCCCATTTTCGGCCCCATTAGAACCACCACAAGGTAATTTTATGTAGTCCTGTGAAGTTTTGTTGAAATCGGCTAAAAAATGTAGGAAATTCGATCCAACATATAAACGTTACAGACACACACACACACACAACCTCCGTTTTTATAATAAGTAAGATTAAACATAATAACATAACAAGTTTAATAGTAGACGATTTCAAACAATGTTAATGTTGAAAAGGGCAGAATAAAACAGACTTTTAAATTCTTTTTCATCATGAAAGGAATATAAAACCTTGTTTTAATTTGGAAATTACATCTTGGGAAAGACTGTCCATGAGGATGGTGCATTGATTAATTGCTCAAAAAAAAAAAAAAAAAAAAGTCTATTATAAACTACACTACAGAATACTTTTGGAAAGGTATTGTTATGAAGTATGATTTCATATTTTATCAGTCCATACTGAAAAATCTCTACTCTTACTGCCAAACAAAAAATATATAGTTTATTAATTAGCAATGCTAATTAGGCAGTCAAAATGTCACTAAAACTATGAATCCACATTTCAATAGTAAATGAAATTAGTAAACTGGAATTGGAAAAACTTATATCCAAAAATATACTTAAATCTAAAAAATATTTCTGGCTTTAAATAACCTGTGAAAGGTTGATTTGGGGGGAAAAAAATCAATCAATCAACTTTATTTTTGAAATAAGACTTATGAAAACAAAAGCTTATGTTCCAATTTATTTTGTTTCAAATTCATTTCAAACACAACTAATTTTTTTACTATTTCCTTGATAATTATTTGATGTCTGCTTATTTTTTTTAATTGGTATCACATCATGCAAAAATTGGCCAGAAGATTCAAGCAGTTACAATGGGTGTGGAGGTTAGAAACAGAAACATTAATTTGTGAACAGGAAGAGAAATTTCTAATCAGTAGGACAGTAGATAGTGCCTGACATTGCATTTAATTTTTTTCAGATTAAAATTGGTTGGAAAGCATGGAGCCAGAAGGGAGTTCCACAAGTGAGAAGTGTGAGAAAAGAAACTGGTAGAACTTAATGCTACATCTAATCATTTTATCATAAAGTTTGAATATTAAAGCTAGTCCCTACTGGACTTAAATTCAAAAAATCTAGGTATCATGGGAAAGAGCTGATCCAAATAATTACCATGAAAGTGTCCCCAAAAAGGCATGGTTCTTAAATAATTTAAACCTATGGCCTTTCCTCACAACTGGATGAAATTAATGTGGGACTTGGATAAATTTAAACCGGGATTTTGACCAACCAACACAAAACTTATGTGTCTATTTATGTTTTCAAATGCTTTTTGAAAAACAAAAAGTTTCCGTATTCACCAGAAAACTGACATCTCTGGTCACCTAATTGGGGAGGGGATTTGAATTAAACTAAAGAAAAAGAAGACAAAAAATCCGTTGAATTATGAGCATACATCCCCATAGCTAAGTTAATTTGGTATAAAAACTAAAAGCAAAACAAGCCTAAACTAATCAATTTTCTGTGTCATATAAAATGCTTTGATTTATAAATATTTTGAACAAAGATTTGAATGCATTTCAAAATGAGTACAGATAAAATTGAATAAATAACATTTATATTTTTTTTTTTTAAAATTTTATATTATAAATTTATCTGTATTTTTTTTATAAAATGTAAAGCTACAATTTAAGGTAATGAATTGTAGCCATGGTATTCTTTCACTCTTTAATTTAACAATAATTTAAATGCAAATCATTAAAAAGTGTGGATTATATAAATAACAACAATAGATGACCTTTACTTTTTCTTTTTTTTCCTTCAAAATTTTATGTTAAAAATTGTATTTATAAGTTTATAAAGGCAAATACCCAATGATTAAGGCAATGAATTGTGGGCATGAAATTTTTGTTTTAGATTAAGAAATGACTTGAATGAAATCATTAGCATAAAATTATATTTCCATACAGAACCCCAACAAATGATGATTTATTTTTTCAGTTTCAAAAAAAATTTGTGTATAAATTTATAAGAGCCAAGCTTAGTTAAGGCAATGGTTATTTGTTAAGATAAGGGTTTCGTTAAATTAACATGGGAAGATTTTAATGCAACTTGTAAAAAAAATAAAGGACATTATTTTAGTTCTTTTCCAAAAAACCCATTTCCTATTTCTATTCCACAAATTTATAATTTGCAGGAAGTTAGCTGGATTTTATGACATATCAACAATTTAATACTGAAATCATTTTTTTATTGATTACATTTGTGTCTATAAGCATTTATTTGGTTCAGAAGTAAGAAACAATAGTTGATTATACTTGAATCTGTCAACATTTATATTTAAATAGTTTAGAGAAGGTTCATCATTTATAATGTGAATCTATAGGTAAGCACCACCAGTTATACTTGAGACAATAAAATAAAAATTTGTCATTTTTCAAATTATAAGTTTACTTGATTTGCAGATATAAAATATTGGTTGTTTAGATTTGAGTCACTATTTAACTAGATGGTTCTTTTAAAAAAAAAAATCTCCATTATTGAAAAAAGATGTCAACAATGTTAGGGCAATGAGTTATGGCAATGAAATTAAAATTTGAATGCAAAAATTAAAAAAACCCTATGAACTATATATACAAAAGCTTTATTTTAGAATTTATTGGCTTCTTCAAAAGTTCAAAATTTGATGTTAAAAAATTATCTATAAGTTTATAAAGGTGAGGCTCTATTTGTTACAGTTATGAATTAAGTGCAGTATGAAATTCTTGCTTTAAATAAGAATATTTCAATGCAAATCATTAAAAAATTGAATTATATTCAATTTTTTTTTAAATTTCTAGACAAATTATTGAAACTTTTCCTTTTAAATTTTATATTAAAATTTATCTTTTGTTTATAAAAGTGAAACTCAATTGTTGATTTGGTAATCAATTTGCTGAAAATTTTGCTTTAAATTCAGCAAAGTTTCAAAAACACATTTTTGTCATTTTTTTTAAATCCAGAACAAATGACATTTATTAGTTTTCTTTTTTTTTCTTTTTATGTTAAAATTTATCTATAAGTTTATAAAGGTGAGGCTCTATGGTTACAGTGATGAGAAAGAAAAAAATTTTTTTTAAATAAGCAATATTTCAATGCAAATCATTAAAAGCTGAGAAACCTATATTCACTGAAGGAAGAAATGATAATTATTGTTTTCTTTTAGGTGGAGATATTATAAATTTATCAAGTTGAAGCTCAATTTTAAAGGAATTGTGGCTGCAAATTCCTGTTTTTTAAAACAAAGATTTTAATGCAAATTATTAAAAAATGTTCAAAAAATTTGAACAAATAACATTTATTGTTTGAATCTGTCTATATTTCATTTGAGGTATTATTGAGGTAAAAAAAAACTAAAATCCTCATCTTTGTCGAACCTTATTTTCACAAATTTAATTTATTCCTGGTGGTAGTTTTCGAAACTGAAACCCTTTATTTTGATCAATGTAGAGAAAAAAGTTCCACAGTACAATTTGAAATTCAAAAAGAAAGTTACACAAAACAATTTTGTATACAAAAAGGTGGTCAGTTTATTTGTTTATTACTGTTTGGGTTAACAAGTTCTTAATGTGGTTCCCTCTGAAATTTTGTTAGATAACCAGGAATTTTAATCTTGAATTTTGGGTTCAAAAATCAATTTGTTTGACATGTGTCCTTTTTCATGAACAGTGAGTTATTATAAACCTAAATTTTTCAGCAAATTTTTATCAGAGATGTTATATTGAGTTGAAATTTTTTAGAAGTCCTTTGAGGAAATCCAGTTCTGAAACAGGAAAGTATTATAAACCTCTATGTTTTTTCAGCATCATTTTTACCAGTGCTCATATTTTAATTTTTTTTTTTATCATTGTTTGGTTTTTTAGAGTTCATAAAACTTTGTTATCATTTTTTTTCTCTGGCAGAATTACTGGTTCCAAATTGTATTTATTTCTATGCTTTTATTCAATGGGCCGTTGTTGAAGTAATCATAAAGTGACTTGACCAAAGAGTTTACGAGTTTTCCAATGGTGTTCCCTATCTATGATTTCAATAAAACATGAAGAATTATTAAAGGATTAACTGAAATAGAAATATCCAGGTCAGGCATGGCATGACTGATTTTTTTCTACCAAGGTGGAATAAATAAGGGCTTGGTTTGAAATTCCAAGCCTTACCATAAAAGATGGACAGGGCATTTTCTCCTTTAATTCATTGTGAATATGACAAAGATGAGGACAACAGTCCAAACAATGTTCCTGTCCAAAAATAATTATAACTAAAGAAAAGAGTTTAAAGAAAAGCAGTTTAAAAAAAAAAAAAAAAAAAAGGACCGCAGATCCTTTGTTTTTCTAGTGATAACCCTATTATTAGTATTATAAATAAAAACTAATTTTCTGAAAATTATAAATAAAATTGTCCTCCTAAAATAAAACAATAACATAAAAACGTATTAAATCCCAGTTTTTAAAAATCTGCTGCATGTAACAACAGGGTTCCTTGTTAGAAATATGGATAGCTACTTAAAGATGTTAAATTCAATCTCTTCATCTAACGTCCTCAGATACAGGCAACACATGACTTTTTTGCTCAGTGATATGGCATCGTAACGATCCCTTTCTTTCACATGTACCCTGGATGGTAGTAACCTAAAAAATACACATACTGTCAATACACATGTTGGTTTATATAAATAAACTGTATTGAATTATTGTCTGTTCTATATTTTAGAGATCCAGGAATGGGATTGTTACTCTTTCTCCATTATGAACTTATCTAACTTGCAATATTCGCTGGTAAAATGATGCTCTAAAAACATTAGGTTTATAATACACAGAAGTTCCTCAAGGACACATGGCACAGTGGATAAAGGCGTTGGTTAGATCCAGTGACAGACCCAAAGAAGGTGAGTTCAATTCCTGGTTAAGACAGTGGAGAACATTCAGAGGAAAAATTAGCAGATGATAACTGATAACTGACATCCATCAAACATGGCACGTGGAACTAGAACAGTCTACCCCAGTGATCGAAATAAAGGGTTCAGTTCGAAATTCCAACAACCTGAAGAAGGCCGGAGCGTACAACGGCTGAAACGTTGTGACAAATATGGCGACAAAGATGAGGACAATGGTCCGACTAATGTAAATACTGTGTATGAAATTAATATCTAATTTACCATGCTTTTCCTGTTATTTCCAATGTTTTATTTTCTTTCAAATATGCTTTTATCTCCATGAACATGATGCTAATTTCTGATGCTATGAAGTGAGTGAATCCTCCACACTAGTTTATTGTATTCACTTTCAAACTTTTACCCTTCAGAAAGTCGTGAATCTCTCTTCTCTCACCAGCTATGGGTTAAATATCAGAGTAGACAGGGATTTCTAATCTTGGGTGACAACCAGTCTATGAGAAGGAAAATTCTGAATTCCAAATCGTGGAAAAGACAATGGGAAAGCATGACAATTCATAGATATTAAAGAAAAGGAATCTTGGGAGAAGCAACTGGAAATTATTTCTCCCTTTGCCAAGAATGCATGGCAATTAATTCATGGATAAAAAAAAAAAAAAAAAAAAAAAAAAAGGAATATGTGGAAATCTATGTATTGGAATTTAATTTGAGAACCACAAATACAATATTTTACAAGTTCACATTCTAGCCTATTTTTCCAATCCTCACTCCAACCTTTTCCCTTACTTTCAAAACCGGCTCCCAAGGCCTTAATTTTTATCAGAGATAAGAATATATTTTCGGACTAATGAGATAGCTGGAAAATATAAAAAGGAATTCCACCACCATTATTCTTTCCATGGTGCCATAACGTCTGGGGGTAACCTCACAGCTTATTGCAGCTCTCAAGACCCTGATTCTTATCAAAGAATATATTTTCTAACCAATGAAGGGGCCAGAAAATTTGTATAACAATTTTGGAGGAAAGTCCCTGATTCTTCTGAGCCTCCCAAATCTCCATAAATTTAGAGAATCTTCGCCAATTTGGCAGTGAGAATTTGACAACCATCTGCGAGGTTGGTGATAGAGGACACCAGTCAACTTTGGAACCAGTTTCAACAAAGAACTACCTACTAAAAGGCTGTCAAAAATGGACATTGGCCCACTATTAAAGACCAGTTGAAAGCTGCCTCCTTTCACCTACAAGACTTCTGTCATTGACTTAGGAACCCACTCAGCTGAAAAATTCCTATCTACCAACATTTTCTTACTCTGCAAAAACTGAGGAAAACTGTTTTAACCCTTAACAAAAATTCTACTCGCTTAAAGAATTTAGGCACTCAGAGAAATATTTTGAGCAAGCCTTTTTTTCTGTTATGAACATTTTCTTTTCCTTTAAAGTTAAAGGACTCTTTCTTCTCCCTTTCTTTCTCTCCTAATTGTGTTTATCCCTTCACCCTCTTTTTGTATATATAAATAAACACTTTCTTTTATTGTTACACACTGAGGAGTTTTGAGTCTTTCTTTATTTGTTTGCATAAAAGAGAGTTTGTCAGCTCTAAGCTTGCTGTTTTTATTCGATTTTTGTCGTAATTTTTTAACCTCAACCCCTTCATGTGGGAAAGCCGGGACAAATATCCCACAGATCGCCCACAACCCGAAGGGACATGGCATTAAAAATAAATAATAATAAAAAGATTTTTTTTTTATATGCATCCATTGTTATTTTTTTTAAAAAAATAAAATGATTTAACATTTTCAAAAATAGCAATTTTATTTAAATTCAAATATTCGTCAGGTCAATAATCCATTATTTAACAATTCATGAAGAAATTAATTTCCTTAAACAACTGCATTAAAAAAATACAAAACAAAAAACGAAATTTAATTAAAAGTTTAATGGTAAATAATTTTGTGTAGATTTTTAAAAATTTTACAAACGATGTCATTTCTCACGTCATGTGTCATGTGCTCTAATGAAATCATTAAAATAAAAAAATTACACGAAGAAACATTAATTAAATCTACTGATTGCGATTTCAGCATTGCTAATTATCTGAAAGGTCGAATTTTTTAAATAATGTTTGAAAATAGTTTAACAAGCCTATGAATAAATAAATAATACTAAATAACAAAAGAAACCCGTTTGACGGATTTTTTTCCGTATATGGATGTCTAGAAGTACATAAACGGGCGACGAAATTTTAGTTTCCCCAAATTTAGCTACAAAATAAAAATTAACAATCAAAACGAGAAACCACTTCTATCGGTAAGAACAATTTAGACTTGACTGTCACTAGAATTTACATAAAATAAAAACGATAAAGTTAACGCTTTTTTTTTTATTGTTAAAAAAAAGAGTTTCAAAGTTTTATTCTAACTAAATACAAAAGAAACTTCAAAAATCCAGAAGTTCTTTTTTTTCTTTTTAAATTTGTTACTACATATTTATTACTTGTTCGTTTTCACGGAGCCTAAATCAGTAACTTTTAAAAATAAAAAGATATCCCTACATGGAGAGCGAGACGAGAAAATTGGCGCTAGTTCTAGTATTTGTACTTTTGTTTGCAGCTTCTAAAGGTATATTTACTTTCCACGTATTCAAATTTGCATTATGACATTTAATTGAATATCGCGAAACTATTTTCTTTTTTCAATAAAGAAAGAAAAATCAACATCTGTATAGAAAATAAAACAAACTTTTTCAATTTAAAAATTCAGGAATCGATTTGATATAAAAAAAAAAAAAATAAAAAATTGGAGTTTTTAAAAAAAAAGAAAAAGATCATTGATTCCGCATCTGTAATTAATTTTTCATCTTAACGATTTTTTTTTTTTTTGCTTCATTCATTGCTTTTCAATTTTTCACTTTATTCTTTCGTGGCAGGTAATAAAAGGGAAAAAACTCACAATTGAATTATTTATGGTGGCCCATAATAAACTCATCTATTTTTGGCGGGTACTTCACGAGTTTAAGGGTTCACCCTGTTTTTTAACATACATTTTTATATTCATTCATAAATTGTTCCAACCTCGAAGAAACGATTTTTTTTTTTTTGCTACGGTCACATATTTGATTTCTATTTCATCATTATAGACTTCTGGAGGGAATTCTAACCTCCAATAAGAAGACGAGACTTTGTGTGAAGAAGTCCTTAAAAAAGGACTAAAACTAAGGGTGTTTTTTGTTTAAGTTTGCGCCAAAAACATAGATTATTTTTTTTATTAAGCCGTAAAAAATGTTTTCTTAACTTTCGGGGGGGGGGCGGATACACTTTCTTTTTACTTACACTGAATTTTGAAAAATTCGGTAAAGGAAGAATCTGTAATATTTTTGACAAGATAGGAAAATTCGGTAACTATGAAATAAAACTAAAAGTCGACTGAAAATTTATTTTTAGGGCCGTTCTGGAGTGGGGATTTGTGGGGCTAAGCCCCCCTTTCCTATATTTTTTTTAAACAACTGAAAATCATGGGTCCAGATAAAACCCCACAATAATACCAAGGTCGTACTTGCAGAAGGGGGAGGGAGGGCCAAATCTCCTTCCCCAATATTTTTTTTTAATTAACTTTCTATAAAACCACACTTATACCGTACTGACTGTTGACTACAATACCAGAGCCGTAGTCTCTGGAAGACCTAAGTATTATTAACTAAAAAATAATCACAGGTTTCAGTGCAAACCCCGCTGCAACAATACAAAGGCCGTATTTTCTGGATTGGAGGGGGGTAAGCCCCGTCCAATATTTTTAAATAAATATTTATCTATCGATATCCAAGTCAAAGTTCTTGTATTTTTTTTTAATAATTATTTTAATACAAAAAGAAAAAAAAAGCAGTAAATGAAGAACGGCCCTAAAATTAATTTTCAATCGACTTTTCCCGAATTTTCCTACGTTGTCAAAATTATCAAATCTTCCGGGCACCACTTTGACTTACACTAAATAACAGTGACCAAAGTTTAAAAAGTTCTATTTTTTTTTTAACTTAAATGATTTTTAAATTTAAATAAATTTGAAAGGTAGAATTGTACATGTTGTACTGATACCATACATCTTTCTTTTTCGTAGTAAGCACTCCAGTTTTTACTAAGAAAAAACAAAAATCGATGACTATTTTTGGTAACAGTGCATGTTATTGTAGTAACTTCACCTTTTAAATTTAAAAATCATTTCAGTTAAAAAAAAGAAAAAAAAGAAGACCTTAGATCATAACTATCAAAAAAAAAAAAAAATTAAATTTTATAGAAATTAATGGGGGTGGGGGTAGCCAATGTAAATTGAGCCCCTACGGAAGCCAAAACAAATATCAAATAAACTCATGCGACATGATTTCTTAATTTTTTTTTCTTTTTCGAAATTGTTAATCATGAGGGCTTTTAATGGAAAGTATATGTGGGTGGGGGAGGAGAAAATTTCAATTTTTTTTTCCATTTTTTACGAAATCACGTAGTGGGAGCATATTTTGTTTTGACTTCCGTAAGGAACCAATTACAGTACACAATGTGCATACAAAAAAAATACTGGACCCATCTATCAACTGTTATAAAAAAATAATTTTTAATATTCGATTTAATTTTTTTTAGTATTCTAATGGAATTGTAAAAAAAAAAAAAAAAACGATTATTTATAGCCGCAGTTTCTATTATACAACTGCAACTAATTTAAAATTTTAAAATACCTACATTTTTTTTATTTTTAAAATGCTTAAATAATAATAATGCACATTATAAATTTTTTTTTTAACTAAACTTTGAAATTAAAAACAAAATAATAAAATCACAAAATACAGATAACGGGCTATTGTAAAATATATTTTTCATAATAAATTTTTAAAATTTATATAACTATTTATTACTAAGTTCATTAACATAAACCAGCGAAGATGACAATTATAGTCCCTTCGGGTTTCCTTACTGTCAAAAAGCAGATTGTCGGCTTCGTTGTTGTCAGGGCCGCCAAAAATATATGATTTATCTTGGTCCAACAATAACATCAACGTTTGCCGCTGAAAAATTTAAAGATATATTGTTGTAAATAACTTACAGCTAAAGCCAACAATTCTTTCCGTTTCTGGGATCTTTCCCGGAGTTCTTTTAGCCTTTCATTCATATTTGCAACCTAGGAAAACGTCTTCAGTGTTCTGTCAATACCCCAAGACAAGTACTTCCCAATCGCCGCCATTACACTCGAGTTTTTGTTTTATCATTTTTATCGATTAATCGCGACTGGCAAATCTAGACGCATGGCGTCTACAAAAAAGATCAACTTATTTTACGCCAACCACCTGAAAATTCTGGCATATATTTTTTTTTTTTACAGCGAAGTGATTTTTTAAAATGTTTTTTTAGAAAATATATCCATTGATCTTACACAGTTACTAAAAAACCCTTTTTACTTGATTTTTAATGCATTTATTATTTTTATTTTTAGTTGTTCTATCCAATTCCAAAGCAAATGTTCACTAGAAAAACCGGTAATTTTCTACACACAGATCAGGGTGTCTACCCTTTTAGCTACTTGTATATAAGCCTACTGTAAAAAAGAAAAAAAAAGCTATGGGAAATTTGTCTCGGCTTTCATACATGAAACAGGGTTATAGTTAAAGGTGACAGAATCGATAAAAGCAACAACGGCTTGAAAGTTTACATCAGACAGTTCTCTCTTTTAGGTGAAGAATAAAGACTCACATTCCTGCTCGGGGTGTAACAATGGAAGAAGAAAATGTTTATTTACATGCACACAAGATAGGTAAAGGGATATATACAAAATATGAGAGAAAGAAAAGTGGGGAAGAAAATTCCTTTAACTTGAAGGAAGAAAAAGTGTTCAAGGCTTGTTTAAAATATTTCTCTGGGAGATTAAAAGTTCTTTAAGCAAGTAAATTGTTCTTAAGGAGTTAACATTCATATAAGATTTCCCCAGATCTCCCAGGCGTCGTGCCACAATTCTGTATGTTACAGAATAAATATCAAGATTTCCTTAGCGCTCTTGTTGAGGAGGAAACGGTCGGAAGATCTGAAGTTTGTAGGCCGACGACAGGAATTTCAAGGTCCTAGGAAGCAGATCTCGATTAGTTTTTAGTAGATGGCCGTCGTCCTGTCTTTAGAGCCCCAGCATATAGATCTCTTTCTTGAAACAGGTTCCGAAGATGACTGGTGTTCTATCGCCGACCTGATGTTATCACAGACGATATCAAATGCTTACTGCCAAAGAGGCGCCTATTCTCGGTATTTACCGAGATTAGAGGCTCGGAAATATCGGGAACTTTTCCCTCCAAAATTGATTATACACTTCCCTGGCCCTCTTATTCGTCAGAAAATATATTGTTATCTCTGATAAGAATCAAATGTTTGGGAGCTAGTTTTGGAAGCAAGGGTCCATCAAGTTGTAAGCGTTACCCTCTCCCATTCCGACTATGACACCATGATCAAAGCAGGGGTGGTCAAATTCCTTTTTATATTTTCCAGCAGTCTCGTTCGTCAGAAAATATTTCTGATGATTTTTATCAGAGATAAGATATTTTCTGAAGAACCGGTTTTGGAAGTAGGGGTGAAAGTCGGGGCAAAGATCAGAAAAGAGGTTAGAACGTGAACTTCTCAAACATTGTAGTAGTAGTTCTCAAATTAAATTCTGATAGTACGGACGTCGAATAGACATTAGTTTCACTTTTAATAATTTGTCAATTTTACTGAAATTCTAAACAATTTTGCATGATATTCAGTTGTTTTATTCATGTCACATGTTCATGGAAATGAACTCATCATTTTTTACCGGTAATATGCTGGTTGGTGTATATGAAGAGTGTTGTGATATACTTATAATTCTTTGTATTCATTCAGTTAATTATTTAATACCTTCTACTTATCTGCATACGAACTGTTGTGTGATTTCGCGTTGGTTCATGTCACGTGATTTTGTGTTTATAAATAACGGTGGGACGCCTCTATCTTTCTTTCTCTGGCGTCCGTTCTTTCATATCTTCTATGTAACTGCTAACAGTGTATGCTTTTTATGTTGAATAAAACCTTAATAATATTCAACTCTCTAAAAAGGTCTCTTTTCATCACAAAGAGTATGATTTGTTTTTTGTTTTTTTATTATTATTAAAATCCAAACGTCCGAATTCTAAACAATAATAAAATAATAAAGAAAACATGGTCGTTAAATAAATCATTTGTATTTACAAAACATACGTACATGAATTCAAAGGAGTTAAAAAGGAGTAAAAATAGTCTTTAGTTGAGGTAAAACCTTTTGGGGTAGTTGGTCCACAGAAAAAAGTCTGTAGTTGAGAAATGACTTTTATTGTTACCGTAGATTCACTAACCATCTTTGTTGTTGTTGGAGATGATTCGTTTGAAGTCGCCGACACATAATCGTCAGCGAAGATTCACTGACCATCCAAGCTGTTGTTAGTGTTGTAACTAATTCGTTTGAAGTCACCGACACGTTTCTTTCAACACACGCTGGGCGCACTATCATCTCTTCTCTTTGCGCGCGCGCGTGTGTGTGTGTGTAATGTTCATGCGTGTCCCAAAAGAAGGATCACGTTCTTTCGTTAGAAATTTACATTGTTGCCGTATTAGTGGACAAGTAAGAAGAGGGCGAGAAAAGATATCACCAAGAATTTATAGAACTGGAGGAGCGCGTCCCCTAGTAACAGTTTGAAAAATTAGGAAATTAGAAGGAAATATCCCGACATGATTATATACTCTTCAAAAGGATCACAATACATGCTTTTTTTTTTTGTTTTATTGTTGGCGGAACGTGGCTCGTTTGGTTGTAAAATCTTAAATATTTATTTTCAAAGGATTAATTTGTTAACCGGAAGGATGCGCAAATCCTTCGACTCAGAAGCCATTTTTGTCATTTGGTGTTTGACTGCCTTCGTGTTTATTTCCGTCTTCGCTCCACAAATATCCGCCCTGTTTGAGAGTTGAGAGAGAGAGAGAGAGAGAGAGAGAGAGAGAGAGAGATTAATGAGTGTATTATTAATATGTTATGTATATTTTGTAATAATTAAGCCATTTGACCTTCCTATTGGATTTGGTCACTCTCTATGTTGAATGTTTTCTTTCAGTTGCTGAATTATCTGTGGTTCGTAGTGAATCTTTTGTAGAGTGTTTATTTGTTGGAGCTGATTGGCTGGTTGAGGATGTTTTAGTTTGTAGTTTTGTATTGCCTCGAAATTGTGTTGCTGAAGGTTGTAAAAAAAAGGTCATTTGTCTCAATGAACATATGCAGGTTTCGTTCTGTCTATGGATACTGTCTCTTTTACCACCTTTGAGAATAGTGAAATATTTTTCATGTTTCTCTATGACTTGAAATAGTACATAATAGTTTGGGAATAATGGTTTCCTTATCATGTTGTTATAAAAAAAAGTATTCAACGGTCTATCATTGTATATATTTAAAAGCTCGAATAAAACTTGCTGTAGGTTGTGATGTGTAATCAGCCTCAAAGAATTGGTCAGATAAAATTATGGTAGTACCAAAAGCCTTTCTGATAGAGGACGGTATAAGTATTCTTTAATTACATTTCTTATAGATAGCAGTGTGAGTGGTAAATTATCAACCCAGTTGTATAGTTAGACTTTAGTTGCAAGAAACGTTTTTAGTTGTCTGCGAAAACGCTCTACGATACCGTTAACGCATGGGTGATATGCAGTAGTTTTGATAAATTCTCGGTACAACACAGACTGAAAATGTAAAGTTGTAATGACTAAAGGTACACCATATGTTGTGATCCATTACAAGAGAGTCCTGGCAACGGTTTCTGTAGAGATGTACTTGATGGGAAACGTGGCAGGCCGTCGACTAAAACAATCCACTATTATTATTAGAAAGTAGCTAAATCGATTAGCATTGGGAAGGGGGCCAACAATGTCAATATGCAAATTAGTAAATCTTCCATCGGGTTTGTTGAAATGTCCTGGCAGTGATTTCGTATGTCTATTTATCTTGTCTTTCTGACATTTATTGCAACTTTGTGTCCATTGCTGAATATCCCCGCACATGTTCGGCCAAAGGAAACGATCACTGATGAGTTTGGCTGTAGGTCGTTTTCCTGGCTGTGATAAACCGTAAAAGTGATAGAAGATTTCATTGCGTAATGATAGTGGCATATAAGGTCGGGGATAACCTTTCACCATATCACAAAAAATAGATTTATCTCCGAAGGGAACCGGTAATTATTCACGTAGCTGAAGTGGTGTATCATTCTGAATGTTTAATAGAGTAGAAACTTTCTTCTGTTCTTCAGTAATTCCCTCGTAACTTAGCACATTTGAATCATCTGTTGTAATTGTTGATCCAGAAATTGTGTTGGCTACAATGTTTCCATTGCTTGTGATATAACGAATGTCTGAGATGAATTGTGAAACATAATCAAGGTAATGTATCTTACTTGGTAAATATTTGTCTAAGTTACCGTGTGTGGTTTGTGGTTGGTGTATATGGAAAAATATTGACTTTCTAAGATATGCCAAAAGTGTTTTGGTGACAGATAAAATTGCCAGACATTCTCTTGAAACGGTACTGTATTTCTTTTGCGTTGTATTCAGCTGGACAGAAAAGAAGGAATAGATTTAGCTTCATCCTTTCTAATATGATGTACGACAGCCCCGACAGATTCTAACAATGCATATGTTGTGGGTGTGAGTTGAGTGTCTGGTTCCTCACTTAAATAACTCAATTTCGTAAACTTTGCTCGGGCGTTTTTTCGTATCATTGAAGGTGTCTATGGAAGGACTTTGTAATATGATTTTTGCATTTTTGCTCTTGTTGCTTTTTAATAAATTGTTAATAGGGAGTAACATTGTTGAACATTTCGGTGTAAATTGACGATAATAATTAATCAAGCCAACGAATCGACGTTCTTGCCTGAGTAATATCGGTTGTGGAAAATTTTGTATTGCGGTGATTTTCTCTGGTGAAGGAGATATACTTGTTTTCATTTATTTCATATCCGAGGAAAATGAGTTTGTTGACATTAAAGATGCATTTGCTGACGTTTATTTTGAGTTCGAAGTGTTACAGTCATTCGAAGATTTGGTGCAAGTGGTCATAATGTTCCTGTTTATTTCTACTTGCAATTAAGACATTGTCTCATTCTCTCTGTCTCTGTCTCTCTGTCTCTCTCTCTATATATATATATATATATAAGTTAACCATGTAGAACTACATCGATTAATCGTTGAAAAGATTGTGCTGAGTCATGTAGACTGAATGACATTGTAAAGAACTCAAATAAACCAGCTGTCTTGGGTATATCTTCTTCTGCCACTAGGATTTGATAATAGGCCTTTAATAAGTCCAGTTTTGTAAAATCCCGTGTCCCTTAGTAAAATCATGCATATGTGGGATCGGATACCTATCTGCTGTATTCGCCGCATTAAGACGGCGGAAATCTCAGCCTGGGCGCCAGACAGGCGGTTTTGATACCATGTGCAGTGGTCATGAGCATGGACTATTGGATGAACTTATTATACCGAGTTCTAAGATGTGTTGACATTCTACCTTTGCAATTTTATATATTTTCAGGATTAAGTCTCTGTGAGGTAGAATGAATGGTTGTTCGGTGGTCTTCATATAGTGCTTTGCAGAGTGACACACTTTGTCAATATATTTGAAAGGAGCTGTGATATCCAGAAATTTTTTAAGACGTTTTCCGCATGTTTCATTTCCAGGTAAAACTGAGCCAATTCCAGTAGAAATGTAACTTCCTTGAATTGCAAGTTTCGTTATATTATCTATGAGTGATTGACTATATTCACAGATATATCAAAACTAGCTGGAAAATCTGTACCTAGTATCGATGTCTTGACATTGGCTTCAGTAAAAAGTTCAACAGAAAGCACATCGTAATCCGAAATTTAAAGTGTGTGTGTGTGTGGGGGGGGGTCTCGCTGTATGTGACGATCTTACTCTTTGATCCATTTGTTGCCTGTAATTTATATGATGTAGGTATTAACTGTTGCCCTGGTTTGGGTGATATGACGCTGACTTCTGCTCCTGTGTCGACTGAAAATAGATATCCGTGAATTTTGTCACGGATGTGGAATAAATAGACAACCTTGTTTTTTTCCCCACCAACAGACATTGTCCCTACAGGCTGGAGTGTTTATTTCCCTGGAATACACTATCGGTTTTGAAAGTACGTAACTCACTTTACTTCCGTGTATCTTTAGCAAATTTATTGTGATACCAAAATATTTCATAGTGACGTCGCTCTCAGGACTTACTTCGACGTCGTGGCTTAAGGTGGTTTTTATCAAGAGGACTAGAGCAAAAAAAAAAAAAAAAAAAACGAAAAAGAAAAGAAAAGAAAAAAAAGGGTTGACGTTTTGCTTCATCCGGCTTTGGAGTTGAAATGTCAGTTCAATCATTTTCTCTTCTATCCGAGATAATCTATCTTGCTTGTTTGGTTTGTGATTTACTTGTGTATTATAAGTTGTTATCTCGGTTGTTGTGTTGTCATGGATTTTATCAGTGACTAGCAGTAGAGCCCGGCGTTGCCCGGGGATGTAACAGTAAGAGATAGATCAAGTATCGACCATCATAAAGACTGAATTATAAAATTGACAAAGATTATTGTTTAAGGTTGACGGACATGCATGTCTTAATTATTTTTTTTAATTGTTTTTTTTTTTTTTGTTTTTGTTTTTTCTTCTTTTTTTTTTTACGAATTGGTCAAACCCAAACTCAAACAAAAATATTGTTTTCAATCGTTATGAGTCTACCGATTGAATAGAATTTTATTATAAACAATTGTCTTGTAAATGGAATTTTTGAAGCATTCTGAATGTAAAAATAAAGAAAAACACTACCTGCCAAAAAAAGTGAAGTTTTGTTGAAATTGTTTGAAAAATGTAGGAAATCCGATCCCATATATAAACGAACACACACACACACACACACACACACACACACACACACACACACACACACACACACAAACAAACAACCTGTGTTTTATAATAAGTATAACTCGATATGAGTTGTCCCTCTTTCATTCAGCGATGCCTCTTAATCGTGTTTTCAAATTGATTTCGTGTAAAAACAATTGTGTTTTTCCAATTTTTGGCGCTGTCAGAACCACCGCAAGGTAATTTTACGTAGTCCTGTGAAGTTTTGTTGAAACCGGTTGAAAAATGTAGGAAATACGATCGCATATATAAACGTACACACACACACACACACACACACACACAATCTGCGTTTTATAATAAGTAAGATTTCTGCTAAGCGATCGCGGTGTAGCTCTCCAGGAAGTGATGTTAAAATTTGTGTCATATGGATATGAAGTTTGTCGATAGTTTTTTAGCCCTGTGTTAGACATCGAGTTGTTACTCTCATCTTTCTCAGAATTTGGGATGGTTCATGTCACCAAGATTGAGTCTGTTGAAAAGATCATGCAGTTTTCTTTCATTTGATTTGCCTATGCGACGGATAATGGCATCTTTTAAAGTGTCGTAAGGTTCTTTCTCTGGAATTTCTTCTAATAAATCAATCACCTCAGTTGTCACTTCTGGTGGAAGTTTTTCTACAACATATGCGTATCTGTGACGTGATCTTCTTAGCCTTGAAAATGCATGACGCTGTGAAAACCATGTTTGTACATTAACAAGGATGTAAACTGGCAAAATGATAGCCAGTGCAGCGTCTACACGGTTGGTAGTTGTATTTGCAACCATTTTTTTCGTCCGTTATGGAGTTCCTCGTCTGCAATGTTGGAACATTTGTTTCTGTTCTTGCCTTCGTAGTAACATTTTTTTTTTGTTACGGTGTGCTCGTTTCTCACGCCGGTTGGTCACCAATTTTGTTGCGGATTTGAATCAACCGACAACAAAGAAACATGCGAAAAAGGTGTTTAAATATAAGATATTTTTTATTTTCATGTTTTTTACAGCTAAAGGTTCTTATATTTGTCTTTTCCTTGCAGTTGTTTTCCAAGATGAGAAGAAATATGATTTCTGCGTGACTCTATATGAGAAAGAAGAGACAAGGGAGAACATGAGGAGAAAAGTGTAAGTGTCACGTAGATTGGTGAGGAAGACCGGTGAATGGGTAAGAAAATTTGTTTTAAGTCGAGCACCAAGACCTGTTGCCGTGGTCTCTCCCTAATGGTTTGTCTGTTTAGAAACTTTGCTTAAATAACCTTCAAAGGGACCACTAAGCATGTTTTTTTTTTTGTTGGCGGGAACGCGACCTGTTGGTTGAAAATTGTTAAATATTTATTTTCAACGCAGTGCCATTTTTGTCATTTGATGTTCGACTGTCTTGGTGCTTATTTCAGTCTTCGCTCCACATAATGTTTACTGTTTACTTAAAACCAAATGAAAATAACGTTTATTTACGCCCGGTAGTCTGTGGGTTCAAAGCTTAAACACAAAAACTGTATAATGACACCCTAGAAATAAAGGGCCGGCGAAAAATTAAAAATTAATATTGAAGAAATACGGAATACCAGTAGTGCAATAATCAAAGGATCGGTATTTATGCTTAAAAATAAATGATCATTAACCTTATATAATCAATAGTTCATATAGATTTTTATTAATAGATAGATATTTACATTATTCCGACTATTTGTCCTTCTTTGTCGCCAATATTTACTACAATTCTTTGTACGCTCTGGCCTTCTTCAGGTGGTTGGAATGTCGAACGGAACCCTTTATTTTGCTCACTGGGGTAGACTGTTCCAGTTCCACGTGCCATGGATGTCAATTATCAGTTATCTCCTGTTAATTCCCCTGGTCAAGTTCTCCACTGCCTTAACCGGGTATTGAACTCACACTCTTTGGGTCCGGTCACTGGATCTAACCAACACCTTTATCCACTGTACCATGTGTCCTTGAGCGAAATAAAGGGTTCAGTTCGACATTCCAACCACCTGAAGAAGGCCAGAGCGTACAACGGCCGAAACATTGTAATAAATATGGCAACAAAGATGAGGACAATAGTCCGAATAATGTAAATAGTGTACATAATACCTCATCTCAGAAATATAAGATGCTTTTATTAAACTTAGAACGAATAATTTTATTTTTATATATTGAAAGTAATTTTTTAGTTAAATTATAATTTTGAGTTTAAATCATTGCTTTTATTATTTTATACATATACACCGAATATGATTTAAAAAAAAATAATTATGAATTTACGAACAGGTATTAAAATAACAAGTAAAATTGGTTAAGTTATTGAATTGGTAATGTTAATTGATTGCGATCTCTTTGAGTTCTTCGTCCTGGGTATAACGATAAACTACGTCCTGCAGCAAGGCCTCTGATCAGGTGATAACTAACTAAACGGATTCAATGAATCTGTTATGGAAATTCACAACACCGATGACACAAGCGTTATTTCTTGTCCGGTAATATGTGTGTAACCCATTAATACTCATTGCCAGATCTATATATGTTTGGGTGTATGTTTAATAATATCTCTAATAATAGCCATATGACACGAAAAATTACACACCCACTTGATTTGGTAGTAATTTCTCAGTTAACACGGAACATTTTTGTAACATTGCAGATACGCTGTGTTTTTGGTGGGGTTTTGCGAAACTAACCTCTTTTGTTGTGAGATGTAGACCTTTTTCCCGTAAACAATGTTTGGCGGACTCATGTGAGTCTTGGTAAAAATAAAACAAATTTGTGTGTTTTAAACAAATAATGCATGTATTAACAAAAGGAATTACATATGCATACAATTGAAATTAAAGGAAAAGATATTAAAAATGATGCTATAAAGATTGTACTTGTTTGTGTGTCTGATACAGGCGTATTTGATACATGTGCAAGCGTTCTATAGTTAGTGGACGAAAACGAACGTGTGCCAACGGGGACGTTCTTTACTACGTGTTGCTACATTTTGAAGCAAGATTAAGTAAAGAGAGAAATAGAGAGGATATGTTTATCTTTTCAGAGACTTAAACAGTGCCGCCTGATAGACGTTTTTAGCGAAGCCAAGTGGGGTAACTCACAGGAGATATGTTACGTTGTGGCGATGTTACTGTAACGTTGCAATCAGATGTTTCCTGGTCCAAAAAGAACTGCTTAATCCCCAACATTGTCACAAAGTTATGGTAATGTTGCTAAGTGCTGTAATTGAAAATTACCGCATTGGTAAATAGAATATTTTTTCTTCAATTGACAATATACACAGAAGGTAGAAAATTTGTTTGGCATTTCTTAAAAGTTGAGAATCACTAATTTAGTCTAGTTTAAGCCGTTTTCCTATTTGAATTTTTTGATGAGTCTTAATTCTTCAGTTAATGATTGAATAAGCTAATGACAACTTCTACAAAAATAAAATATCCGTAGAAATTCCCACATCATTAAATATTTGAGCTTAACAACTTTAACAAAATATTGTAATAACAATAATAATTATTAATGCTGGTCGTTAGTTTAAGAAGTCTAACCACAAATGAAACGATTTGAAATTGACAAGTTTTTTTTTGAAACAGACGTTAAGTAATTATCTTCTTTCTTTCTTTCACTTTCTCACAGAAACCAAGGAGTGTATTTCTCCCTCTTTCTACGTGATCAAAACGGAATAGTTAATTATTTATTTATTACTAATATTGACTAAAAAATTCTCCTAATGACACAACATTCAATTCATTTTCTTTAGGAAACTAATTTAGTATATTTATTTTCTTATACTATTTTTAATAATTGTGAAATTTCCATTATTTTTCATATTTGAATTTTCTGATGAATCTTAATTCTTCAGTTCATGATTGAATAAGCTTATAGCATTTTCTACGACGATGAAATATCTGTAGAAATTCCCTAACCATTGATTGAAAATATTTGAGCCCAACAATTTTAACAAAATATTGCAATTAAATAATCAATCATAAATATGAATGCTATTCGTTATTTTTTCAAGAAAACTATTTAAATGAAAAGATTTGAAATTGACAACACGGAATTTTTTCTGTTCCACTGAAAACAGATAAACACTTTTATCTTTCCTTCTTTCTTACTTTCATTCATTTTCTCACAGAAACTCAGTAGTGTCTTTTTTCCATCTTTCCACGTAATCAAAACGGAATAGTCCATTATTTATTAGGTATTGGCAGGAGATGTTAAATAATTCTTCCTACTTTCTTTTCATTCATTCATTTTCTCAAGTAAACTTTTTAATATGTCTTTTTCTCCACGTTTTTCAAAAACATTATAGTCCATTATTTATTAGGTATTGTCAGGAGATGTTAAACGTATCCTTCTTTTTTTTTTTCATTCATTTTTCTAAGGAAACTTTTTAATATGTTTTTTTTTCTTCTCACGTGATCAAAACGGAATAGTCCATTATTTATTAGGTATTAGCAGGTTAAATGTTTCTACCTACTTTCTTTTCATTCATTTTTTCCAATGGAACCAAACTAGTGTCTTTATGTCTTTTTTCTTCTCATTTTGATCAAAACGGAATAGTCCATTATTTATTAGGTATTAGCAGGAGATGTTAAACAATTCTACCTTTTTTCATTCATTCATTCAACCAAGTAGTGTCTTTAATATGTCTTTTGTCTTCTCATGCAATCAAAACGGAATAGTCCATTATTTATTAGGTATTAGCAGGAGATGTTAAACGTATCTTTCTTTCATTTTTCATTTTCATTTTCTCCAGTTCTTTTTCTTCTTTTTTTCTCACGTGATCAAAACGGAATAGTCCATTATTTATTAGGTATTGTCAGGAGATGTTAAAAATTCTATCTACTTTTTCATTTTTCATTCATTTTCTCAACCAAAATGTCTTTAATATTTCTTTTCTTCTCTAACCATCAAAAAAGGAATAGTCCATTATTTATTAGGTATTAGCAGGAGATGTTAAATAATCTACCTACTTTTTTTCATTTTCATTTTTTCAAGTAAAAACTTTTTATTATATGTCTTTTCTTCTCTTCTCATGTGATCAAAACGGAATAGTCCATTATTTATTAGGTATTAGCAGATGATGTTAAATAATTCTTTACTTTCTTTTTTCATTCAACCAAGTAGTGTCTTTAATATGTCTTTTTTCTTCTTCATGCAATCAAAACGGAATAGTCCATTATTTATTAGGTATTAGCAGGAGATGTTAAATAATTCTACCTACTTTCTTTCATTCATTCATTTTTTCAAACAAACTGGAACCTTCAACCACGTGATCAAAACGGAATAGTCCATTATTTATTAGGTATTGTCAGGAGACGTTAAATAATTTTGATTGTTTCTTTCATTCATTCATTTTTTCAAGGAAACAAACTAGTGTCTTTTTCTTCAACCACGTGATCAAAAACGGAATAGTCCATTATTTATTAGGTATTAGCAGGAGATGTTAAAAAATTATTTTATTTTTCTTTCTCATTCATTTTAACCTAGTAGTGTCTTTAATATGTCTTTTGTCTTCTCAACCACGTGCAATCAAAACGGAATAGTCCATTATTTATTAGGTATTAGCAGGAGATGTTAAACGTATTTTTTTCATTTTCTCATTCAACCAAGTAGTGTCTTTTAATATGTCTTTTGTCTTCTAACCACGCAATCAAAACGGAATAGTCCATTATTTATTAGGTATTGTCAGGAGATTCGTTAAATAATTCTAACCTAAGAAAATTTCATTCATTCATTTTTCTCAAAAACAAAATAGTGTCAAATTTTTAAATATTAGCAAGATCTAAATACACAGGATCAAAACGGAATAGTCCATTATTTATTAGGTATTGTCAGGAGATGTTAAAAATTTGTCTAATTACTTTCTTTTCATTCATTTTCATTTTCACAAGGAAACTAACTAGTTTCTTTTTCTTCTCTAACCACGTGATCAAAATAATAATAGTCCATTATTTATTAGGTATTGTCAGGAGATGTTAAAACTACCTAATTCATTCATTCATTTTCTCAAGTAAACTTTTAATAGTGTCTTTTTCTTCTAACATGTGATCAAAACGGAATAGTCCATTATTTATTAGGTATTGTCAGGAGACGTTAAATAATTCTAATCAAAACTTTCTTTCATTCATTCATTTTCTCAAGTAAACTTTATTATGTCTTTTCTTTCTAACCAAAACGTGAATTAAAACGGAATAGCCATTATTTATTTTTCTCACTGGAACCTAGGAGATGTTAAATAATTCTACCTAAATCAATTTTTTTTTTCATTCATTTTTTTTGAACCAAGTAACTTTACTATGTCTTTTGTCTTCTCTAACAATGATCAAAACGGAATAGTCCATTATTTATTAGGTATTGTCAGGAGATGTTAAATAATTCTATACTTTCTTTCATTTTCTCATTTTCTCAAGGAAACTAACTTTTTTCTTTTCTTTTTCTAACCAATTAAAACGGAATCCATTATTTATTAGGTATTGTCAGGAGACGTTTTCTCTTTCTTTCATTCATTTTCCAAGGAAAAAGTAATATGTCTTTTCTTTTCTAACCAAAAAACGGAATAGTCCATTATTTATTAGGTATTAGCAGGAGATGTTAAACGTATCTTTTTTTTTTTTCATTCATTCATTTTCAAGTGTCTTTTAATATGTTTTTTTCTTCTAAATGCAATCAAAACGGAATAGTCCATTATTTATTAGGTATTAGCAGGAGATGTTAAATATTCTATAAAACTTTCATTTTTTTCTCAAAGAAACCAAGTAGTGTCTTTTAATATGTCTTTTGTCTTCTCATGCAATCAAAACGGAATAGTCCATTATTTATTAGGTATTAGCAGGAGAAATAATGTTAAACGTATCTTTCATTCATTCATTTTCTTTTCAAACTATTCTTTTTCTTCTCTAACCAACCAATAGTATTATTTATTAATATATTGTTTTTAAATAATTTTTTTTTCTTTCATTCATTCATTTTCTCAAGGAAACAAACTAGAAATCTTTAATTTGTCTTTTGTCTTCCATGTGATCAAAACGAATAGTTATTATTTATTAGATTTTTAGCAAGACGTTAAATTCTTTCTTTTTTTCAAATTTTTTAAAATATCATTCATTTCATAGTGTAATTAATATATGTCTTTTGTCTTCTCTAATGCAATCAAAACGGAATAGTCCATTATTTATTAGGTATTAGTCAGGAGATGTTAAACGTATTTTTCTTTCATTTTTTCTCACTTTCTCAATTAGTGTTTTTAATATGTCTTTTCTTCTTCTCCAAAGTGATCAAAACGGAATAGTCCATTATTTATTAGGTATTAGTCAGGAGACGTTTAATTCGATTCATTTTTTCATTCAACTCAAGTAAACTTTTTAATATGTCTTTTCTTTCATTCAAAACGAATAGTCCATTATTTATTAGGTATTGTCAGGAGATGTTAAATAATATCTTTCCTTTTTATTCTTTCAATCATTCATTTTTCAAGGAAAAAATTTAAACTTTTGTCTTCTCATGCAATCAAAACGGAATAGTCCATTATTTATTAGGTATTAGCAGGAGATGTTAAATAATTCTATCTTTTCTTTCATTTTCTCATTTTTTCAAGTTGTGTCTTTAATATTTCTTTTTTTCTTCTAACATGCAATCAAAACGGAATAGTCCATTATTTATTAGGTATTAGCAGGAGATGTTAAACGTATTTCTTTCTTTCATTTTCATTTTCTCTGGAACCTAGTAGTGTCTTTTTTTCATATGTCTTTTGTCTTCTCATGCAATCAAAACGGAATAGTCCATTATTTATTAGGTATTAGCAGGAGATGTTAAACGTATCTTTCTTTTTCATTCTCAAGAACCTAATAGTGTCTTTAATATGTCTTTTGTCTTCTCATGCAATCAAAACGGAATAGTCCATTATTTATTAGGTATTAGCAGGAGATGTTAAACGTATCTTTTCTTTCATTTTCATTCATTCACCTTTTAGTGAAATTAATATGTCTTTTTTTCTTAACCATGCAATCAAAACGGAATAGTCCATTATTTATTAGGTATTAGCAGGAGATGTTAAAACGTATCTTTCCTTCATTTTCTCACTGAAACCAAGTAGTGTCTTTTTCCCTCTTTTAGTGTCTTTTCCAATTTTTATATGATGGTGAAAACCTGTTCTAACATCCACCTGCAATTATCCGTTTTCTGTTAAAAATCTAACGTTAAAGGTAACATATTTGCAATATTACAAGGTAACGTTGTGGCATGTTGTGAGGACATTATTAAGGAGAGGAACAATAAAACAACGGGAATTAAACAGAGGGAAGATAACGATTGTTATGGCATTTAAAATTTTGAACATCAAAGTTGACTGGAAAAACAAGCAAGAAGAGAGTCCCACAAGCGAGAAGTGCAAGAGAAGAAACTGTTAACATAGAACTTACGGTTGAATCTAGTCATTTCAACTTCAAAGTGATGATAACTTGCCGCCAATATAGTACTATGTTTAAATTCGTAAAGTCAAGATAACAAAAAGGAAAACCATTAGAATAATTACCATGAAACTATTTATAGAAAAGGCACAGGAAAACTATGTTATAGTTTTAGGAAAATGAATGAAGCTAAGATGCTAGGTCAGGACTGATAACATTGCAGATTCTTCTTTGGATTTTATCAAGAATCTCTAAATACATAGCAGAAGCACCAGACCAGATGTGGCAGCAATATTCAATGCATGGATAAATAGAAGGTACATTACAGCGGAGGGAAAGTGACTGAAGCCAAGATGCCAGATCAGGACCAATAAGGTTGCAGATTCTTCTTTGGATTTTATCAGGAATCTCTAAATACATAGCAGAAGCACCAGACCAGATGTGACAGAAAAATTCAATGCATGGATGAATGGTCGATTTATAAATGTGTAAGATAGATTCGTTTGGGAAAAATTGTTTAGCACGACTCAATGAACCAATTTGCTGATGAAAGGCAAAAAAAGAAGTTCTTTTAAGACGATTAAAAGAGATCAGTTTCTTTTTTAAGCATTAAAATGAACAAGCCATTTCTTGTCCCCTTTAAGAAAGGATCATTTTTTAGATCCGCTGCCAATCGAACCAATCAAACTTATCGTAAAGGGATCTATTAAAATAATTTTTTTTTCTTGGCAAAAGAGAGAACGAAACATCTCTTATCTCGAATATTAAAAGGAAACAGATTCGAAATAACTACGTAAAATTTAAAAGGCACAAAGATTTATTAAACAGGTATAAAACAATATAACAAAATGCAAATTTTACAAAAAAAGGCTTTCACAAAAATGTACTTTTATGCGGCTTATTATGAACAAGGCAAGATAACAAAATTATAGAAGTTATTGGCGCTAAAACAGATTGGCGATACAATTTTTCAAATCATGAAAAAAAACCTTGAGAAGGTGATACGAAAATAGTTTAAAAAAAGAAAGAAATTACTCGTAGGAAAATATAAATAAATACCTAAATATAGAGATGAAAAAAACCTTCTTTGACTTATCCCGTGAGTTGTCTTTGGGACATTTGGCGATATTTTGAAATGTCTTTCGGTTTTATTTCTGCATGTCTACCACATGTTTCTCTGAGGCCTCGAATGATCCTTTTGGAATTTCTTTTCAATTAGATTCCCTTTTGTTGTCGGCGGAGTAGTAGCCAACCTAAAGGTTTTCTTTGTTCTTCTTTTCCGTCGGCGTAGTTTTTAAGAATGCCTAAACCTTTCTACCCTTTGCACCGCTAGCGATTTTCACGTGTGAGCGCCAGAAACCCTTCTACAACCAGTCAACCTCTCTCTTTCGCATCTGACGTTTAAGCCACTGCTCTACTTGCCTTCCACCAGCCGACATTCGTCCCATGTAACGTCTAATTCCTTTCTTGTTTCTTCTGCCGTTGTCCATTGATCCGCGTTATATACTTTCAAAGGAGGCTCAAACGGACCTCAGCTTTAAAAAATTATGTAAGCCACCCTTTTCATCGGACAAAAAATATGAGGGAAATATATTTTTCTGAACTTGAATAAATGGATTTCCAACAGTCGGACATGATCATAATTTTAGCGGTCCTTTTCAGAGTCAATTCTAAATAATAATAAAGAAAACTTTTTACACACAAATGAAACAATTGCTCACAAAATTTCTGGCTTTCATTCAATAAATTTCTCTCAAAAATAAGTGCATAAAACAAACCCAGTTTATTTAATATTTATTTATATACATTATTTAATTAATTATTTTATATTACTAATAAACAATATTTTATACTATCATATAATAATTGTGCTTGTTCTTCCCTTTGTTAGATCCTTAGTTCGCACGACCGCTACGCACTGCCAATACCTCATAAATAATGGACTATTTCGTTTTAATCGCGTGGTAAAACAAGACATATCAGAGACGCTACTTAGTTTCAGTGAACAAAAGAAAGATAGAAGTGTTTAACATCTCTTGCTAATTAGCTCATTAATAATGGACTATTGCATTTTAATCACAGGAAAAAGAGGAACAGACTTGGTTTCAGTGAGAAAATGAAAGAAAGAAAGAAAGAAAGAAAGAAAGAAGGGAAGACAGAAGTGTTTAACGTCTGTTTCAGTGAAATGGAAAAAGTTGTGTTATAAAATAAAATAAGACATATCTCGGCTGATTTACAGGCAAATACTCAAGAGCGAGAAGCGGATGTGAACGGGACAAAGCCCCGTCACAAAATGACCATTATCTTTCTTTACAAATGTTTCCGACACACGTGTTCCGGTCGAAAAATAAAATAATAATTAAAGTGCTCTATTTTTCGTCCAATAAAAATGCTTCCGTCCTAATTATACTCGCTTCGTTTCTAGAGCCTGTTAAGTCATAAAAAACACGCTATAAAAGGTGTTCAACAGGCAGCAAACAGACATGACGGTCAGGCCGAGCGATCAGCAGCAGGGGAGCGTCAACCACCGTCAACATGTGTGAACTACTATGAGAGATCGACCAGATCCGAAAGCCGGCTTATGAACTTTACCACAAGGTAGCTGTCCCAAACCCTCACGTTCCTGTTGAAATAAACCACGTAAATCTATTTCTACTGTTGTCGTATTTCTTTCTTGCAACCATACGCTTGTCTATAACAGTTGTCAATTTCAAATCTTTTCATTTGTACCCACTCCTTAAAATAACGACCAGTATTCATATTTGCAATATTTTGTTAAAGTTGTTCAGCTCACATATTTTAACGATGTGATAGGGGGAATTTCTACGGACATAGAACTCATCATGTGCTTATTCAAGCATTAACTGAAGGATTAAGAATATTCATTAGAAATTTCAAATAAAAGAAGGTGAAATTTTCACGCGTTAAAACTAGTCTATATAAATAAATTGTAGTGTACGTGTGTCCGTCCGTTTTTCAATCTTGGAGAATCATAAACAATCTGAAGTAACAGGTAACAGTAGTTACGCGTGATTAAAAATGAAAAAAAAAACAACTCATTTAAAGATAAATTTAAATATCGAACAGAGTGAAAGGTTTAAAAAACAATTATTTGTTAAAGGTTTAACTTTAATTTCATTTTTTTTGACCCAATTAATATCGTCTAATTAAAACTTAAGCATTGCTCATATATATATATCCTTATTGTCTATGGTGTGTATATGTCACCATGAAATGTATCTTTATGCATTAGACATCCGTCGACTTTCTTTCTCTCCTCTTTTTAAATTAAACATCTCCAAAAATTCTCTCTGTTAAGGTTTCATGTCCCTCCTCCTCATACTTACACTTTCTCTAAATTCTGTTTTGATTTCCGGAGTTGTTTTTTTCTGTTTTCATTTTGAATTTGTAGGTCTGATGATTTGGATCGTATTTACGATTCCAATGGAATAAATTATGACCATGGAATATTAGTGTTTAAGCCTTTTTATTATATCCTTACTCTGTCCTAGACATTGAGTTCTACCTGGATCCTTCCTCTTGAAAATTTTTTTTTTTTTTTTCTGAAATATACATGTATGGGAATTTTTTTATATATATTTTTGCATATGTATGTATATTTTCCACTAATATTATCTATATATATATATATATATATATATATATATATATATATATATATATATATATATATATATATAATTTTATAGCATGCGTACTGTAACGTATTCGAGATATTACATAGTCCGGGTTCCCTAATGTCTTTCAAGAGTGACTTTTTTTGCGAATTAATCATAAAGAATGGTGATTTAAAAAAAAAAAAAAGAAAGAAAAATTGTGCACAAAATAAATGTGTAAAAAAACTATGGAGATCGGTTGCGTATACGAAGAAAGATTATGCCAAATTAAAATGTCGAATAAAGATAAAATAATTTTATTAGTTAAATTCTGATAACTTTTGCGTACATATGACGCTGAAGGTAAAAGGTCGAAGGTCCAAAAGCCCTTCACAGGAGCTAGCTTACCTGAAGTTCGATGGAAGGACAGTATCTAAGCTAGTTTACAATAAATTGACAAAACAAACTGGAACCGCAACTTTTAAAAATCTTTTTTTTCTTTTTTTTTTATAGATATTAGAGATCTTAAGTGTTTGACTTATAAAAAATAAAATAAAGATTATGCCTAGTTGCAGCACCAAATTGTTTAAACCTAGCGTTGGAATGCTAACTAACATCTACAACCAATTGGAATATTTTTTCATCACCCTATCTATCCATAACTCAACAACCAGAAATTTCTGTGTATTAAGAAGAGTTAATGTACATTTTTTTGTTTGTTTATGTTTCTAAATAAATACTGGCTTTGATATCACGAGGTAAAACTAAATAGATTGTAATATGGTTTATTTAATTGTTTATAGAATGGGTTGGATTATTTTTAGATATGTGTAAATCTCCCACCAAAACTCTCAACCACACCTATATTTTTTGAACATTCGTGATTCAGTAATGTTTGATTGTTGAAAACCGGTTTTTTTTTCAAGAAATCTTTGAACATACAGAATAATTAAAAAAATAATAGCTCCTTTTTTAAATTTAAATGCCGACAAGATTTTTATTGCTGGTAATATTTTTCTAAAAAAGTATTGCTGGTAATAATAATATATTGCTGGTAATAATTTTTTCTTCAAAAATTTATTGCTGGTAATATTTTTTTTTACTAACTAGTATTAAAACCTTTTACACGTTTTGATCTCAGTTTTGGGGGGTTCAACTATTTGTCCATTTGTGGGACCCTAACAAGTGCTACCAACCCAAGTCAAGGTAGATCTGGGAATATGAGCAATTAAGAGGTGGTCCCACGCACCTCAAAACCTCCTGATCAGCGGCCGTGCTGCCGGATGTAGTTTTTCGTCATACCCAGGAGGCCTTGTTTTCTGGAGTGAAACTTTCAGATTGTTTCCACATGAAAAAAAAAAAAACTTTTATGAAAGTTCTTGAAAGTTAAAGTTTCGGGAAAAAAAAAGTTTTTTGATTTATTTTGAAAATTATTTGCAATAACGATTTTAAACAAAAATGCTATAGCTTAGCTTAATAATAGCATTCATTGTTACAGACCAACAAGACATCTTTTAGTTTTCTTTTTAATTCCCAGTTCCAGAGCTCTGAAATTTTGTTTACTAATTTTTTTCTTTCTTTTCTTCCAATAGGAGTAGATAGGTTAGCCCACTACCCGGTTCACGCTCCTCTCTGTTTTTTTTTAAACAGTAGCAAAGGTTTATCCCTTGTTTCATGTTTAGGATTGGGTTTACTAAAGTTTACTTCCACACTATACTTCTAACGTCTCTGACTGAACTCTGAAATGTTATTCCCTATATAACCCTTGACCTCTTCCTTCAAATTTAGAGCTAGCTGTTATCTTTTCTGTATCGCTCCCAATAACTTCACTTTTTGTCATTTCTTACACTCATACAACGCCACACAATAACCCTCTACCTTAAGTGGCTCTTTGGCCTTGGATTAGGTAAACATTAGTAAAAAAAGGAAGACGTTGAAGACTTTGTAGACTAGAGCATCGTGGTTGATGCAGTAATTTAATTAATATTTTATTTCAATATGCAGATTTTAAAAATCATTCAAATTTAAAATAAGCTGTGCTCCATTATATAACAAAATTGGCAACTTAATTCGATGATCAAGAAGAGTCTATTGATCATCGAATTAAGTTGCTAAATTCAAGACCTTCAGGCAGTACCTCTCCATTGCACTTAACGGGGCGAGACAGGATTCCATGCTGCAACTTTAAAAGACAAGTGCTGAGTATTTTATTTTTGATTCCATGTTCACAAGATAGCAAACCAGCCCAGAAAGCGGTTAAGCAAATAAAACACTCTTACGAGTAAATTAAAAAAAAAAAATCTTTTTCTTTTTTCAAAATGCTACAATTAGATTTTTTTTTTCAAATATATTTTCGCCGGTCTCTTATTTTAGTTAAGTACTTTAACTTTAGTATATAAATTTAAAACAAAGTACTAATGAGAGAAACGCAGTCACTTAGACAGTGAGTAGTACGTACAGTTTTATTTTCTTTGATAACTAAATGATTGTGTAGAAAAGCGGGACAGTCGAGCCAGATGGGTGTTTTTTTAACAGAAATAAAAATATCATCGAGCCAGCTGCGTTGGATTGGATAACAGAAAAAAAGTGAAAGTACTTACTACAAAAATCCCTGTAAAATATTTTAAAATTATAATGGAAAAAGAAGTGGGGTGACAATAATAATTTCTCGAAAAAGAGACACTTTATGAAAGGAAAGAAATTCGTTTCAAACTAAAAACAACCACTGACTGATAAGTCAAGTGCATGTGTGTCCTATTCAGCCACATTCCATCAACGACTTCGCATGTTGGTTGAATGAAGCAATCTTGTTTGCTTCTTCTTGTGCTTTAAGAAAAAAAAATGTCTTGAACTGTTTTTATCGTTTTAATTTAATTCTATTTCTAGAACCAGGATTCTTTATTTCATCAGGAAAAAAAAAGTTTTTGTTTTTTAAGTTTTTAAAAAGAAAAACATAACGTTCGGTTAAGTCGAGAGTGATTACGTTGTTTTTTTGTTTTTTTTTTTGGCACTAAAACATCGACCATGTCTTATTTAAGTTTATCAAACGTTAATAAACGAAGGTAAGTATTATTTTTAAATTACATATGATATTATATATGATTTTTTCTTTAGTTCAAGAAGTTTTAAAAATTATTCGTTTTGTTTTTTTTGGGGGGGGGCACTTGTTTTTCTTTATTTATGTACAAAATAACAAAAACCTTTCAAAATGTGTTAAGATTGCTTTTTAAAAGTTAATTTATGCCAGTTGAGTAAATAAATTAAATACTTTAAAAAACAATCCAAAAAGTAAAATTTAAAAATATTTTTTTTAATTATACGTCTTTTTTGTAAATATCAGAAAAATATTTTTTCTAACTTGTTGAATATTGAAAGTGATAATTTTTAAAAAATCGCCATTAAATTATTATTATTATTATTCAATAATTTGTTAAGAAGACTTGTAAATTTTAAAAGTAACGGTTGAGTAACTTGTTGAGTGAGTGTCACTGTCACATTTCCTATCCTTGACCTTCAGAAAACTAAAACAAGATTTATACTTCCTTTTATATTTTCTTTTTTATTAATTTAAATTTTAAAGAACCATATTTACGCATAAATTTTAAAAATTGCTTTTTATCCAAAATGAAAAACTTCTAGAAAAAAAGTTAATGAAACTGAAAGGCATAATTCATTTCTGAAGAACACATTACTCAGGAAAATTGATTTGCCTACAAAAACACGTTAAGTTACAAAAAGAAAAAAAAAGAAGTAAAAACGTATTATTTACATTTACTTTGGTTGTATTTTCTTTTCTTCACCATATTCTTTAATTATTGATGATACCAACAACGTTCTGTATATAAATCTAGAAGAACGTATTTTAAATAAATCGTAAACAATTCAAATATTCCCGGATCTTGTCTCTCTCTCTCTCTGTCAAGGAAGCCCAAAATGAATAATTTAGAGAAAATTTAAAAATAAAAATCCAGTCTTGATTTTGATCAGCATTGCAGCCTTTGAAAAAAAATACCCTGAGTGAAAACTAAAAGGAAGAAATGGAAGTAATCTAGTGAAAAAATTAAAATTTAATAAATTCACTGATTATTAATTTATTTGTCAATCAAGAAAATTTTATTTTTACTTTTTAAAATTTTGTCTTTTTAATAATCATACACTGCCATTAAAAAGCCTGTGTGTGCATCTTTGTGCTTTTTCAAGCATTTAAAAAGAAATTTTTTAGCGAATTTCTACGCTATATATCTGGTACATCTTTTCTGCTTTCTTTTTGCTTTTTGAAGAGTAACTGACTTATTGTCTTGATAATGAACGTTTAAGTGCCCCCACCACCTTTTTTTTTTCTTTGGACATCTTTTTTCCAGTACCTTATGTTTTCTAGCACTTAAACGTGGTGTAATGGTTAGAGAAATCTTGTTTCACTAGAATAATTACGACTGAATAGTGAGTTCGATCCTCACTGGGTGCCCCATACTTTCGGCCTTGTGCCACATCTAAGCTACGCTTAGAAAATCACCACTATCCCCCTACGTCAAGTATTTTTGGGGTCTGCCTCTTTCTTTTGGTCTGATTCACAAAAAAACAAAAACTAATGTTTCATTCAAAGAGCCTTTCCTCAGGTAGTACCTCTTCTTTCTTTTAACTAGAAGAGGAAGGTCAGACTTAATGTTTAAATGCATCCTTTCTTTCTTTCTTTCTTTTAAATAGAAGAGGAAGGCCAGTAATGCATCCCTCCTTCCTTTCTTTCTTTCTTTCTTTTAAATAGAAGAGGAAGGCCAGTAATGCTTCCTTTCTTTTAAATAGAAGAGGAAGGCCAGTAATGCTTTCTTTCTTTCTTTCTTTCTTTCTTTCTTTCTTTTAAATAGAAGAGGAAGGCCAGACTTAATGTCAATGCATCCCAATAATGCCGAGGGAGGACAATTTCAGAGAATACCTGTGCACACACACTTTTACTCACACACAAAATTGCATCATGTTTTTATTTAAAATTTGTCTGAATTTCCAGATCTACAGAGTCTGATGGATAAATTGTCATCTAAATTATGCAGAAATAAAAATAATACTGACATCTCATTTTAACAGATATATTTACCAAAATGACACAAAAATATCTTGAAATACTAAAGAGTAAATTTATTCAATAAAATCGCCATTGTCTTCAATCACAGCCAGCAGATGATTTTGGAATCTCCTGCAACTCTTCTTGTTCAAGTTGGTGAATGCTGCCATAATCATTGCCTTCAGTTAATCTTTAGTGCTACAAGGAGTTTTGTTGGTCTCTCACTCAACTGTGCCCCACACATAATAATCAAGGGGGTTGCAGTCTGGGTGCGGGGTAGGTGGCCAGATGTAAGGAGTGATGTGGTCGCAGAAATTGTCTGCCAGCCATGACTGGCTTAGCTGATTCACAATTGTACTGCTTTGTTAGTTTTTGAGATGGGATCACTTTCCTTTTCATTTGCAATGGATCAGCTCTCAGCTATATTAGTTTTGAGCTCGGATCTCTTACCCTCTGAATTGCTTCATATCAGCTCACTGAATGCTTTTTTTCCTTGTCTCAGATAAGCACTCAGCTTTTATTAGCTTTTGAGACACAATCTCTTTTCTTTTTTTATTTGCCTCAGATCAGCTCACTGTTTTCTTAGCATTCAAAGTTGGATCTCTTTCCCTCTGATTGGCCTTGGATCAGGTTTGCTTTTATATTTTGAGTTTGGATCTATTTCTCATATTTACTTTGGATCAGATTTCTACTTTATTAACTTTCGAGCTTGGATCATTTGCCTTCTGATTGTCTTGGATCAGATCTCTGCTTTCAAATTGGGATCACTTTCCCTTTTATTTGCCTTGGATCAGCTCTCTTAGCTTTTATTGGGATTTCTTTTCTTCTTACTTGCCTTGGATCAGCTCTCTCTACATTTGAGCTGGAATGTTTTTCCCTCTGGTTGGCCTTGGACTACCTGGAATCTTTTCCCTCTAGTTGGCCTTGGACCACCTCTCTGCATTCAAGCAAGAATCTTTTCCCACAATTGGCCTTATATGAACACTCTGCTTTTTTAGCTTTCAATCAAAAATAGCCTCACCACAAGAAAAGACATGAACATAGCAGAGGAATTGGAATAGATGAGGTTTAATTCAATTCAAAAAAGAAAGCAAGAATGTGACCTAAGGAAAGTTAAAATCAGATCCCAGTTTTGAAAACTAAAAAGCAGAGAGGTGATCCAAGGCCAATCAGAAGGAAAGAGATCCAAGTTTTAAAGTTAGGAAAGCAAAGAGCTGATCCAAGGAAAATTGAAGGAAAAACTATTCCAGCTCGAAAGCTAATGAAACTGAGAGCTGATCCGGGGCCAATCGGAGGGAAAACATTCCAGTTCAAAAGCTAATGAAGCAGAGAGCTGATCCAAGGAAATAAAAGGAAAAGAGAAAGCTTTTATTTTCTTAAATCAGCTCCCTGCTTCCTTAGCTTTTATGTTGGGAACTCTTTCTTGCTAATTTACCTTGAATCAGGTCACTCTTAGTTTGGATCTCTTTCCGGCTACTTTTCTGGGGATCAGCCCTCCTCTGCTATCTTAGCTTTTGAGTTGTGATCTCTTTCCCTTTGATTAGCCTTCATCAGCTCACATCTTTCTTAGTATTTGAACTAAAATATTTTTCCCTCCAATTTTCCTTGGATCAGCTCTTTGCTTTCCTATCTTTAAAACTTGGATCTCTTTCATTCTGATTGGCCTTGGATCACCTCTCTGCTTTCTTAGTTTTCAAACTGGGATCTTCTTTTCACTTATTTCCTTAGGTCAGCTTCCTGCTTTCTTACCTTTTGAGCTGAACTTAAACCTCATCCATTCCAATTCCTCTGCTATGTTCATGTCTTGTGGTGAAGCTATTCTTGGTGATTCCCACACTACAACAGTGGAGTACTATCACTGGTCCAACGATGGTGGCTCAGTATGGTAATGGTAATCCAACATGTATAGTCAATCCACTCACTAAACCTATATACTGAATTTACACCTTTAAATTTGAGGCTCTTTTGATCACAGCTCAAACATTAGGTAAACTGTAGTATCTTTTTTATACTTTTCAGCCATGTTTCAGCTTTTGTACAATTCATTTAAAAAGAAAATGAGAATTGTTTAATCCCATAGATTCCGACCCAGCACTAAAAGAAATAGAATTGGAGGTTAGCATTCTTGGCCTTTATGTTGGGGTTTATAATATACTGTTTCCATTCCTCTACTGTGATTACATGTGGGATGTCGTTCTGTGTTATTGTGTGAATTGTGCCAAGCTTACCAGTATTTAATAAGCTTAGTTTAGTATAGTACAAGGCTAAATGGATGTAGAAAGATTGTGTTGTGCCAATCTTCCAAATGGGGAGGGCCTACCTGCCTTGAACATCATTTTTCTTAATCCTTGTTTTTTATTTGGGCTCAGTATTTACTAAGCTTAGTTTAGTATTTCAGAAGGGCAAATGGAGTTAGGAAGATTGTGTTGTGCCAATCTTCCAAATGGGGAGGGCCTACCTGCCTTGAACATCATTTTTCTTAATCCTTGTTTTTTATTTGGGCTCAGTATTTACTAAGCTTAGTTTAGTATTTCAGAAGGGCAAATGGAGTTAGGAAGATTGTGTTGTGCCAAACTTCCAAATGGGGAGGGCCTACCTGCCTTGAACATCATTTTTTCTTAATCCTTGTTTTTATTTGGGCTCAGTATTTACTAAGCTTTAGTTTATATTTCAGAAGGGCAAATGGAGTTAGGAATTGTGTTGTGCCAATCTTCCAAATGGGGAGGGCCTACCTGCCTTGAACATCATTTTTCTTAATCCTTGTTTTTTTATTTGGGCTCAGTATTTACTAAATTAGATTAGTTTAGTATTTCAGAAGGGCAAATGGAGTTAGGAAGATTGTGTTGTGCCAATCTTCCAAATGGGGAGGGCCTACCTGCCTTGAACATCATTTTTCTTAATCCTTGTTTTTTATTTGGGCTCAGTATTTACTAAGCTTAGTTTAGTATTTCAGAAGGGCAAATGGAGTTAGGAAGATTGTGTTGTTTTTCATCTTCCAAATGGGGAGGGCCTACCTGCCTTGAACATCATTTTTCTTAATCCTTGTTTTTTATTTGGGCTCAGTATTTACTAAGCTTAGTTTAGTATTTCAGAAGGGCAAATGGAGTTAGGAAGATTGTGTTGTGCCAAACTTCCAAATGGGGAGGGCCTACCTGCATTGAAAATCATCCCTTCTACATGCGATCAGTATTTACTAAGCTTAGTTTAGTATAGCACAATGCCAAATGGAAGCAGGAAGATTGTGTCATGATTTTTCTCACTGTCTCTCTCTCTCTCTCTCCTGCTTTCATGTTTGCTCCCTCCCTCTCTCGCTTTCATATTTTTCTCCTCCCTTTCTTGCCCATGCTTTCATCCTTGCTCCCTCTTTATCACCCTTGTTTTCATCCCTAATCTTTCTCTGCCCCTTTATTTTTGGCAAACTAAGTTTATACTCATATGAATTAAATATTGTTAGTGACTATATGTAAAAGTGCAGTGAAGACTTTTCTCTCTGGCCTTGATTGGCCACCAGTCTAATATAAGGCCAACTCTGAATTCAAAACCAGTTTAGTGCTGTACTGGAAACTTCAATCAGTAAAAACATGCCTTCTAATGAAAATACAAAGGCAATGCTTAGTTAAGTGAGTCGATGGATTTCTTTTTGACAAGGTTGTTGGCACTGAGAAGATGAATGCAGTGAAAGTGTTGTTGGGAGGAGGGTGCTAAGAAATTTTCTACCTGACCCGCTTCTCAAAGCCTTTTAGATATCTAGGGCTAATAATTTTTCCATTACCTTCGGACACAATTCCTGTGATATGAATTGATGGTTTTCTTTTTAGCTTTTTTTTTTATTTGGATAACATTTTTTTAATTTTTTTCCTAGGTCTTCCCTTCATGGTCTGAACTCGGAAATGTGTTGTAAAATTGATGGTGAAACAATTCAATGTCATGTTAATGAATTGATTCAGAAGCAAGTCATTGGACATGGTGCTTTTGGCATGGTTTTTGAAATGCTACACAAACCATCACAGAAAGTAATGGCAGTCAAGGTAAATTCCTTTCACACATACATATCTATCTATCTCTATCTATCTCTATCTATCTATCTCTATCTATCTCTATCTATCTCTCTCTCTCTCTATCTCTCTCTCTCTCTCTATATATATATATATATATATATATATATATAGTGTGTATTTAGGCAGCATCTTTTCATTCATACACGTTTCATTAAATAATATAGACAAGTGTTGTCTATTTATTTTATGTAAATTTTTTTCATAACGTCTGATAAGTTTAATAACATTATAATTGAACGAAGAAAGAAATTCACAATATTAATCCATATTTTTGGGGGGAGAAGAATCATTGCGAAGAATTAAGTTGGATATACTAGATTTAGTGTAGTATATGATTAATTTAATTTTTTTGCTAGGATCTGTAGTTGATATATTAGAATTTACTAAATTTTTTAGTATATTTTCATCTTGTTTATATTTAGTATGCATTTGATTACGATATAGGAGATTAATATGTTTGAGATTAGTAGAAGCAGTATTATGTACAATTTGCTTAGTATTGAGATTTCCAAGAAAGCATCTTATTTGTTCATCAACTATATAGTTTGGAAAGCTATTATTAAGTATTTGTTTTATATTCTTTAGTTCACGGTAAAAAATCTGTTTTGTGGATGAATTAGTTTCTGCACGATGTATTAGATTCTTTATAATTGCTATTTTGTAGTAATATGGGCATTCGCTCTTGTAGTTAAGTGTACATGAATTTATGCTTGTAGGTTTTTTATATGGCGAAATAGTAAATTTGTTATTATTTGTGTTTATCAATATGTCAAGGAAGGGGATTTTATTATTAGTATTGAGTTCAACATATCTTAGGTGGATTGATGGTTACAAAAACTACAGTTCCTAGCAAAAAAATTAAATTAATCATATACTACACTAAATCTAGTATATCCAACTTAATTCTTCGCAATGATTCTTCTCTCCCAAAAAATATGGATCAATATTGTGAATTTCTTTCTTCGTTCAACGATAATGTTATTAAACTTATCAGACGTTATGAAAAAAAATTTACATAAAATAAATAGACAACACTTGTCTATATTATTTAATGAAACATGTATGAAAATATATATATATATATTCAATGCCTTTCTTGGCTTGTCATCATTCCTGACCCTTAACAATACCTCTCTTTTTGATTTTCAATGCATTCCTATAGTAAAATCATTAGCAATGCATTTCCATTATATATATAATAGCCCTATTCTATCAGTAATGCTTGCCTTCATTCCTGACCACTGACAATGCCTTTCTTGCTCATTTTCAATGCATTACTATAGTAAAATCATTAGCAATGTATTTCCAGTATACATAGAATATCTCCTTTCTTTCAGTAATGATTGCTTCAATTCTTGACCATGGACAATCCTTTTAGTTCTGTTAGTAATGTAGTGATAAAACCAATAATAATGTGTACATAGGTATAAACAGTTTTTATAATGTTGATAAGAACTCCTGTTAGAATTTCAAATATTTACCTAATATTCTCTTTGAGTCTTTATAAGAAATAGTAAGAATTTGGAGCTGGTACATAATTGGTAAAATCAGCCAAAAAAAAAGATGAATTTTACAAAATTTCCTAAGTGGTGAAGCTATTTAGAGTTATTTCCCCTTACCAAGTTTTATTAAATTGACTCACACTCAAAAGAAATTTTCTGCAGTTTATTAATTCATTTTTTTTTTAATTTTAAAATTAAGAAAAAAGATTTATTTATTTATTTTTTATTTTTTTTTTTTTTTTTTTTTTTTTTAGATTTGTGAAATTAAATGTTTTTACCTTTTTTTTCTCTCTCTAGAAATTGAAGCTTATAACATCTGATGCTGACAAACAAAAAAGTATATGTAGGGATTTGGATATTTCCAAACTTGCCGACAGTCAATACACAGTCAGATTTTATGGCGCCTTATTACATGAGGTAAGTAAATTTGGTTTGCACAAAGTGAAGCTAATTTCTATCATCCCGAATATGCAAATGGTAATTATAGTGGTCTATCCATTACTAGCAGGACCCATGGAAATTCCATTGTGGCCATCTTTGCAATTTAGGAATAGAATACAAAGGAATTCATAGATTTGAATAATAGAGAAAAAAAAGAAATCTTATTCTTTATATTTTTAAATAGTGGCCTATCCATTACTAGCAGGACCCATGGAAATTTCATTGTAGGTATCTTTGCAATTTAGGAATAGAATACAAAGGAATTCATAGATTTGAATAATAGAGAAAAAAAAGAAATCTTATTCTTTATAGTTTTAAATAGTGGCCTATCCATTACTAGCAGGACCCATGGAAATTCCATTCTGGGTATCTTTGCAATTTAGGAATAGAATACAAAGGAATTCATAGATTTGAATAATAGAGAAAAAAATCTTTTATTCTTTATAGTTTTAAATAGTGGCCTATCCATTACTAGCAGGACCCATGGAAATTGCATTCTGGGCATCTTTGCAATTTAGGAATAGAATACAAAGGAATTCATAGATTTGAATAATAGAGAAAAAAAAAATCTTATTCTTTATATTTTTTAAATAGTGGCCTATCCATTACTAGCAGGACCCATGGGGTGGGTATCTTTGCAATTTAGGAATAGAATACAAAAAAATTCATAGATTTGAATAATAGAGAAAAAAAAGAAATCTTATTCTTTATATTTTTAAATAGTGGCCTATCCATTACTAGCAGGACCCATGGAAATTCCATTGTGGCCATCTTTGCAATTTTTTTAGAATACAAAGGAATTCATAGATTTGAATAATAGAGAAAAAAAAAATCTTATTCTTTATATTTTAAAATAGTGGCCTATCCATTACTAGCAGGACCCATGGAAATTTCATTGTGGGTATCTTTGCAATTTAGGAATAGAATACAAAGGAATTCATAGATTTGAATAATAGAAAAAAAAAAAAATAAGTTCTTTATAGTTTTAAATAGTGGCCTATCCATTACTAGCAGGACCCATGGAAATTCCATTGTGGCCATCTTTGCAATTTAGGAATAGAATACAAAGGAATTCATAGATTTGAATAATAGAGAAAAAAAAGAAATCTTATTCTTTATAGTTTTAAATAGTGGCCTATCCATTACTAGCAGGACCCATGGAAATTCCATTGTGGGCATCTTTGCAATTTAGGAATAGAATACAAAGGAATTCATAGATTTGAATAATAGAGAAAAAAAATTATTCTTCATAGGCTACATAGTGAGGGATCAGGTAATATATTGATTGTAATATAGAATTGATCCCCTACTTTATATCCACATTATAATTTCTTGTTTGATTGGCAAATTTTGATTAGGTATCAGTCTACATCTTCTCCCCCAGCTATGGGTTAATTAAAGTTTTTTATCACTAAATCATTAATTATTATCTTCAAAAAAAAAAAATTCTCACAATCTAAAAATATTTTCTGGCTTTAAATAACCTTGATAAACCATAGAAAATCAATGAATGAGTCAATCAAATACTGATTAACTATGCATGCATGTCTTTTAGACTTAGTTATATTCTCGGAAATATATACATGTATAGAAATAACATTGGCCACAAAGTGAGGGATCAGTGTCTGTATTAATTATAATACAGAATTGATCCCCCATTTTATATCCACATTATAATTTCTTATTTGTTTATCCCATTCTGATTAGGTATGAATGCAACTCTTCTCCTCCATCTATGGATTAATTAGTAAGACTTGTATCACTAAACCATTATTATCTCAAAAACATTTCTTGCAATCTAAAAATAGTTTTTAGTTTTAAATAACCTGTAAAGGGTTAAGCTGTGATAAAAAAACAAATCAATCAATAACATCATCTATCATCCACTTTTTACTTTATGGATGTTCTAAACTTGGCTGGGCCCTGTTGTGTTAGTTTCGCCCATGATTAGAAATCTTTTCTTTTCTTATCCCTTATTCAAGTTAAAGCATTTTAACAGGATTGCTTTGCTACAGTGGTGCCATTTTTGCAGAATAATACTAACAACACCATTTACAAGCAGAAGACAATTTTTTATAATATACATTTGTTTAAAGATCATGACAGCTACTAGGAAGATTAAATATACCTTAATGTTTAAAAAAATGATTCATTATTATTATTATTTAGGTAATAAGCTTTATAATGTAGCACAAATAGCTATATTGTGGAAAAAGGAATTTGCAAAAATGTACACATTTTTGCGTATTTATGGTTATTTTTTAATTTTCATCAAAAACAACATTCTTGTACATGTAGTTATGGATAATATTGTACATTAATTACTCATTTTTTTAATTAAAACTATTTGTGATCAGTTGTTGATATTAATATCTATCTGTTGATCTGTTAAAATTTTGGAATAATGCAATAATAAAATTTAAATTTCATCTCTCTGATAGATGCTGTGATCTGATAATTTAATATTATTAATTTTAATTGCAAATATAGTGTTTGATTGAGTGTGGAATCAAAGGCATTCTTAATCATTTTAATATTCCAACATTTCTATTGGACTTTGCAGGGTGATGTCTGGATTTGTATGGAGATTATGGATTTATCCTTGGAGAGATTCTACTTGCAAGCAAAAGAATTAGGCCAGACGATTCCAGAAGAATTCTTATCGAAAGTTACATTTTCAGTAAGTATTGAGTTGGCTAAAATATTTTCCATTTCTGCTCTCATTAAATGATACAAGAAATATTCAGTTTTTTTAATTCCCAGACGTCTTTCATTTTATTTGTATATAGGTCAGTTGTTAAGAAAGTTGGTTCACTGATAGTTTTGCTCTCCAGAATCTATCTTACATATTTATAAGTCTACAATTCGTCCATGATTCAAATATTGCTGCTACATATGGTCCAGTGCCCTTGCTATTTCCCAACAGCTCCTTAATAAAATCTAAAGAAGAATTAGCAATATTATTGGTCCTGATCTGGCATCTCAGCTTCAGTCACTTTCCCACCACTGTAAGGTTGCCTTTTCTATAAATAATTGTTTGGATGAGCTCTTCACTATGTTACCTAGACGATTTGAATTTAAGCACAGTACTAGGCTGGTATCAAGATCTCATTAGTATGAAAGGATCTAGAAGAATGGCCATTCAGGCTCCAGAATCTATCTGACATATCTATAAGTCTACCATTCATCCATGCTTAGAATATTGCTGCCAGATATGGTCCAGTGCTCCTGCTATATATCCAGAGATCCTTGATATGATCCAAAGAAGAATCAGCAATATTATTGGTTCTGATCTGGCATCTCAGCTTCAATCACTTTCCCATCACTGTAAGGTTGCCTCCCTATGCATTTTCTATAAATAATTGTTTGGATGAGCTCTTCACTATGGTACTTGGACGATTTGAATTTAAGCACAGTACTAGAGTGACAAAGAGGTCTTACCAATTTACAGTTGAGTTAACGATGTAGCTGTAAATTTCATGCCAACAGCTTTTATTTATTTATTTTTTCCTTGCATTTCTTGCTTATGGAACTCTGTCCCGGCTTCATGCTTTCCTGTCAACTTTAATCTTCAAAAGTTTAAATGCAATTTCAATCACTATCTACTCTCCTCCTGCTTACTCTTCCTTTGTTCTCACTTCTTAGCTATGCTTCTGTTTCTAACCCTTCCACACTCAGTAACCCCTTGTGTGTCAGTGGCTTTATTGCCTTGCATGGGTTGAACTAGATTAAAAAAAAAAATTCTATCTCATAAAAATGTTTCTTTTTTTTTTTTTTTTTTATTAAATTTTCAATATTTTCAATGTAATGCAACTGCTAGCCAGACAAATATTGCTGGCAAGGCTAAAAGCAAGTGGGGAATCTTTAACTTTCAAATGCTAATACCCTTGGGAAAAGTATGAATCCATCTCTTCTCCCCTAGCTATAGATTAAATAGCAGGACAGACTGGGTCCTATAGCCTTGGGTGGCAAGTGATCTAGGAGAAGGACCACTCTGAATTCAAATCTGAAGCTGAAGTCCCTAAGACAGTCTGATGTCATATTCAATTTTGTTCTGGCAACTTCTGCAATGATACTGGTAGCAAGCTGTATTGGCCTCTGTTTTTCCCTTGGATAACGTTGGTGGCATGTAGAGGGAATATGTGCTGCATGGGCAACTGCTGATCTCTCGTAAAAAAAAACAAAACAAAAAAAAGCACCAACTTGCACTTGGGGTGCATATTCATGGTCTCTTAAGACCAATAGATACTACACAATGTTTAATTGTAATAAACATATACCTTGCTATCTGTCTATATTTCTGAGATGAGGTATTATGTACACTATTTACATTATTCGGATTGTAAGGGGTTGCTTAAAAGTATGCAGTGTTCCTGAGTGGTTTCCCTCTCTAAGTACAGAGCAAAATTGAACATACCCCTCCGCATGCGTGTATTCAAGATTCAAGAGTAAAACCAGAATTAGTTATGTTCACAATGTTTCGACTGTTGTACACTGTGAACATCTTCAGGTGTCTACTTTTTTATATATTCTGTTTTTTCTTTATTTTTCATATTCGGGTCCTTATGCTCCTCCAGGTTGTTATGCTTATAATGTTTTTTTTTTACAAAGAAGATTACCCTGGACAAGGCGGCCCCGAGGACACTTGAAGTAGAGCATTACAGAGTAAGAAGCAGTTTATACAGATAGGAGAGGAAAATCATGGTAATGATCAGTGGCGGAGGATTTCTCCTTGGAGTTAGTTTCAAAGAGCCGTGATTCATGGGAAGAAGCTGTTTGAGTAGAACTTCTTCTCACCAATGGAATACAAAGGGAATGTGGTTGGTTTGTTACAATGCGACATTGCGGGTCCTAGCCATGAAGGTTAGAAATGGTGGAACCAAGGAATGCAGTTCATCTGAGCACTTTCGATGGAATTAGTGATAGAGTAGTGAGTGGCTTGCCACATGCTGTCTGTGAGAGTGAGGTTGGAGAGTGGGAAATAATTTGTCCCCCACAAGGGCTTGGGAAACTTTTGGACTCTATCAAGACTGAAGAGTTAAGGACTGGGTGGGTCTCACCTAAAATTTGACTGTTTTACCCTCTGGCTTCTTCATGCATCTATCTTAAGTTTTGTTTTTCAGATGAGCATCTCTGTAACTTTCTGTAACCTTATTTTTCTCAGTTATCAACCAAATTTCAAGCACCTCTTTCATTTTGCTATTCCAAAAACTAACGCCATAATGACAAATATTTTGATATTTTTACAATTTTTTAATTTTTTTTTTTCCAGGTTCTTAGTGGTTTGATCTATCTGAAAGAAACGCTCAAAATAATTCACAGAGATGTTAAGCCATCCAACATTTTAATCAACTCTGATGGTGTCGTACGTATCTGTGATTTTGGTATCAGTGGACCTCTCGTTGATTCCATTGCACAAACCAAAGATGCTGGATGCAAAGCTTACATGGCTGTAAGGAAAAACTTCTTGGAGTTTCTTTCTTCTTTTTTCTTTTTTCTTTCTTTCTTCTTTTTTCTTTCTTTTTTCTTTTTTCTTTCTTTTTTTTTCTTTTTTCTTTCTCTTTTTTTTTTCTTTTTTTTTTTTTTTTTTTTTTTTCTCTTTTTTCTTTTTTTTTCTTTCTTTTTTTTTTTTTTTTTTCTTTTTTTTCTTTCTCTTTTTTTCTTTCTCTTTTTTCTTTCTTTTTTTTTTTTCTCTTTTTTTTCTTTCTCTTTTTTTTTTCTTTTTTTTTCTTCTTTTTTTTTCTTTCTCTTTTTTTTTTCTTTCTCTTTTTTCTTTTTTTTTCTTTCTTTTTTTCTTTTTCTTTTTTTCTTTCTTTTTCTTCTTTCTTCAATCTTTTCTTCTTCTTTTTTTTTCTTCTTCTTTTTTTCTTCTTCTTTTTTTCTTCTTCTTCTTTTTCTTCTTCTTCTTTTTCTTCTTCTTTTTCTTCCTTTTCTTTTTTTCCTCTTTTTCTCTTTTCCTTTTTTGATTAATACTACTTCTGTCCTCTAACAGTTCATACAATTACTACAAGAAATGTATATACAAATACTCCACCAATTATGGGACAGAAATTAGATATGCTTCATTATTTATTTTCTTTTTATTACTGTTTACAACATGGAAGTGTCATTCTAAACCTAAATAATATATTTTTAACAGATAATCTGCTGATATATATGTAAAGGAGAAACTTGAAAAATTTATGACCCAAAACAGATTTTTTTTTCTATTAAATCTCTTTTTGGTCAATCCAAAGAACTTTTCAGAGCCACCTTTTTATATGAGTGCATGTATACAAAAGGAAAACCATACATTTTTTCTGATGTGTTTTGTCCTCTGATGGACTCTTTCAAGGCAAATGTAAGGATTTTATTTTGCAACAAGTCTTTATAAATGGAAGCAAAAATATTGTTAGGTTTACAAAATTTTGAAATTTAAGAATGGTCATAAATATACCTCAGGCTGTGAAAGTCAAGGTAAACTATGGCAGCTGCTAAGTGATGTAATTTAATGTCCAATAAATGAAAGTATTGTTTATAGTTATTTTAATTTGATGAATTTTTTATGTATTTATTTATTGAAAATAATGAAGGGCTTTAGAAAGGGATCCTGTGTGTGTGTGTGTGTGTGTGTGTGTACTACTTTTACACACATTATGTCCAAAAAAGAAATGTCTGGTTTGCATCCAAGAAAAATATAACAAAAAAAGTTACACAAAATTGTTTTGTCAGTCATTATTAATGAAACCTGTATCACAGAGAGATTGTTGCATAAATACTCAAATATAACAGTGTATGTTTATATGTATGGGTGGCGCATGGCCCAGTAACTAGAATATTAGTATAACAACCACAAGACGCTGATTCAAATTTCACTATTGTTGATTAGTCAAGGAGAATAGGGCTGTTATATGTATAATGGAAATGCATTGCTAATGATTTTACTATAGGAATGCATTGAAAATGAGGAAGAAAGGGATTGTCAGTGGTCAGGAATGAAGGCAAGCATTACTGATAGAATAGAGCTATTATATGTATAATAGAAATGCATTGCTAATGATTTTACTATAGGAATGCATTGAAAATGAGGAAGAAAGGGATTGTCAGTGGTCAGGAGAATAGGGCTGTTATATGTATAATGGAAATGCATTGCTAATGATTTTACTATAGGAATGCATTGAAAATGAAGAAGAAAGGGATTGTCAGTGGTCAGGAATGAAGGCAAGCATTATTGATAGAATATTACTCTTTTTTTGTAAAATGCTTTTAAAAATAACTTTCTTCATATGTTGTTTTTATTCTAGCCTGAACGAATTGACCCCAGATTAAGTAGCTCGGATTATGATACCAGATCTGATGTTTGGAGCCTTGGTATTACATTGGTAAGCTTTTCTAAATTTAGTTTTTCTTCATGTTTGAATTGTTTAATTTAAAACAATTTTTAATCTTGTTACTTTTATTTATTGTTAATTTGTCTGAGGTAAACTACAATGTTTATTAGAAAGAATCAACTTCTTTTCATTTTTTTTTTTTTTTTCACTAAAGGTCAGCTTAATATAAGGCCCAAGGGCCACTCAAAGTGAAGGCTACTTTGTAAGGTTGATATCTGCTGTAACAGTTGTTGATTGTTTCTACTGCTTATCAACCACTTGTGGATTATTAAAAGCCCATACCTATTTTGCATTGCAAGAACAATTTTTTTTTTTTTTTTTTTTACAATAATGTTCACTCTGTATAAGGCGCAAGAGCCGCTCAAGCTAAAGGGTTATAGTTTAAGAGGTAAGAGACACAGGTTATGAGGATATGAGTGAAAGATAATGGTTAACCCTAGACTTGAACACATTAAGATTGTAATGATTGGTAAAACATCCTCTTGGGAGTCAGTTCCACAGTGTAGCAGTTCACTGGAAAAAAATTGTTCAAGTGGAACTTACATCTCGCGAATGGAATATGAGTCATTCCGTATCAAATCAACAAGGGTTTGACCATCACCAACACGGATTTTTTTTTTTTTTTTGCCATTTAGGAATAGAATACAAAGGAATTCCTAGATTTGAATAATAGAGAAAAAAAATCTTACTTTATATAAGACATATAGTGAGGGATCAGTTAATATATTGATTGTAATGTAAAATTGATCCCCCACCTTATATCCACAGTATAATTTCGTGTTTGTTTAGCAAATTCTGATTAGGTATGAGTCTACCTCTTCTCCCCTCAGCTATGGATTAATTTTGGAAAATAGTCAAATGTTTAAATATCAATATCTCGGTTGTATTTTCACCTACAAACCTAAATTAAATACAATTTTAAAGAACTTGGCTTGAACTAAAAGATGATCTATTTATTTTTTGTTCAAAGGTCAAATAAGATAATTTGACCATTACCTTAAGCTTTGACCTTTTAATTTCTCCAACAAAATGTAAATCACAGATACGATAATACTAACGCCTTCAAACAATGCTCGGTCAGACACTGTTAATTCCCATATATAGATATTTTTTTGTTATGCGTCACGTGATCTACCTAGTTAGATGAGGTCGACTGTGCTTGCTCTCTGGCGATCCATGTTCAAACCCAAGTGTCTGCAGTGACTATTTATTCCTATATAACAATGTTTGGGTTTTATTAAAATTTTAAAGACAGTTTTTTTTTTTTTTTAAATAATAAAATTTGCTGAGGGCGTACAACAGTAATAATGATGTTAAGAGTAAAAACGTTTTTTGATTCATCCTTTTTTTTTTTTTTTCAATATGTTTGTTAAACTTTGCCAATTTTTTTTTCTTAGACACTGTAATTACTATTCAAGTACTTTTCACTAGTAATTACTAACAGCTTTATTTACCATAGCATTAAAGGTTATAAGTTATGGATAAGTTGTTTATCTTACAAAATCATCCATTTCCACCATATATTGGTACAAATGATTTGGGTCTAAATTGGCCATGCTTAATGACAAAAAAAAATGTTGATAAATAGAATATAAATCTTTATATATCACAATATAATAATACAGAAGGACAAGGTGAAAGTTGAAGTCTCAAAAGTTCAAATGTAAATGTCCTGACATATAAAAGAGAAAGAGAGAATCCAGGAAGAAGTAAATTTATATATATAGATGGTAATTTGTCCGTCTGTTTAAATCAAGTTGCCGGCTAAACCCGTGAACCAGTATTGATGAAATTTTGTATACATGTTAAACTAACAACCAGTTTGTTACTAGGCTAATTGTTTTTTTTTTATAAAAATCTATAATGGGACCGCTAAGGCCCCTAGATTGCAGCTCACTGCTGGGTCTTACACAAAATGCTGTTTACATGTTAACACTGTGTTTAAGCAAGGGAGTTAATCGGTCTTGCAAACTTTTTAGAAATTAAGATAGACTTGTTACAAAATAATAACTCTTATAAAGCTTAAAATTCTAGACAAATATGGATCTTTCTTCGATTTTTAAAAATTTAGGAGAAAGCATCTGAATGAATTGCAGGTTATTTTCTAAATAAAATCTTTATTCAAAACTTCTATTGTTTAATTAAACTGCCGTAATTAAAAATAAAATTTAATGGGGAAGTGATACTTGGGCTCATGCCAATTGAGGACGTTTGGATTTTTTTTTAAGAAGGATGTGTATTTCCACAGCTAGATTTTTTTTTCTTTTTGCACAAACGGTATATAGCATGAAAGTGTTCTTTAAATAGGTTGTTATTCTACAGTTAACAACAACTACCACAACCATGATATGCCTTTTTAAGGTTAGCTTGAAATATGAGCTGAGAAAAAGTTTCTATTTGCAAATAAACTCAATTTAAATGTTATTTTACATTTAAATGACAGAATGAATTGAGCCAATTTTTTTGTATTTAATAAATTTGAACCTGACAAACTTAATGATGCACTTTGCAGAAATTGTGTCAAATTATATTTTTGCAATGTAAACACAACACAGAGATCATATTAAAAAAAAAATATGCTGAATTAATGTGTTAAATAAAGATTTTTAAAAAATAATTTGCAATTCATTCAGATGGTGAAATTTTGATCTTATTTATTTTTACTAATTTATTTCTCTATCACCACAATTCTATTTCTTATATCAAATTTTTTTTATTTCCAACTTATTTTTGGATCATTCTTGACTTTTCCTAGGTGGAATTAGGAAACTGTTGCTACCCTTACAAGCTTTCAGCCAACCCATTTGCACTAGTCGAGCAGATTGTAAAGGGTGAACCGCCGAAATTAGCCAAAGGAAAATATTCTGTTGTCTTTGAAAATTTCATTCAACAATGGTAAGTATCTATTGGTTATTGATAACTATTTCTTCTTATTAATTATTGTCTTGTATTTCTTTCATTTTATTTCTCTTGCTTTTCCACCAAGTAGTAATGGTCTTAAATTGTCTGAATTTCTTAGATGAAGCCTTGTCAATTATTATTCATTTTTCACTAGTATTTCTTTCATCTTATTTCTCTTGCTTTTCCACCAAGTAGTAATGGTCTTAAATTGTCTGAATTTCTTAGATGAAGCCTTGTCAATTATTATTCATTTTTCACTAGTATTTCTTTCATCTTATTTCTCTTGCTTTTCCACCAAGTAGTAATGGTCTTAAATTGTCTGAATTTCTTAGATGAAGCCTTGTCAATTATTATTCATTTTTCACTAGTATTTCTTTCATCTTATTTCTCTTGCTTTTCCACCAAGTAGTAATAGTCTTAAATTGTCTGAATTTCTTAGATAAAGCCTTGGCAATTATTATTCATTTTTCACTAGTATTTCTTTCATCTTATTTCTCTTGCTTTTACGTTAGTTGTTTGTATGTCTTTAATGAGATCTACACTAAGCCCTATTCTGTAAATCCAAGTTTTTTATATTAAAGAATTCTTGAGACCTTTTACAAACATAATATTTTACAAATCTTTACTATGAATCTGATAACACTTGACCAGTATTGTCAACTAAGTTTCAATTTAATTGTACAGAAATCATCACCACAGACTTTTATTGCCAACAACTCAAAGTATCAGTGGTTGAATTATAACCAAAATGTCCAACTGTATTAAACAGAGAGGGTGACCTCTTTAATCTTGCAAATGCAACAACTCACTCAGGAAAAGAATTGCAAAAGATAAAGTCCCTAGGCTAGAAAGTTATACTTCATCCTCCATACCTGTCAGATGTCATAGTTTCAAATTAATTGTAAAAGTATTTGTGGTGTTTAATATTTGTGCATATTGAATATTACATGAAATCCTTAATGTAAAAAAACACATTGGATCTAAAGAGTAGGATTTGTTGACAGTGTCCTGACCTCTTTAATATAAAAGTATAATATAAAAATGTATTAATAGAAAGACTTTTTGATGGGTCTTGTTTTTTTAATTCTGCTGGGTATCGAATCACCCTCCTCACCAGAAAAGCCTGGTGGAGGAACTGGTTTAGTTACTGATAACCCAACTGTGCATCAGATAGTATGGAGTTATATGGTACTCATAGTCTGATCTGAAAGCAGTATAATCTTTTATATTAAATAAATGTCCAACAGACTGAGTTTTTGTACCAAATCACAGGGTTAGATGTTCAATAAATCTATTGAATTATTATCCAGTCTCATATTTTTTCTCCTCAGGATAATTTTTACCACACTAGAGTTTTGTTGTTGAAAGTTCAGTATGGTGTAATGGATAATGGCTCAGAATATCTTGAGGGCAAGATAAAACCACCTTTTGCTTTTCTATGTTATTTGCTTCTTATGTTACCCTTTCGGTCAAAGTAGATGCTGCTTAGAAGACCAAACTTCAAATGGAACCATCCTCTGGTTTATCAAATAGAAACACTTGAGAGAAAGATAAAACCATCACTTGCCTTTCCATTTGAATATCTGTAGTTTCATAAGATAGTGAAAAGACAAAGCCTACAAAAAAAAATACAAACTATATGAAGCTGGAGAGACATGATTGCTCACATCTTGAATGGACATGACACAGAGAAGAACTGGTAGAGAAAATGGCTTTAATAAAATTATGTTTTATCTTTAGTATATGTAGTTGCTCTTAGAGAAGGTCTAATTATATTTGTATTGAAATTCTAATGGGATTGCTGTTAAAAGCTACAAATAAGTCGGTTCCAAATGTGAAATAAACCAAATCTGAATTGATTCCCAACTGTATTTGCTTGGAGGCATAGCGGAGTAATGGATAATGGCTTGTATTGAACAACTGGAGAACTGAGTTTGAATTCCATTTGAGTTCATTACATTCACTTATGTGCAAATACCCTTCGGAAAGGTATGAATCCATCTCCCCCCACCCGTTATTGATAAATAGTAGACAGACTGGGCCTTATGGCCTTGGGTGGCAACCGGTTTAGGAGAAGAACAACTCTGAATTCAAGACCTCCAACTATGGGAGTGTGATGAGTACAGGCAAAGGACAATGGTGAATTGAAAAAACATAACCCTGGCAAAGCAAATATTATACAGCTAAGGAAAGGATCATGAAGTTTACAATGACTCTATGATTGGATGTGGGTGGGGGCAGTCATAAAAAAAATTGCTTCAAATTTATATGCAAAATATTTAAAAGAATGTTTTCTTCTTTTTTTTTTCTTCTTTTCAGTTTAGAGAAAGAGAAACATCACCGATCTAAGTACAAGAACTTGATAAATCATCCATTTATACAGAAAGCAAACAAACTGAATTTTGATATGAAAAGATATGCGACAGAAATAATTGAAGAATATCGAAAAAAACCAAATATTTATGAAAATGAATATTTATAGCTGAGCATTCAGATTTCATGGATGTTAAATCTAAAGACATTTGCATCAGATCCATTAAGATTGAGGAAAAAAAACCTTATTAACGAGCAAGAATTAAAGACAGGAGATAATGATTGACATTGCATTTAAATTTTTGAAGATTAAAGGCAATAAAGCTACTAGGACGCAAGGTGTTACTGAGTGTTAGAATATGAAAAAACTGAGAAAAGTCAAAGAAGGAGAATTGAGAAGACAGCAGATAACAATTGACATTCCATTTGAATTTTTGAAGATTAAATTTGGTTGGGAAGCAAGAAGTTGGAAGAGAGTTCCACAAGCAAGAAGTGTGAGAAAATGTTAGCATATTACTTAAGGTTACATTTAAACATTCCAATGTAAAATGATGACACCATGCCACCAATCTTAGTACTGAACTTAAATTCATAAAGTCATGGTACCATAAAGAAAATTTCATCTGAACAATTAAAGTGAAAGTATTTATAGAAAAGGCACAGGAAAGTTACATTATGGCAGTGAGAAAGTGACTGAAGCTGAGATGCCAGGTCAGGACCAATAATATTGTGGATTCTCCTTCAGATTTTATCAAAGATCCTAATATATTTGGGATTTTTGAGTGCTGTGTGAAATAAGAATTCTGTATTATTTAACAGTCTAGTTTATTTTTTTTAAAAGTGCAGTAACACACACACACACACACACACACATATATATATATATATATATATATATATATATATGTGTGTGTGTGTAAGCAAATGTAAATGGATATAAATCCGACAGAATGAAGAAAAATTTGGAAAAAACAAACAAAAATCCTTAAATGCAATTATGTTGTTTAAAATGAATGAAATGTCGACGCCTGACGTTTCGGTTTAATAAACCTTTTTCAAGACAATATTCATTAAAATACAATTCAGTTCAATTTAACACCTTCACGGAATACCTTCACGGAATCGAAATTGAAATTATGATCTGCTTTAGTTGTGTGTACAACTAAAGCATTGTTAAAATTTCCGAGGCGAATATCTCGTTTATGTTCAAAAACACGAGATTTTCCGTGAAGGTATTAAAATATTTTCATAATAAAAATCTCAGGAGGATTTATGAAGCAGGTATAATATCCATCTCACGATGCATATAATACTAGACATGGTTTCTTTTAATATTTCCCTTTTTTAGCGAGATTAATGCTCGACAAGCATACACATAAAATTTTTAGATCCTAATAGAATTCTTTTCATTTTCTTTTTTTCATTTCAAAATAATCACAAATTTTTTAGGAATACGTTTTTGAAAGCGTCGCCCATGTGATGACAACGTGACCATGTTAAACGGAAAGCTGATCATTTTAAAATTTTCAGTTATCTGTTTTGGATAAGACTTGTTTTTATGTCCATCGTCTTTTTTAAATTGAACTGAATTGACATTTCATTCATTTTAAACAACATAGTTGCATTTAAGGATTTTTGTTTGTTTTTTCCAAATTTTTCTTCATATATATATATATATATATATTTTAACAAAGCTTTAAATAATACTAATGAAAACATCTTAATACTAAAAAAGTATCTAAAGAACCTTTTTGTACAACGCCTCTTCAGAGATATATTGTTGGTGATAAAAGGGTTTTTATTAATACTAATGGGAATGCCAAAATGTTCTTTTTTTTTCTAAAAGGGTTACTGAGTGTGAATAAATAAGAAAAGGAAAATATCATTAAGGAGAGAACAATAAGAGGAATCAAGAAGACAGTAGGTAACGATTGACATTGTATTTATAAACTAAAGCCACTAGTACGCAACAAGGTACTGAGTGCTAGAGAATGAGAAAAAAAATACTATTAAGCTGAGAAGACAATAAAAGAATAAGAATTAAGAAAGAAGATAATGATTGACATTGTATTTAAATTTTTAAAGATCAAAGGCAATTAAGCCACTAGAACACAAGGGGGTTACTGAGTGTTAGAGAATATGAGATAAAAACTACTATTAAAGAGAGAGGACAGTAAAAGAATAAGAATTAAGAAGACAGAAGATAATGATTGACATTGCATTTAAATTTTTGAAGAACATTACTTTAGTCCAATGAAGTCCTAGAAGATGAAGCATGTGACACTGAATTCTTTCTATTTTGTCATGCATTTGCCTAATATATATATATATATATATATATATATATATTCTCAGATAGTGTGTCTGTAGAAGAGGCAAATGAATAAAAAAAGACAAGAGGAAAACTACTTAGTCTTAGTTGACGCATTTCATCATCTGATGGACTTTATCACGGCAAATGTAATAATTTTATTTTGCAACAAGTTTCTATTTGTCAGCTGCTAAATATTTATGCGTGCCTTTTAAATTAAAAAAAATTGAGTAGCTCACAAATAAATAAAATCATTACATTTGCCTTGATAAAGTCCATCGGATGATGAAACACATTAGCTAAGACTAAGTATAGTTCTCCTCTTGTCTTTTTTTTATTCACATACACACATCATATAAGTACAGGTAGTAAACCCATTGATATATAATCCAAGTGGATCCTAGTAATATCAAATATTAAAACTGATCCACAAAAAGAGCTCAATGTATTTATAATAACAGAGCATATAAATTGCACAACAAAATCTCAAATTACCTCATATAGGGGTGGGGTGTGTAGACAATGGGGTTGAATAAGACTAGGTATGGTTGTCAATTGAAATAGATCTATACTCCCTCCACATGACATAATCTTTGATTTTGTTGTTATATATATATATATATATATATATATATATATATATATATATGTGTGTGTGTGTGTGTGCATAAATGACCTCAGATAGTATATTTATAGAAGACACCAAATGAGTAAAAAGAGACAAGAGGAAAAACTACTTTGCTGATGTGTTTCATCTTCTGAGAGCCTTTATCGTGCAAAAAAAGTCATTTAAAAAAAGAGAAACCTCTTGAATATTAATCACTTTACATTTTACCAGACATTGAATTATGCCACTTTGTGTTCTTCACATGCTTTCACTGACCTTTCAACTACCAGATGAACATTCATATATTCATAAGCTTTGATAAACCTTTGACATCCTCGCCTTTGTATATAAACATGTATAACAATAAATCCTACATTGCCTGATATAAAATCTCTCAGAGGACAAAACGTGTTTTCTAGGTATAGTTTTTCTTCTTGTCTCCTCACATATAATCTCAAAATAAAAAAGACCAGCCAAATTTATAATCCACAGTTCTTTTAGCATTTATTTTTAAAAACTGTACTCGATACAGAGTAGAGCATAATGGATTAACCCCAAGGATGTCACCAATTGGCTTTCAAATATTAAGGATAAAACCAATTGCACCTGAATCCAGTTCAAAATCGAAGAATATCACCCATCAATATCAAGGGAACATTTTGCCACAGTATACTCTGACCTATCTAAAGCGGAAAGCAACATAATTATGAATGCAAAAAAAAATATGTTCTCATTCATAATAAGGAACAGTAAATAAAAAATTCAGAAAACCATTTTGATATTATAATGGGATTGTTGGACTCTGCAGTGTCTTCAAATCTTGTTGGTCTATTTATTTTATGTAATCTCAGTGCACACTGTGAAATTAATATTGAAGATATTGGATTGTATAGGGATGATGGCCTTATGGTTGTGAGGAAGTCTACAAACTTCAAAATTGATAAGATTAGAAAACCAATACATAGAATTTTAGTGCCTAAATTTAAAAGTTACTATTAATACAAAATTGAAAAAAGATAAACTTCCTCGATGTGATATCAGACTTAATGAAAAATATATGCCAACTTTATAACGAACCAAATACCAATCCTTTATATATCCACCCGAAGTCAAATCATCCCCCATCTATAATAAAGCATATACCTTCATCCATTGGGAAACAAATTAGTATAAATTCTGCTAATGAAAGAATATTCTATGAACACAGTAATTATTATAATAAAGCTTTAAAGAAAGCCTGACATTAAATATAAAAATAATAATAAAAATAACCAGAGAAGAAATAGAAATAGAAAAATCATTTGGTACACACACCCGTTTAACCAAATGGTTAGTAGTAAGTTAGGACATAAATTTCTTGCTTTTAATTGAAAAACATTTTCAAAGAAATAATCCTCTTAGCAAAATTTTTAATAAAAAATACCCTAAAATTAGGTTATAGTTATACTGATAATTTAGAAAAAATTATAAAAAAACAATAAAATTTTAAATAAATACTTACACCACAATACAAAAAAATAGTACTCCAGAAATAAGAATAAATAACAGTAATGAAAAATTATGTAACTGTAGAAATCCTATAAATTGTCTATTGAATAATAAATGTCTCACAGAATCTATAGTTTACCAATGTACTATCTCATCTTTTGAGAATCCTAATATTAAAAAAAATTATATTGGTAGCATTAAAATAATTTTAAATTAAGGTGGAACCAACATTTGTCTTCCTTCAAAAATAATGAGTATCGTAACCAAATATCCCTCTCCAAATATTTTTGGCTTTTAAAAGAAACCAATAAAACCCCCATGGTAAAATGGAAATTATTTAAAAAAAAAAATGAGAACTTTTAGGTCTTTAAATAACCCATGACCTTTGTGCCTACATGAAAAGTTATATATTATTAAGTTTCTTAAAAATAAAGATTTATTAAATCAAAGAAAAGAAATAACTTTTTGTAGACATTGCATTATGTTTACTTTAAAACATAACAAAAAAAAAAAATTCATAATTATATATCTAATATTTAGTCAAAAATAAGAAAAAAAAATGCATAATTAAATTCCTAAATTTTTAATTTTAACAATACCATATCTAATATACTAATAAATATAATAAATATAAATTTTAGATTTTATAATATAAATGAAAATATAAATATATAAAAATATGATTTAATCATATTTATGTAGTCCTAAAAATCCCTTTAAGAAAAATCCCAATGTATTTTTATAAAAAATAAATAAAAAATACTAATGTATTGTAGTTCATCTTATATATGCCCTTAAAAAACAGACAGGAATGACATGTTCTCATATAAATACATACTTATAACAGGCAGAAATTACAAACCTACATACAACCCTTAACCTATATTTACACTTTTCTATCTTAAATTAGAAGTATCCTGATTCATCAAAAAAACTTATCTATAATTGCCCCCAACTTAAAAAAAAAAAAATCATTTTTTGTTGGGAATTATTTTTCAAATTGACAGAATGGAAAAAAATATTTTTAAATTAATATTTAATTTAAAGTTTAATTTTTAGTTCTGAAACATGGTAATTTCTGTTGCAATTTGTACATATTTTTGGGTAATAATAATATATATATATAAGACAATGCTCTTGTTTGCTAATTAAGTGAAACTATAGGAATTGAGATGGGAAATTTTCAGCAGTGTCTGCTGCTGCTATTCACTTTGTTTTTTCAGTTATAAATTAACACTCTTGACTGCTTTGATGTTTGTATATGTCAAATTATATTTTACATCAGAAGATTCCCATTTCTCTACTGTCAGGCATTTAAGCAGGGTTTATGTATGTACGTCTGTCGTAGATGCCAAATCTGTAACGTTTCATCCTGATTAAGAGATCTGGTCTCTAGCCATACTGATGTGCTGTGTTGTGTTACAGTGAAACAGACTTTAATTTGGATGATATTTATAAATAAAATAAGTTTCATTAAAAACATTAACTCCAGCAGTAAAAAATAAATTCATCATAATAGATAAATACTAAAAAGATAACTGAAAGCACTTTTTTTTTTTTGAACAAATACATATCCATCGAAGAAAAAACTTTAAGAACACAAGAAAATTAAATAAAAAGTGTAAACACAGTAACTTATCAATCATCTTTAATGAAACTTGTAAAAAGAGGATTGAATACCCCAATACACAAAACAATATATATATAAAAAATTTTTTTTTTTTAAAAAATGTTTCATTGAATAATATAAGATCTATTTATTTTATAATGATAATTTCCAGTTCTCTAATCCGTTTCTTGATGTTAAGATGAAATTCATCAAGAAAGGTTTTGTAAAAATACTTTCCATCTTTACCAAAATTTTCTTCAAGGATGAATTATTAAGAGAAACTTAACGCATGATTCAATGCCAACGATGGTGATTTTCAAAAGAATTTTAGTACTTAATATACAGAACATTATTTCTACTGAAAAATGCCCATAAAAAAAAAATTATAAACACAAGAAAAATTAAATAAAAAAAATTTAACTGTAATCGAGTACTTTGTCAGTTGTTTTTTAATGAAACGTGAATGTACCAAAATAGGAAGGCTCATATATATATATAACCGTGTGTGTGTGTATATATATAAAATATATATATATATATATATCATCCATAGACAGACTGTTTTACTATATCCAATAACATTGCACGTTTAGACCTTGGGTTTTCTTTTCAGGACTGAAACCCAACCAATTTGGTATCAGTTGGAGATTCTATCAACATAAGTGCAGAAATGAATTTTGCATATTTATTTTTTTCTAGTGACTTAGAGGACTCAGTCCATTAATAGAGCCTTGCATGTGTGTATATATATATATATATATATATATATATATTTAACTGAATGTAGACAAATGACAAATTAGAAAAAGTTTACTTGTGATGTGTTTTTGTCCTTCAGAACTTCAGATTAAATTTTTTATATTGGTAGAACTACACAGGCACATTCGGAATGAATTAAAAACTTTTCTTCATTGGAGAATTCGGAATATATTTAAAAATTCTAGAATAAAAGAAATTTGATGGCATTCATCTTCCAAACAATTTCCATGGAAGGAAAAAAAGCACTACTTTAATATGAATTTAGAAATTTATTTTTAAAATGATGAAATTAAAAGTTAGCACTTCTTGCCCCAACAACAACAGATTGAATTTTTTGATGCCATCATCGGACAATTTCAATTCAGACTTAGAATTAAAACAGACATCTAGCCACACTGATGAGCTGAGATACCGGAAAAAACAGATAAACAAATATGGATGACTATATATATATATATATATATTATGAAATGTCATGACATAATTATACAATTATTTTAAGACATTTTTATTTTATACATTCTTTTTTATAGATACAAATATTTATATAAATATATGTTTATAATAAACAGTATTAAACAACAACTCACCGGCCTGAATGGCCGAGAAATGGCCATAGAAAATATCCGTCCTCACGACAGAATAAAACCTGTTTCCTATAACTGTAACTATTATATAGTCTGGCGTAGTTGCCGATTTCAAACCACAGGTGGGCTCTGTGGATGTTGTGTAAATAACAAATCTACCTGTTTTAAACTACAATTTTCTCACATACATTCATATCTAAAAATCCTCGAATAAAGGTAAACAAATGACGTCATACATTATTTTTCTATGATAATATATATACATATAGGCTATAAATGTTGTTCATACTGTTTATTATAGACAAAGAATTTACTTAAATATTTGTATGTATAAAAAAATGTATAAACATAAAAATGTCTTAAAATAATTGTTGACTTTGTCAATATAACACAGCGGATAAAAAACATCAATGTTTAAACATTTGGATACTAACCAGAAGCAAAACATGAAAAGGAAAATCAAATGGTGTAAAATTGCAATTTAAAAAAAATTCCTTAACCTTAATTGAAAAAATTTCCTACTGTGGACTTAAAGATCTTTAATAAAAGCACGTCAAAATTAAATACCATATTACAGGTTCGATTCCTGTGGGAGGACGTTTAAAAACATAATAATAAAATTCTTGACAAAAGGCTGGTAAATGTTTTTAATAATGAAAATTAAAACTAAACAGAAAAAAATTTGAAAAATTTGTATCTATAAAAACCCTCTATAAATGCTTATATATATAAATATATATATATATATATATATATATATATATTCCCATTGAGAGTCCTAATACTAATATGATATACATTGGGTCTACAAAGAATGAATTTAAAACCAGATGGAGACAGCATAAAAGCTCTTTCAACAATATAAATAAAAGAAATCAAACATCTCTATCTAAATATTTTTTTTATTTAAAAGGAAATGAATAAAACACCAAAAAGTAAAATGGAAAATTATAAACAAAACTAGAACTTGTAAAACTTGGGATGACCCATGCCCTTTATGCCTACATGAAAAACTACACATTATTAAGTTTCTAAATAATAAAATTCTATTAAACAATAGACATGAGTTAACGGTTTTTTGCCGACATCATCAAATTTTTGCATTGAATAATTAGCATAAAAACAAAAATAAAATAATTTTTAAAATCCATAGTCCTAATAAAAAGTTTAAATCCCCTACAAAAAAAAGATAACCCTTTATGAAGTCGTCAAAAAAAACAAATGTTAGCGATTTGTTTTTTATATACACAAAACCCTTTCAGAAAAAAAAAAAAAAAAAAAAAAAAAATAAATCTCCATAGATACTTAAACCAGACTGGACGAAAACATTTTCCGTTTTAAATTTAGATACCTCAACCTTACCCTGACTTGACATCTGTGAATGTAACTGAGATATTGATACAAATTATTAACACCTTATGCCCCTTTCCTTTAAAAATTGCTCCAGCCATTACTGTTACCATGGAAATTTTGATTTCAATAATGAATATGCTTATAAAAACACGTAAATTTCAGAAATAAGTTATTCCAAAAAAAAATTTCGCTTGAAGATGGAACAGAGCTTAGTAATTTAATTTAATTCAAATAATTATATTGAAGTTTTCGGCTCTTGTTTTTGAAACATGAGAACTCTTATGTAGCGTGTTGGAATCATTTTTTTAAATAAATAATTATATATATATATATATATATATGCACACAGCATTATTAAAAAAGCAAATTTTGAGGTTGATGGTGGGAGAGAGTTGTTTACCTAACCAGTGTACAAAGTTTTTTTATAAAAAATAATTTGTGTATTTAAATACATCATTATTGAATGTGATGTATAATATAATTACAATTGAACATTTTTCTTCTCCCTTGTCTCATGAAACTCTAATTGTCTGTCTCTCTCACACAGTCACACACACATACATATAATATAATATGTATATATATATATATATATATATATATGAATGCCTAAATACAGAAAAACAATATGCATTATGCTGTAAAGAATGTTAATATAATGTCATGGCATTTTAAACTTTATTTATTTTATAAAATAATCATAACATATTCATAAAAACATAATTAACATTAAATTGAACATTTTACTGATGTGTATACTAGCATTTATCCTGTATATGTTTAATAAGGTTTTAATAATTTTGTTTTTTTTGAATATGTCCTGATGATGGTCTAAAATAGACTGAAACGTCCGACGTTCTTTTTCATTATATTAACATTAATACATGATTACATAATTGCATATAAGATTTTTGTTTGTTTTTCTGTATATTTTTCTTCATACTGTAGGATCTATATCCATATATTTTTATATATATATATATATATATATATATATATAAACATTAGATTTAAGTGGTACAAATGTTTTTTAGACATTTCCATTTTTTTTTGTTTTTTGTTTTATTATATTTCATCCACAATTTTAATTGTTTCATTTTTTTTCTTGTATTTTTCCAGTTTTCAAATAAAATCTATATAAAATTTGTGGTTAAATGTTAAACATTCTTGTTTTTGTTCTGTTTTTATTAAAGTACTTTTAACCCTATTGGTCATTAATAACTGAATATCATCAATAGTCGAGAGAAACTTGTTACTCATCGAAACTTAGTGCAATTTGTGTACATCATTTTATTTCAACTAAATCTAAAGTTGAAATTAAGCAATTCTAATTATTTAAAATTATACAGTTATTTTTTTAAATTATATGGTTATTTTTTATTTTTTTATTTTTAAGAATCAAGTGTTACGTAAATCATGTTCCGTCATGATAGCGTAGATTTAATTGAAATAAAATCCAGTTGTCTGATGGCGCTGTTTGAGCAGCAAAAAGAAAGGAAAAAAGAAAAACACTGTAGAAACAGCCAAAAAAGATAGGTGCCATTCATGGAGATGGTGCCATAGCTGAGAGTACTGTTCATAAATGATTCATTACAATTTGATCTAAAAAAACTGAGAACATTCTTGCAGGTATTGAGGATGACCAAATCAAAAAGTTGATACAATGTTTGGGTGTTTTATGATTAATGGAGAAAAAATTTAATGGACAACATTTCCATCTGCTCAAACTACTTTTTAAAAGAAAAGTTACAGGTGATGAAATTTTTTTGTTTTTGTTTTACGGCATATCAACCCATTGGGTCATTTAATGCCGAAATTGGACATTTTTTCCTAAATAAAGCTTTTTACTATAAACAGGTACTGTTGGTAATTTTACTATAAAATGTATTTTTATACTTTTATAGTGTTTTGCTTACATTTGGGTATTCACTATTTGGCCATAGCTGGGACCCTAACAAGTGCTACCACCCAGGCCAGAGAGACCTGTGAACAACAGCAGTTGAGGTGGTTCTATACTTCTCAAAGCCCCCAATCTCCCAATCAGAGACCAGATGTAGTTTATTGTCATACCCAGGACTAATGATGAAAAATGGATAGTTTATAACAATGTGAAGTGAAAAAAGTTCTGGGGAAAATTAAATGAGCCATTGTTAACTAATAAAAAATCTGGTCTGCATCCAAAGCATTTGATGTCTTGCATTTTTTATTTTATATCATTTCACGCCAAGCAAGGTGATGAAGCCACTAAGGTGCACAGGGTTACTTAGAATAAAAGAATCTGAGGAAAAACAATAATGGAGAGAGGACAATAAAGAAACAGGAATTAAGGAGATAGAAGATGATGGCTGGCATTTAGATTTTTGAAGATCAAAGTAAACTGGAAAGCAAGAAGCAAGTGAGAAGAAACTGTTAGCATAGAACTTATAGTTATCTCTACCATTTCAACTGTAAAATGATGAGACCTAACTGCCAATCTAGTTCTGCACTTAAATTTGTAAAGTCTATTTCTTTTTGAGATGAGGTATTGTTATTCCTTTTTGGAATAGCATTCTCATCTTTGTTATTTTTCAATGCTTTAGAACAAATTTATTATAGGGATAACACCTCTTCTGAGAACCCAAAGCATCAACTTAAATATAATAATCAAAACAACAATGGTGAGGATGCTAGTCCAAATAATTGGAAGGAAACTGTATAACAAGCTCTTTTTGCAAGATCCTATGTTTAAGTCAGACAAGTCTTTTTTTAGTGTTATGTCAGGACGTAGGCGATCATGGCCCTCCACATCTTCCTGTCTGTTGTGGAGTTATTTTGCAGAGGAGGATTGTATTTGTACTGAGTCGGTCCTAAAATAGGTTAAAACATACAAAACATTAAAACTTGGTATTATGACTTTAAAATGGTTTTTTGTTGATACTTTCAGTGATTTACATGGACTGTCGTCTGAGATTTTTTAACTGACCTTTTTTCTTACTACTCCCAATTTATTATAGGTGGAGAGTCTATTATATAAAATAGGTGTTTCCACCATAATGATGTCCCTTGTAGCTCTTAATAAGTTTTGTCTTTTTGTTATTTCCTCCAAAGTATGTTATGCACTGCCTTTCTCTGTCTTTCCTTCAATCTGTCCCATGAGTATTAGATTTTCCAAGCCCTCCTTCCTTCTGTTTCCAAATGAACTGATTAAAGGCAGTAACTGATAAAAAAACAATTGAAAATGGCTAAATGGAATGGTGTTGTTTTCCATCACGACAACATCAAACCACTTATCTCTTTGCAGACCCCACAGAAATTAATACAGAAATTAATACAGCTGGGATGTCCTATGAGACCTGTCAAACTCACTGGGATTAATTTGCCATGCTAACAGACAGGTAGACTTTTTTTCTTTAAATTGGAATCACCCCATGCAAGGCAATAAAGACACTAAGACACATGGGGTTACAGGGTGTGGAAGAATTAGGACCAGAAACATTAATGTTGTGGAGTGATTTCACAGTGGAGGCTTGTATTTGTACTAAGTCGGTCCTAAAATAGGTTCGACGTACAAAACGTTAGGAACTTGATATAATAGGTATAACGAAGAGTAATCTAGTTATGGCCACTGATACTTTAGTATTTGACTGTCGTCCAACATCGACTTACTGACTGACTCGTTACTCTTACTACTCCTACTTATTATAGGTGGGAGAGTCTATTAACTACAGAATAGGTGTGTTTCCTTATAACAATTAATAATGAGCAGGAAAAGGAAAGAGTAATCAGGAGGACAGTAGATAGTGAATGACATTGCATTTAAATTTTTGCAGATTAAACTTGGCTTGAAAGCATGGAGCCAGAAGAGAGCTCCACAGGCAAGAAGTACAAGAAAAGAAACTGTTAGCATAGAATTTATAACTACATCTAGCCAGCTCAACTGAAAATTGGGGAGATCTTGATGCCAGTCTAGTACCATGCTTAAATTCAAAAACTCTAGGTAGCATAATGAAGAGTGATATTTATTCTGCTTATATACAGAAATGTGGCACAAGGCCAAATTGGGAAATGGATAAAAGAATGGTCTTCATCTGTCTTAACATTAAATTTAGCTAGCCACAAACACTGACCCAAACATATCACAATATTTCTTACACCAAAACAACACATTCTTACTTACCAATAGCTTATCCAAACAATTACCATGAAAGTATTTATAGAAAAGATACAGAGACAACCTTACAGTGGTGGGAAAGTGACTGAAGCCGAGCCATCAGATCAGATTTTATCAAGAAGCTCAAGGTAAATAGCAGGGGCACTGGACCATATGTGGCAGCAATATTCTAAGCATGGATGAACGCTAGACTTATAGATATGTAAGATAGATTCTGGAGCCTGAATGGCCACTCTTCCAGATCCTTTCATACTAATGAGATTTTGACACCAGTCTAGAACTGTGCTTAAATTCAAATTGTCTAGGTACCATAGTGAAGAGTTCATCCAAACAATTATTTATAGAAAAGGTATGGAGTGGCAATGTTACATTGTTGGGAAAGTGACTGAAGCTGAACCACTAGATCAAGACCAATAATATTGCTGATTCTTCTTTGGATTTTATTAAGGAGCTCAAGGTAAATAGCAGGGATGAATTATATTTATACGGTTACATCTAGTCAACTGTAAATTGATGAGATCTTGACGCCAGTCTAATACCGTGCTTAAATTCAAAAAGTCTAGGTAGCATAGTGAAGAGCACATCTGAACAATTTCCATGGAAGTATTAATAGAAAAGACACAGAGAGGCAAACTTATGGCAGTGGGAAAGTGACTGAAGCCGAGCCGCTAGATCAGGACCAATAATATTGCTGATTCTTCTTTGGATTTTATGAAGGAGCTTAAGGTAAATAGCAGGGGCACCAGACCATATATGGCAGTAATATTCTATACATGCACAAATAGTAGGCATACAGATATGTAAAATAGATTCTGGAGAGAAAAATTGTCTCACACAACACAGTGAACTGACTTTTTTAGCAGCTGACCTAGATTCAATATAGACTTTCCATTTCATGTCAGCTGAAAACGTTAACCCGAGAAGGCGCTTTTAAATTTTTGCAAATTAAAGTTGGCTGGAAAGCATGGAGCAAGAAGGAAGTTCAAGAAGTGTGAGAAAAGAAACTGTTAGCATAGAACTTACAAATATATCTAGCCAGCTCAATTGTAAATTGATGAGATCTTGATGCCAGTCTAATACTGTGCTTAAATTCAAGTCTAGGTAGCATAGTGAAGAGTTCATCTGAACAATTACCATGAAAGTATTTATAGAAAAGGCACAGAAAGAATCAACCTTATGGTGATGGGGGAAAGTGACTGAAGCCGAGCTGCCAGATTGGGACCAATAATATTGCTGATTCTTCTTTGGTTTTTATCAAGGAGCTCAAGGTGAATAGCAGGGGGACTGGACCATAAGTGGCAGCAATATTCAAAGCATGGATGAATGGTAGACTTATATATATGTAAGATAGATTCTGGAGAGAAAAATTGTCTTGCATGACACAGTGAACTGACTTTTTTAGCAGCTGACCTAACAATGGATTCAATATAGTCTTTCCACTTCATGTCAGCTTGAAAAGGTGCAACAAGTCACTTTCTTAGAGGTCAGCATCAGCCATACTGATGGAAGGCAGAAAGGGGTCCCTCAGATGATTAAATGGAGAGAAGTTTAGTTTTGGAGATATTAAAATTAGCAAGCCATCTTTTGCCTCATTTAATGACAGACTTGAGGTGGTTTTGGACATTGGCTGCCATTTTGACCTTGTCAGAGTGATCAGCCTATTGAGGAAGGAGTAAATGGTAGTGTCATCAGCAGCAGCCAGCCATTATAAATCTACACACATATGCATATATGTGTATTTTTCAGTTGTTCCATGTCACTACTGAATGTGACACAAGGTCAGTTTAAAGTGGGTTTAACGACAATACTGTGGAAAAATTGCTCAAGCACTCTTGACACTTTCCCTTTTAGGTATGTCTCTGGTACTGGGCAATAAACCCAGCCCCCACCCAAAAGAGAGGCACCACAAGGGAAAATGGCCCCTGGGGCTTAAGCTAATATTAATTTCAAACTACCTCAACTGAAGCCAGGAAATGCATATGTAAATAGTAATTGGTACTTCTTGTTAGATGGCCATTTCTTCAATTTTGGATTGAGTTACTGTGAGCACGTCAGTCAGATACACACTTAGGCAATCACATATCATTTGATACATGACTGACGAGGCAGATTTTTTTCCTGCAGTAGGTTGTCCTTTCTTTCTGTAGTAGACCAGTTGCCATCCAAGGCTATAGAAACAAGTCTGTCCTGCTATTTACCCATAGCTGGGGGGAGAAGATGATGATTTATACCTTTCACAAGGGTATTAGCACATAAGTGAATGTAATGGATTCGATTGGAATTCAAACTCAACTCTCCGATTCCTCAAAGCTTGCTTTCATTCTGCAGGATTTTATATATATATATATATATATATATATATATATATATATATATATACCAGAAACAAAACTTCTGTCTTTGAAGTTATCCAGTCCAGATGCACTTTCATGCGACACTTCAGACCAGCTGCTGACCCACATACTTTGCCACAAAACTGACATAAAATTCCTATAAATCTTGGATGGCTATCAACACAGTCTGTTTGGGATTGCTGTCATGGGATCTTAGATGACTAGCAAATACTGCTTTGGATAAGAAAATCCTACTAAAGTTATTACATTTGTGCCAAATACAAGTGACATTTGGAATAATAATGCTGGTGGAAATTTTTCAACTTATAAAGTGAATGTGAAATTTTTGATTCCCAAAGCAAAACAATCATGCCATGGAGAAAACTATTTGAAAAATAATAAGCATATCATACCAAACAAACACCATGCTGGGTGTATAAAATTGAAGGAAATTTTTTTCTTTTAATCAAATTCACCCCAAGTAAGGTGGAGATGCCACTGAGACACAAGGAGTTACTGCGTGTGGAAGGGTTAGAAACAGGAACAATTGCTGAGGAGCAAGAACAGAGAAAGTGTAATCAGAAGGACAGTAGAAAGTGATTGACATTACATTTAAATTTTTGCAGATTAAAGCTGGCTGGAAAGTATGGAGCCAGAAGGGAGTTTCACAAGCGAGAAGTGTGAGAAAAGAAACTGTTAGAATAGAATTTATGACTACATCTAGCCAGTTCAAACTGTAAATTAGTGAAACCTCATCACCAATCTAGTAGTGCTCTTAAATTCAAATAGTCTAGACACCAGAGCAAAGAGTTCATCTGAACAATTACTATGAAAGTATTTAACAAGCCATTCTTTGCCCCAGTTAACAACAGGCTGAAGGTCATCTTGGATATCAGCTGCTATTTTGACCATATGAAACTTACTATTGAGGCAGGAGTAAATGATTGTGTCATCAGCATAGATACCAAGTTGAGAGCTGATGTCATCAAGAAGGCCATTAATAAAAATCAAAAACAAAGCAGGACCAAAGATGGGTGACACCTACATTAGTACGAAAGGGACTGGAAAAGTGGCCATTGAGGATTACTTTCATTTCACGATTCAGTAAAAAAGATTGTATCAGTTCAAAAATTTGTTCAGAGACACTGTAACTTTTCAGCTTGTGGAGAAGACCTGCATGTCAAACTCTGTCGAAAGCTTTTGAAATATCCAAATCTACCACCATTTTTATCTAAAGCATGATAGATTCTTTTTGCAATTATTATCAGTACAGCAGCAGTTGACCTGGAGAAATGAATGCCATATTGCTTGTCTTTAAAAAGGCCCTGCAATGTGAGATGTTTAACCAATTCAGTATTGATTAGTGCCTCTAGGAGGTTGAAGGCTAATAGCTGGAAGGGTCAGATGGTTCACCAGAGTTCTTAAAGAATGGAACAGATGAGGACTTCTAGGAAAATGAAAGGTGGCAAGACACTTATTATACAGTCCAGAGAGAACAGGAGCCAATTCAGGGGCACTCTTCTTAATGACTATTACAGGGATACGATCAGGTCCTCACAGTCTTTGTAGAGATCCAGGTTAGAGATGTTAGCAGAAACCATGGAAGGGGTTAAATGCATGTCACTCAATAGAGACTCAGTTCTAAATAGAAAGTTAGGAATGATTCTCCAGATGAGTCAAGAGTAGAGTTTAAAGAGAATTTACTGGTAAAGCATTCAGCTTTATCAACAAAAGATGTTAACACCTCAAACTGATTGAAAAGAGGAGGAATAGAGACCTTACACTTATTTAATACACTATTATAGAACTGCCAGTAACCATGAGAACCAAAGTTTTTAGATGCCATAAGGTGCCTTATTCTCTCAACAGAGACTTAGCTCCTTCAAGGACTAGTTTACATTTATTATAAGCAGCAATGAATAGGATGGGAGCTATCATTCTGGACACTCATATTTAGTAAACAAAGTGAGTTTGTACCTCACAGTATGCTCTACAATTGTTACATTGTGCCAGAGTAAGATCGATTTATTTTTTTAAAGTTTATCAACCTTTTGTGAGTTATTTAAATCCAGAAAATGCTTTTACATTGTAAGAATATTTTGGAGATAATAGTAATTTAGTGATAGAAATTCTACTAATTAATCCATAGCTGTGAGGGGAGAAGAGGTAGATTAATACTTTTCCCAAGAATTTTTGGAGGTAAGTGAATGTAATGAACCTGACCGGAATTGGAACTCGGCTCTTTGATTACCAATTCTGAGCAGTTATCCATCACACCATCTGTGCATCTAAGATTAGAATGTCTGGTATTCTCAAGTGGTCACTCATCTAGGTATTGACCAGGCTCAATGTTGCTTAACCATGAAAGAAGAATAAGAAAAGAAAACTTTTAGGCAAATGCTTTTTTAATCAATTTGAAAAAATAGAATTACAATTGGAAAATGTCAACTTTGGCAATAAACAAAATTTCTGTGAAGGTTTCTTTTTTTTTTTGCCCCCTAAAGGTTTTTGTCAATTTGGATGAGTCTGTCAACTACAGAAGTTAAGGCCATCACAGCAGGAGAATCAGAATGTTCTGTAATGAAGTTTTTGCCTTCTTCCAGCGACATGGAAAGATGCTGATCAAGAGGAACACAACCTGAAACAATGTCAAAAATAAATAAAAAAACTAGAGAATAAATAAAAAATATTTCTGCATAATTATTAATACATACATTTTTTTTCTGTCAAATTTAGTACTGCATGGATAACAAATTGGATGGGCAGGTGGTGTTAGTGTTTTGGGATAAGAAATCAGCAAGCTGGGTTCAAAGTTCAAAGTCAAGTTCAGATCATTACATTCCTTTCCACACAAATTCCCTTGGGAAAGGCATGAATCCATCTTTTCATCGACTGGATGTGACACAAGGCTGAGGTTTAAAGTGGGTTTAACAGCAATACCATGCAAAAAAAAAAAAAACCCCCAAGACCCTTTGGTCCTTCTCCTTTTGGGGATGCCTGAGACACTTGAAAATAAATCTACCCCCCCCCAAAGGAGAGGTATTGTCTGGAGAGAAAGCCCCATGTAACTTGGGCTAATATTCAAAGAATATAAATCCTAGCCAAAGCCAAATAGATTTATAGATATTTACCAGTGTGCACATGTCACAACAGGATGTTACACAAGGAAGGTGGGTTTAACGGCTATACTGCACAAAAATTCCTCCTCAATACTTTCCCTTTTGGGGACACCTCAGACACTGGGCAATAAACTCAGCCTACTCCCCAGAGAGAGGCACTGCATTGGGGAGTCTCTTTGGGGCTTGTGTCCAGGAGTACAATAAGAAATTCAGACAAAGGCAAATGGATTTATAGATATTTACTGGTGCTTCCCCTAAACAACAGATGTGACACAAGGTCAGTTTAAGTTGGTTTTCAGCTGTGGAAAAATTCCCAAACCTCATCAGGACTTTCCCCTTTGGGGATGCCTCAGGTGCTGGACAATAAATCCAACCACCTACGAAGGAAGAGGTACAGCCTGGGGGGAATATTAAATATAAATAGGGGATGTTTATATGCAAAGTTGAGACCTGGTAGGCTAATGTTTACCCAGATGCCATAGACTACCAGTACTTGTAGCTAACCTCACTCCATAATACTAGAATATTAAATATAAATAAGGGAGGTTTATATGCAAAGTTGAGGGATCTGGTAGGCTAATGTTTATCCAAATGCCATAGACTACCAGTACTTGTAGCTAGCCTCATTCCATAATACTGGAATATTAAATTCAAAAAGTTTGTAGGTGGTCTTCTATGACACTATATGGTATTTGCAATAAAGCAGATATGATAAATCCACATGTGATATTGATTCATTTATAATTCTATATAAAATGTTCACAATGTCATCAGACAAATAGGAAAAATTTAAAAATAACAATGGAAATTGGATATTATTGCAATATTTCCATAATCTGAAGTAAATATTGAAATTTATAAACAAATAGCTAATAAATTTCCATATGGGCCCCATTCGTTGCACAGAAGATATCAAAGTAATATTCAATTTCTGTCCATGTAATTCGTTAATAAAACATAAAAGCTTAACATTAAAAAACTATTAATCTCATTGAAAGAACTTTAATAACATCATATTAATATACAATGAAAATTTATTTGCCGTCTTTTCTAAATCTTTCTTAATGCCTTTTTGAAACTGTCTAAAGACTTTGTGAACACGTATATTTATTGATTGATTGAATTGTTTTCTACAGCTTATCCACTATTTTCAGGTTTTTAAAGCCAGAAAATATTTTTAGAATGTAAGACGTTTTTGGAGATAAAAATGATTTTTACTGATACAAGTCTTACTAACTAACCGAAAGCCCTGGAGAGGTGGACTCATACCTAATCAGAATTTGATAAACAAGAAATTATAATGTGGACAGAAAGTGGTAGATCAATTCTATATTAGAATAAATATATAAATTGATCCCTCACTTTGTGACCACAAAAGTTTCTATACATTTCTATTCCAGAGAATGTAAATAAATCTAAAAGACATGCCTGTGTAGCTATCAGGATTTCATTGTTTTCTACAACTTATCAACCCTTTGTAGGCTATTTAAAGCCCAAAAATATTTTTAGATTGTAAGATTTTGCTTTTGAGATAATAATGGTTTAGTGATACAAGTTTTACTAATTGGCCCATAGCTTAGGAGAAAAAAGGTGGATTAATACCATTGCCAAGGTTATTTGCACATACGTGACTATAACAATCCTGTAGAATTATTATTATTATTATAAATAAATAAAATATAAAATAACAATGATAATAATGAAAATTATAAATAAAATAAAAGAAAGCAATAACATAAAAACGTATAAAATAAATCAAATAAAAATTAGAAATAATAACAATTCTCCCAGCATGCAACAAAAATTGTTCCTGCCAAAAATATGGACATCCTGCCAAAAGATGTTAAATTCAATCTCTTCACCACAAACCTTGGCAACACTTGTTCAACTTCTCTCTGTGATATGGCTTGTAATACTACAGGAGTAAATTCTCCCTTTTATCACATGTACTATAAAACAATTGTAACCTAAAACAATACACACAGCAATACACATAAAAAATATAAATAAATTGTATGAAATTAACATACAATTTCCAATGCTTTTCCTGATATTTCTGTATGTTTTATTTTCTGTCAAGTATGCCTTTATCTCTGTGATCATGAATCTAATTTCTATTACTATGATGTGAGTAAATGCACCACAAACCCAACGAGAATTGGAACTTGGCTCTCCAATTAACAATTCCAAGCATTACACCACCCACACATCCAAACTTACAGCACCTGGTATTCCCAAGTGGTCAGCCTTCTAGGTTCTGACCAGGCTTGATATTGCTTAACTTTGGTGACCATATGAGCTTATATATTTATAAATCTCTCAATGTATTTCTGAAAATGAATAGTCAAAACTTTCATACGATTTGTTTACTTCTTTATGTGACAGTTTATCGACCTTCCAAGAAAAAATAAAACACTTACCTAAAAACGGAATGCCTAGTTCCCGGGCCAGGGCTTCTCCTCCACCTTTTGAAAAGACATTGGAACATTCCTGGAATATAAATTTAACATTCTCATTCAATGGGAAAAAATAGGGAAGATTTTCACTTTGGAATTCTTTTGTTTGTAATTTCTCCAATTCTCACTTCAATTAGACTAATTACTCTTTTCCTCTATGTGCTATATCCTTTCAGGATGTTGGCTTTCATGGCTCTCCACAATTTCCTGTACTTTATGGTTTTTAGTAAATTTTGCCTTTTTCTATCACTCCTAAACCCTGTTCTGCCATCCATTTACACAAGCTCGCTAGGTAGGTTATGCATTGTTTTCCTCTATCCAGCTTGCCTTCAATATGTCCTGTGAGTGGCAAATTTTCCAAGCCCTCTTTCCTCATTATGTAGCCTAGAAATTTAGACTCTCTGTATGTTAAGTATGTGTCCTTTTTGTTTCCATTTTCTCTAAAACTTTGTCACTGCCCACATGTTCAGTTCATGGTATTCTCAGCATCATTCTGTAGAACTACATTTCTGTTGCCTCATGTTCATCTGTGAGGAAATTGTCCAGCATTCACTGCTATATTGAAGGACTGATATAACAGTTCAGTACTCTCATCTTCATTTTTAACAAAATTTTCCTGTTTCTTAATACTTTGCTTAGCTTTTGGAAGGCGTTTTTTGCTAACCCAATACACCTTTGGATTTCAGTGTTGCCCATTCCATCCTGTGTTGAAACACTTCTTAGATATTTAAATTATTGTACATGCTTGATTTTGGTATCACCAATTTGTAATTTGCATGTTGGGCTGTTCCTTTTGCTAACAGCCATATGCATTCTATCTTCTTGCAATTGATGTTTAATCCTTTCTTGCTACCCTTCATTACCTTCTGCAGGAGTTCTTGTAGTTTCCTTTCTGTGTCTGCTATCAACACTGGGTTATCTGCATAGCTTATGTTGTTAAGATTGTGGCGCCAATAATGAACCATAATAGGAGTTCTAATTCTCTCAGAATGGCCTCACTGTATAGATTGAACGAGTCTGGTGAGAAGACCCATCCTTGTCTTACACCCTTTTCTATTTTTGTATATTTACTGAATTCATTTTCTATCTGTCTGCAGGTGGCTTGTTGCCAATATAAGTTCTGGATTATTCTAATATTCTTCCCAAATATGTCAAGGTTACCTCGCAATTTTAATAGATTTTTGTGATGTATTTTATTAAACACTTTTGCATAAAATAGGTGCAATTCATGCATATAGTGATTATTACATCATAAACAATGAGTATTGTTGTACATGGCACATGAAAGTGCATACAAAACACATTTGTAAGTGTTTTGCATGGTGAATGAATAGAAAGTTTTTGCTTTTGTTTATTTATCAAAGCAATCAAAACAGAACTGATTCTGTTTGATTTGGTTGTTAGTTAGTTGGTTGTTTTGTTTTATGGCATATCAAAACCTCAGTGGGTCATTTAATGCCAACAAAATTTTTGAAATAGATTCATAGTGATAGTTTGGTAAAAAAGGTGTGTATGTATACATATATATTTGAACCATTTTTCAATTACTCATATTTTTGAGTACAATCCAACTTCTTTTAGGAAATTTACAATATTGGATGGTTTTATTTTTGCAAAAAGATTTTTTTTTAAATTACTCACTTGGTAATATTTTGTTTGCACTAGATCAAAATCTACACACTCTAACAGTATATGTTTCAGTGTAAATTTTAATTATTGCTGATAATAATTTTTCCATCAAAAATTATTGCTGGTAATATTTTTTTTTTATTACAAATTATTTCTGGTATTAAAACCTATTTTTACACAAGTTTGGGTGTTAACTATTTACCCATATCTGGAACACCAGTAATTAAGAGGTGGTTCCACACTCCTCAAAACCTCCTGATCAGAGGCCTTGCTGTTGGACGTAGTTTATCGTCTTACCCAGGACGTGGATGTAGTTTATCATCATACCCAGGATGCTTACACAAGTTTGGGTGTTGACTATTTGCCCATAGCACCTGACATTCCCAAACAGCCACTCATCTAGGTACTGACCAGGTTCGACATTGCTTAATTTCAGTGATCATACGGGAACAAGTATTTCAACGTGATGTGGTCGTACGCCTTGAAACAATATGCCTGTAAATTAATTGTATTTTTCAGCATTGATTATAAAGCCATAAATTCAAACTTACCTTACAATTTGGACAGACAAAACCACTCATGTTTTCTATGATTCCAAGAATTGGAATTCCAGTTTTTTGGCAGAAAGTGGCCTCTCGTCTCACATCCCCCACAGAAATATCCTGCCAGAAACAATACGTAAATACTGTCTGAAATTCTCTGATAAAGAATATTATCATTTTGCTTTTTTATCCATTAGTAAGTTAGCGTGTCTCTTATGACCTGCCATTACCTCAGATAAATAACGTACAATACCATTATGGTTGCAAAGAAAACATAAAAGAAAAAATAAATATTGGCAACACTGTTTAGTTTTAATGAGAAAAAGAAAGCATACAATAAGAAGAAAGAAAGGGACAATAGTGGATGTGATAAGACTCTCATCTGTTTAAAGTCTGCTTCAGTGACATCAAAAAACATGTCAGCTTTGAATCGTTTCCTTTGTAACCTTTTACTTTAGCTAATGACCTCTATTCTTACTTATGATTGTTATCGCAATATTTTATTAAAGTTGTTAAGCTCAAACATTTACTGATTCAATTCCTTTTGATGAATAATGCTCTCTCAAAATTTGCAGTGCTTCTCTCCTATCGTCAGGGGATTCTCCCATAATAAGAGACAGACTTCGATCATAGAGAAATTGAATTAATTCGGCAAACACATTTGCCACTTTTTGTCACTGGGACAATCAAAGGGGGCCAAGATTGCTTTGTCTAATTTTTAGATTTGCATGTAACTCAAAAATTTTACTTCGCATTTATTGGCCCCCATAAAAAAAGGTGGGTTGTGGGGAGGTAAATATGAGTGCACTCATCCATTAGATTGAGTGGGGGTGTTGATCTCAATCATTACTGGGAAATGACTGCAGAACACTTGCCCTTCCCTTTTATAGGTAGCGGTACACAAATGAATGCTGGGATATTTTTATCAGCCAATAAAATAGGCTGGTTTTCAATTTGACATGATTCAGTCCAGATCTGCCTTGTCTAGAAGATAGAATGCTACACGAGAATTCATCCACTCATCCACTTTTCCTTAAACAATTCAATAAAACAGACAATAGTTAACAATGGTTTTCCTAACTACCTCATCGACCACCAGATTAGATTATTTCTTTCTAAGGTAACTAATAACAATACTTAACATACAGATAAAAACAATAGCATTAACATCTAGAAAAGCCAAATATATGTCAACTACATACAATATGAATTTTCTCTTAGAAATATCATAAAGAAATACACAACCTCAGTTAACTTGAACAAGAAAATTAAATTATCTATTGCAAAAAATTTAAAATGGTTAACCTTATCATCAAAAATAACAATACACTTGTAAAATCCAACTACAAAGAACCAACAATAATAAAAAAGGAAAAACCAATACTCAATAACATGGGCACAATGTGCTGACCATGTTTGGAATATAAAACATTCTTATAACTTTAGACACATACATAAAAAACTCACATATTTAGTTAAAAAAAAAAACCCACCCGAAACACTCTTGATAATGGGTAAAAGAATAGCTGAAAGTGTTTAGATATGCAGAACTTTTGGAACAGTTTTTATACAGTCTTTGTGTCCAGAAAAAAAATTTTTTTACAAACACAAAATTAAATAAAAAGCTTAATTGCAGTAGCTTGTCAATTGTCTTTAATGAAACATGTATAAAAGAGGGATTGCTGCCTAAAAACACAATATCTATAATTCTCAAAATGTGTGTGTGTGTGATCAGATGTTGTTTATGCGTTTTCACAGTTTTCATCAATTTTGATGAAATTTTCTTTGATAGATAATTCTTCAGTGCTGGTTTTGAGTCAAAATTGTTGGCAAGATTGGCTCTCCACTACTTCCTGTCCATTATAACTCACAGCAATGTTTTACTATTTACTATCTGTTTTTGGATATATATCTTTCATAAAAACTTTAATAAAAATAGTTTAAATTATTACAATAATATTTATTATTATACAGTTAAATTTATAAAATTAATAATATTAATTATATAAATTAGAAATAATAATTATTAATATTATAATTAATATAATTAAAAATAATATATCTGTGAGGAGAACCTGAAAATATAATCTATATCTATAATTCTCAAAGTGTGTGTGTGTGTGTGTGTGTGTGTATGTGTGATTAGATGTCGTTTATGTGTTTCCACAGTTTTCATCTAATTTTGATGAAATTTTTTTTGTTTGATAGATAATTCTTCAGTGCTGGTTTTGAGTCAAAATTGGCCAGAAAAAATTCCAATCTTGAAGGTGAAAAATTGAAAAAAATGATTTTTTACACTTTGTGCAAAAATCAAAGGCAAAATTTAATTTACTTTTTCACACATAACCTTCCAATCTAGCTCATGCTGTGTGGGTGATTCACACCTCCATATGTTGCCCATCAGTTGCTGCTGACCTTGATAATTAGTATGTGCAGCAATGCATGTATGTATGGCCGTGCAACACGCGATGTGTCACACATTGACGCATGTGCATACGCATGGCCTGAGAAACGCAACACCTGTTTGAGTTGCACATTGGCTGCATGAAGCCCCTTCACACGATCAATTAAATGTCGATTGTCTACATAGTCCTAAGCTCATTGCTACCAATGAATTCCACAATTCTGTATGTCCAGCCCTGCTTACACATTCCCCTTCTCTTGGCCAAGCTTTGAATCTCTCTCAAGTGAGGTCACCTTTTCCGTTGCATAAAGCCTACTACTACAGTTTTAAGGCATTGCTTTCACTGTCATTTATAGCCATTCCCAATTTAAAATTTTTATTGCCCTGCCAGTTTTTGCATTGCATTCACCGCAGTAATAAGTAAACTTGTTTTTTTATTACTCAACATTTATTTTTCCAACCTTTCCTAAAGTTATTCAAACTTAGTGATCCCTATAGCTTTACAGCGTTCTCTTTTGGTATTTTCCCACGCATTCCATTTGACAATTTATATTTGCCTAAGACATGTCACCAAAGAAAAGAACTTGCCTAGGTTGCAAAACCATTGCCATCATGTCTGCCATGCGAATAAGAGATAACAAATCGTCTTTAGAACGTTCAGTTTGCCTGTCTCAAAATGTCCCTCAGAATGCTTCAATCAGAGCCACTGAATCCGAAGATCAACGTAGCTTTCCAGAAGAGCATACCTGAACACTTCTGCGCGCGTGAGGCTGAAAATGATGATCAAAGGGCTCAACCGCTGAGGAGAACCGCCTCTTCTACTGCTGCTGCGTGTGAGGCTGAAACAAGATTGAGAACGTAAAAACGACCCTTTTCAGCTCCACTCCCCCATTCAATTTGTTAACTTTCCCGTTTGGGGATGTGCCTCAGTTGCACCCAATTCTTGGTACTAATATTGATTTTCAGGTGGACTGACTTTAAACTTAAACTGCTCCAATTGTACGGCAAAAATTCCCAGTAATGAAAGACACAGTCGAAGATGGGTTATACTGCTTTTTATCTATCTATCTATATATATATATATATATATATATATATATATATATATATATATATATTCTAAGGAAAGGATTTTCATTGATTAATCTGATAAATTTCTATTATTTAAATGTTATTTTAGCAGATATTCATTCATATTGAGTTTGTTTAATATTCAGGCTGGTATACAAAAAATAAATACTGTTTAATAAATAAATGGAACATCTACTCAAATATGAGTATCCAATAAAAATAACATTTAAGTAATAAAACACTCACACACACACACACACACACACACATATATATGTATGTGTATATATATATATATATATATATATATATATATATATATATATACGTACAGAGACAGACATATTGTTTCAAAATCCTCAAGTACTGAATCTTTAGAATATTTCTGTTTACAGCAAAGTTAATAAGTAATTCAAGTTCCTTTAATGCATGTAAAATTAAGAAAAGCCTTCAAATCTTCGCAGTCAGGAATGTGTGTTTAAACATTGTAACTCCTTTGTCAGTTTTTAAAAAAAAGAAATTGATATCAATAGAAATCATCAGTGCATGTCTAAATTGGTTTTATTTCCATACAAATCAATACATTTGTGAAACAGAATATTTAATAAGTATAATAAATCCATTATATATATATATATATATATATATATATATAATTTAAATGAGTAGGAAATGCCTTCAAACATGAATAAGGCACAAATTTGTGACAAATATTCAAAAAATGTATGATTGCCAAAGTAAGTATGGAAATTTCGTTTGCACAAAGAAATGCGGTCACTTTTGAAAGAATAACACTATCAAAAAATGAGTTATCTCATCTGTAGCACTGAATTGACAATATGCAATGAAAAACTGTCCACTTGATAGCCTTGAAATTACAAGTTACAAAGCTGATTCCTCCTGCCCATGACACTAAACTGATGGCTTGCAAAGACGTGTCATCCAGCCTGTGGCCTGATATTGAAGGTTTGCGAAGATGAGTTGTCCAACCAGTGGCACGAAACTGACACATTGTAAAGATGAGTTGTCTCACCCATGGCATTAAGCCAATGACTTCAAAGATGTGTCATCCAGCCCGCAGCATGAAACGGACAGCATGCAAAGATGACTTGTTGCACTTGTGATACTAAACTGAAGCTTACAAAGACAAGTAGTCCTGCACGTGGCACTAAACAGAAGGCTTGCAAAAAAAAGTCATCTTGACCATGGCACTAAACTGATTGTATGCAAAGATGAGTTGTCCAATCTGTAACACTAAACAGCTAGCAATAAAAAATCGTACTGCTCGTGGCACTAAACTGATGGTTTGTAAAGATAAGAATGCCCACCCATGGCACTAAACTGATGACTTGCAAAGATGAGTCCTCTCACCTATGGCACTTAACTGATGGTTTCCAAAGATGAGTTATTTTATTCTTGGCAGCAAAAAATAACATCGATGAATGAAACACAATATTCAGTACTTCCTTTATTAAACAATGATATATCCTTTTCTTGAAAAAGATAAAAAAACTGAAAACAAATTCAGCAAAATCCATGTCATCTTGCAGAATAATCAAAAGTCTTCCCTGATCTCCAGTAATTACAGATCAAAAATTGAACTGAATAGAAAAAGTTGAAGATTATTAGTTGATATCAAGTAAAATATAAAAATCAAAAAACATTCAATAACTGTCTGTAATGAATTTATCTCCAGTTTGTCTGATGGTAAAAGGATAGTCTTGTTTGCTCTTACCTGAGGAGTGGTGACAAGAATAGCGCCATCTGGATTGTAGCTTTTCAGGCTTTCTACCACAGCTATATGTTCGTCTGAAGTACCTGGCGGGGTATCAATGATGAGGTACTCAACATCTTGCCAACAGACATCTGTGATGAACTGACGAATCATTGCTAAAGTTGAAAACACAAAAAGAAAGAAATACTTATACGATGCCCAACAGAGAAACAATGAATGAGTTGCAGAAAAAGCATGCAATACTTATATTCAGACCAATGTCATCATCTTTGTTGTTGTTATCTTGTTTCAGCCATTGTGCTCTCCAGCCTTCTTCAGGGTAACCTTCAAGGAATTTCAAAATAAACTCTTTATTTTATGGGAGTATATTGTTGTCATTTCACTCTCTCATTCCTTTTAGTACTGTTCACTTGTTCCTTACCCTGTTTCCATTGAGTCAGAACTACCTGGCCCAGGGAACTCAAAATTACTGTATCACAAAATTCCTGAACCAATACTTTAATCTTTTAAACTATCATCCATTATAGCAATCTTGACATAGAATTCAAAGCCTTAAACCAAATATGTGGCATTTTTTTACATTGGTTATATAACCATCATTTTCTTTTAACTAACTTGCATGTCTTGGATATAACGAGAAACTACATCCGGCAGCAAGGCCTCTGATCAGGAGGTTTTGAGGAGCGTGGATATCACCTCTTAATAGTGGTTGTTCCCAGGTTCCCAGCACCTGTTAAGATCCCAGCTATGGGTAAATAATGAACCCCCCAAACTGGGGTCAAAACATGAAAATATAAAAATACATTAGAAAAAATTACAAGCAATACATTTTCATAGTAAAAAAATAAAAAATTACCAGCAATATATTTTTAAAAAAATTATCAAAGTTCACAAAAAAAATAAAATTTCAGACCATAAAGATTTGATATGCTGTTAAACAAACAAACCAAACTAACTTGCCACATGTCAACTCAAAGTGCAATTCATGCTCATATTGAGGAATACAAGCATTGATGTTTCTCTCACTAGCATACACCAAATAATTGTTGATAATAATCATACAGTGGTTTCCTGTTTTCCACAGTTATATTTACATGTGATTAACCTTCAAATTAAGTTGTAACTAATTGATGGCTTTAAAACATGAAAGTAATGTTGTTGATACAAATCTTAGATTTCACATAACTTGTATTACAATATCTATGGCATGTATTTTTCATTTTTTGTCTGTTATACTTGTTGTAACCTAGGGAAAGTTACTGAATAGAATAATCAAACGAAGGTTGCTAATGAATGATAATACTTAGGACACGAACAACACATATAAGATTCGCCAGCGGCACGTAAAAGTGGTAGTCAACTGCTAAAAGTGAGTTAAGTGAATTCCACAATGAAACTCCAACTGCAGTATTTACTACTGTATTTATATGAATGGGGGACATACCCATTATTGTCCGTAGGTATGCTACAACATATACTAAATCAGATAAATATATAACAAGCAAATCCTACCCTGATTTTAACATCTGACAAGGAGGTAATCAGGTGGAATACCCACTGCATCAACAGTCTTCTTATTGAGTAGCATGGTAAAGTTAACTTGAAAATACTAAGTTAGGCAAATTGCACAGTTACTGCACTGATCCTAAGTAGAGTGCACAGATATTCTATTGATATGATTTAGAAATGCTTATTCATATGTAAATAATCCCATCATTATATAAATATGCATCATTTTACAGTTGACATAGCTAGATGCAGTGGCCTAGCTAGAGAGAGGTGGAGGAGGCAGTCCACCCCCAGGTGACATTTTTATGGCAGCGGCTTATGTCTGCTGTAGGTTATAATACTGTGTAGGTTGTATCGAAATAAAAGTGGTTTTAATGCCGGGACAGTACTCACAGTTGAAGGATCATTTCAATTTTGATTAACTTAAACTATAGCATATATATTGACCTATCTACTGTCTATAGAGTGACAATTGATAGATGAAATACTTTTTGACAATGTCATCAAAGAATTTGCCAACAAAAAAGCAAGAAAAGTTACTTTGTAGAAAGTTGCAATTTTCATTTCAGAAATAAAGATGGTCCTAATTTTTTTTACGCTTTTTTCCTAGTATGTTGTTTTTGCTTTTTAAGTGTTCCTGATAAAGTTTAAGTATGTTTGGTATGTATTTAAAGCATACTATATTTGAGTATATGAAAGTAATATTGTAATGGTACACAAAATAGTTTTATAATGTTAAGAGTGAGCCACTATGCAATATGAATTTTTTGTGGGGGGCTGGGGTAAACCCCCTAGCTATACCACTGGTTAGATGTAACAATAAGTTCTACACTAACAGTTTCTTTTCTCAAACTTCTTGCTTGTGGAACTCTTTGTCTGGTTTCTTGCTTCTCAATCAAATTTGATCTTTGAAAATTTAAATGCAATTTCAATCGATGTCTTCTCTTTTTGAATCCTATTCTTTTATAGTCCTCTCACCTTAATAATGATTTTTTTCTCGGTTTCTTTCACATTCAGTTACCCCTTGTGGCTTAGTGGCTTTATTGCCTTGCTTGGGGTGAAATGATTAAAAAAAAACATAGTGCCCATAAAAAATGATAGGTAATTTGAATTATTATATAAGTACATCTTCCCTGATAAAAATAAAATAATCATGAGGACATAGGAAAATATATTGTCATTTTTTTTCTACAAACATAAAATGAGGGATCAATTTTCTATTGTTATTGAGTAACAAACTGATTACCCTGTAGCAATTACATATTAATATATTTTTCTCAAAAAATATAGTGAAAGACTTGCATAGGAAAATCCCATTTGCTATTGTTAGTAAGTAATAAACTATTTCATAACATAAAATTGAAAAAAACATAGTTAAAAACTCACATGTGAATATCTAATAATAGTAAAGACTTAAAATATTTTTTTTATGGTTGGTGTAAACTAATATATTTAGAAAAAATCTGCTGGACATTAAGTGGGGGAACGGTTTGCTATTGGTAGTAAGTAATAAACTGATACCCCTGGAACTAGTCCATAACATAAAATTGAAAAAAAAAAACAGTTAAAAACTCATATGTGAATGTCTTTTACAAATAGTAAAGACTTAAAATTAGGTACATCCACTTGCTTGCTGAAAAAAACAGCATAGCAAGATGAAAAAAGGACCCAAACTTAATAAAACAAAGTTTTATTGTCAAAATGTTTATGTTATTATTAAGTGGAAAGTATTAATTTTTACTTTATTAACTTTTTTAATCCTTTCTAGCACATTTGAGATTTTAGTTAAAAATCTTGTGATAGAAATTGATTGTAATATTTATGGTTAGTGTTCTAGCATGATGATTAAATGATTTTGTTAAAGCAACTGAAAAGTTGAGATTCCAATCTACATGATTTCTATTTGAAATACACTCAAGTATTTTGCTTACTGGAAATAGTAAATTTAGTCATTTAGCTTTCAATTAAAACTAAAATAAAAGCTTCAAGAATGCTTTTTCAGTTTTAAAAATTCGTTTTAAACCTTAGGTATTGAAAATTTAGTGGAGGTACCTATTTAGAATATATTGTGATTTTTTATGGCTGGGGTAAACTAATATTTATATATATCTAATAAGAGTAAAGACTTAAAATATTGTGTTTCTTATGGACAACGTTAAAAGCAGATACAAAGAATTAAATGAGAATGGAAATTCAAAGTGGGGCACCATAAGAAACTCTTTAGCAACATCAGTCAATGAGATAACCCCCCCCCCCCAAGAATGGATGAAATATGAAATTTTTAACATGATGAAAAAGAGACAAAAAAGTATGGTACAGAATATAGGACACTGCACAATGAAATTAGGAACAAATTCAGGCAAGCAAAAGAGGAATGACTCAACGAAAAGTGTGTAGAAATAGAAAGAATGAATATTACAGATAAAGCAGATGTGGATGAAGGAATAAGAGAACTAACAGAACAAAAGACATGTTTATCAACAGGATGCATAAAATCGAAGGATGGGACATTGATTAGAAAAAGAAAAAATACCTCAGAGATGGAATGAATACATCAGATAACTCTTCCATAACAAAAAAGGACAACCTACAATACACAGCAATATAAAAGGACCAAAAACATTAAAACCAGAAGTGAAATCAGCACTGGCCAAATTGAACAGAAACAAAGCAGCAGGATCAGACTGAATTGTAATAGAGATGCTGGTAGCTGTAAATGATTTCAGCATTGACAAGATTAGACGTAATAAATGAAATATACAACAGTGGTGATATACTGGAAGACCTAAGTAGATTAATTTTCATAGTACTGCCTAATAAGCCAGGTACATTAGACTATCAGCCTGATGAGCCATATAACAAAACTCACCATCCGAATTCTAATGAATAGTGCTTGCAGCAGAATTAATCTGGAAATAGGACAAGAACAGTGCGGGTTCATTAAAGACACTGGAACAAGGAATGCAATATTTATGCACAGAATGATATCAGAAAGAGCAATACAAATACAAAAGGATATATACCTATGTTTTATAGATTATGCCAAGGTATTCTATAAAGTTTGCTAGAAAGATCTGTTAGATAAGCTTGATATAATCAGGAAGTATATTAGAATAATCCAGAACTGATACTGTCAGCAAACCACCTGCATATGGATAGAAAATGAATTCAGTAAATATACGAAAAATAGAAAGGGGTACAAGGCAAGGATGTGTCTTCTCACCAGATTTATTCAATCTTTACAGTGAAGCAATTCTGAGAGAATTAGAAGCCTTACCAGGATTCATTATTGGGCAGCCACAATCTTAATATTAGATATACAGATGATACAGTGTTGATAGCAGACACAGTAAAGCAAAATACAGGCACTCCTACAGAAAGTAGTGAAGGAAAGTAAGAAGAAAGGACTAAACCTCAATTGCAATAAGATTGAATGCATGGTTGTCAGCAAAAGGGATAGTCCAACATGCAAATTACAAATTGGGGATACCAAAATCAAGCAAATATAACAATTTAAATATCTAAGAAGTGTTTTAACAGAGGAAGGAAAGTGTGACACTGAAATCTGAAGGTACATTGGGATAGTGAAAGGTACCTTCCAAAAGCTAAGTCAAGTACTAAGAAACAGGAAAATGTTGTTATAAACAAAGAAAAGCATTATTTACATTATTCGAACTATTGTCTTCATCTTTGTCGCCATATTTATTACAACGTTTCGGCTGTTGTACGCTCTGGCCTTCTTCAGGTGGTTTGAATGTTGAACTGAACCCTTTATTTTGCTCAAGGACACATGGCACAGTGGATAAAGGCGTTAGTTAGATCCAGTGACAAGACCTAAAGAGTGGAGAACTTTCAGAGGGAAATTAACAGGCGATAACTGACATCCATTAAACATGGCACGTGGAACTAGAACAGTCTACCCCAGTGAGCGAAATAAAGGGTTCAGTTCGACAGACATTCCAACCACCTGAAGAAGGCCTGAGTGTACAATGGCTGAAACATAATAAATATGGCGATAAAGATGAGGACAATAGTCTGAATAATGTAAATAGTGTACATAATACCTCATCTCAGGAATGTGTCCTTTCATATGGTGGTGAATGCGGGACAATCTCCTCAAAGATGAAGAAGAAACTTGAAGTAACAGAAATGTAGTTCTACAAAAGGATGCTGAGTATACCATAGACTGAATATGTAGGCAATGACAATGTTTTAGAGAAAATGAAGATGAAAGTAAATCCTAGTGAAAAATTAATAATAATGGCTGACAATGCTTCATCTAATAAGAAATGAAGATGAAAGTAAATCCTAGTGAAAAATTAATAATAATGGCTGACAATGTTTCATCTAATAAAAAGTGAAGATAATACTTTATATCAAAAACTGGTAAAAGCATTAAAATGCCAGTCCACTAACTTTGTGAATAATTTTTTTGGGTTCCTCCATCTTGCCTGCCAGGATGTCCACTAGATGCTGAGAATATCATGGACTGAACATGTGAGCAATGATAAAGTTTTAGAGAAAATGGAAACTAAAAGGACATTTATACTTGACATCAGAATTGAGAAAGTTGAAATTTCTAATGTACATAATGAGAAAAGAGCTTGGAAAATTCAACACACACAAGGCATATTGAAGGCAAATGGGACAGGGGAACTCAGTGAATAACCGATGTAATGAGATTTCAATCCTATTTAAAGACACACATGTAAAACCCTTCCAAAAATAGTAAGAACTTAACAAAATACTCTGTTAAAGTGAAGGATTGCATGTCTATCATTATCAAGTAATAAACTGATCCACCCACAATTACAACACATTAATATAATTTGAAAAAAATATATTTTAAGACTCATACTTGAAAAGCTTCTGATAATAGTTTGATGACCTGTATAAACTAATATCTGATAGGAGAGACAACTAGGAAACATTTAGAAATTTAACATGTTTCAATTATATTAAATCTTCATCAGAGAATGAAATATGGAGGAGAAAAAGATAATTCTGCTATTTTTAATTTTAAATTGTTTGTTTTTCTTCAGGCTTATAAAGACATGTTGAAATGTTTGTTTGTGTGTGTGTATATATATATATATATATATATATATATATATATATATTGTTATAGTGGAACACACCTATTCTTTAGTTAATAAACTCTCCCATCTATAATAAGTAAAAATAGTAATAGTAGCAGTGAAATCTCAATGGTTAGGTCAATAATTGTCAAATCGATGCGGGACGACCGTTAGTCTAAATACTAAAGTATCGGCGACCACAACTAGATTTACTCTAACTCATACCTATTATCTTAAACTAGAATCTAGGTTGAACAAATAGAACCACAAGAAGAACCTATAGAAACTGTGAATATCCATAAAAATAAAGCTCAAATTCTAATGAAGGTTGTTTCTGGTAACACTATGGAGGTACCAAAATAATAATAAATATTTTGGCAATATGATGTACTTGGTGAAAAGGCAAAAAATTTTCGCAGTAACCAGATCAGATGACGTTTTTCAGACAGGGTTGACAGTGGTCCCACGGAAAAAAAAATTGATGGAGGTGATTTTCAATATAACTGATTTAACAACACCTTTTCTAATTTTACCAGGATGCCGATCCAGGAGAAAAAAAAAGGCAACTGATCATTTAAAAGTGGATCAAAATGTAGGAGATATGCTACAATGCTGCTAAAAAGAAAAAAAAATGAATTTTTTGGGGTTGTTTTTTCTTCATATTTCCTGTAAAAAAAAAAAAAAATGAAAAATAAATAAAGAAAACTGTTTACTCCTATGGAGTAAACTTTTAGCGGGGGATGTTATAGTGGAACACACCTATTCTTTAGTTAATAGACTCTCCCACCTATAATAAGTAGGAGTAGTAATAGTAACGGTGAATCGCTCAGTGGTTCGGTCAGTCAGTTGTTAGTCGGATACTAAAGTATCAGCGACCACAACTAGATTTACTCTGCGTCATACCTATTATCTCAAGTTCCTAACGTTTTGTACGTTGAACCTATTTTAGGACCGACTTAGTACAAATACAAGCCTCCACTGTGAAACCACTCCACAACATATATATTGGGGCATGTTTCATTAAATAACATAGACAAGTTTTGTCTATTTATTTTAAGTAAGTTCCTTTCATATTGTCTGATAATGTCTGTTTTCACTCTTGCGTGGTCATGTGTGACGTCACGAGCTGTGACGCGATTTTCGCTTCTGTGTCTTGTATACATGAGTTTGTTGTTGTTTTGAAATTTTTCATGCAGCTAAAACAGACTATCATTATTGTTTCGTCCGTGTATTGTTTGATATATTGAAATGTAATTGTCATCTTTGATAATGGCTTATGTAAGCCGAAAGCTTAGATTGGATTTAAACATGTATCAATATGGTGATTTCCTTTCGTCTTTCGTTATTAAGCGTATCAGACAATATGAAAGGAACTTACTTAAAATAGATAAAACTTGTCTATATTATTTAATGAAACATGCATCAATAAAAAAATTGCTGCCTAAATACACATAATATATATATATATATATGTTTGTGTGTGTGTGTGTGTGTCTAGTAGACATTTTTAGCCACATTTGGTGATTGTTTGCATGTTGATTTCAGGACGTTTTGTGTGAGGGTGAAAGAATTTAAGTTACACTGGTTGTGGTAGTAGATAGACATATTCTAGATTTTTTAAATATGGATTTTATAAAAGTTTAGGATGGCATTTATAAAATCAAACTAGTGTTTATAGAAGATACTATTGGACACAAAATGGGGGTTCAAGTTTGTATTATTATTAATAAACTCATCCCTCGTAATTAATATATATTTAATAATTTAAAAAATTTATTTAGGGTCTTATATGCCAAAACCTTTCAATAAGTTTAAGAACTTTATAAAATGTGTCATAGTGGCTTTATTGCCTTGCTTGAGGTGAAATGATTAAAAAAATAAAACACACTGCATGTTAAGTTAAAAAAATAAAAGTTTTACCAAATTATGGGAGTTACCTGTTTTTCTGGGTCCTCTCCAGACAACCGCCTCGTCTTTGTTGTCAAGTAGAAATGCTATTGACATCACTCCCAGCCGTTTCTCGTCATCAATGTACACAGGCAGCCAACTATAAGAAATTCAAGATTAGAAACCACAAGAAAATCGGTCAGTGATAAAGACAGAATCATCAAGACTTGTGAAGAGGAATTTCTTTAATGTGATTTTACTGTTCAGCCGAGCCTCTCTTGCAATGTATGTATATAAACCCACTCAATTAGATAAGGGATTCTATAGAGTAGATAGGTGATGTCAGGTCGATCCCTTTACTATTCAGAATGGCATCCAGATAATCCAAATGATTAATAATAATGGCTCTCAATCTTAAACTTTTAACTCATTCAATTATTTGCCGTTCATTCTCCACAGACTGAAAAATATTTTCAGTGTTTAACTTGTATTTTTATTCTTCTTGAAATAAGAAAATGGTGAAAATGCTTTTCATGTTCTTCTGTCTTCAATGGGAGAATAAATGAAGAAAAAGAAGACATTTCACAATTTATAATAAAATAAAAATTACATTCACATTATTTATATTCAGACTATTGTTATCGTTTTTGTTGCTTTTATCACAATGTTTCGACAGTTGTGACCTCCTGCCTTCCTCAGGTTAATATCGATCTGGGTAACCTGCAGGAAATTCCAAACTTAACACTTTATTTAATACACGGGGTAAACTCTTCTGATTCCACTGCTCTTATCTAGGGATATCTCATCTAGTTCTTATTTTATTAAGCACTGTTCAGTTATTGCTCAACCATTTCAACAGAGTCCAAGTTCATACTGCCTGACTCATGGGTATAACAGCAATTAAGTGGTCTATAAATAGGTATTGTTGATCATTTTGCTATAAATAAATATTGTTGGTCGTTTTGCTATAAATAGGTATTGTTGGTCATTTTGCTATAAATATTGTCATTCATCTTGCTATAAATAGGTATTGTTGGTAATTTTATGATAAATATGTATTGTTGGTAATTTTTTTTTAATATAAAAATGTATTTTTATATTTTCATAACATTTTGTTTTTGTTTGGGGTTCACTATTTGTCCATAGCTGGGACCCTAAAAGGTGTTACCATTCTAGTTTAGGGTGGACCTGAGAGCAATAGCAATTAAGAGATGGTTCCCTGCTCCTCAAAATCTCCAATCTCCCGATCAGAGCCCTTGCTGCTGGATGCAGTTATCATCATACCCAGGACTACTAACCCAGGAATTGGACTCACGACCACTATGTTACCAAATACACAAACCAATGCTTTTACCCACTAGGACAATGGCCTAGTGGGTAAAATAATTTGTGGGTGAGCAATAATTGATCAGTTCTAAATAAAATAAGAACTAGATGATATCCCTATACATGAACAATGAAACAAAAATAGTCTACCCTTGTAGATTAAATAAAGCATTAAGTTCAGAATTCCTTGAAGGTCAGCCAAATTCTGGAAGGACAGAGGGCCAACAGCCTAAATATTGTAATAACAACAACAAATATGAGGACAATAGTCAGAGTATAAATACTGTAAATAATAATGCCGTATCCCAGAAATTGAGATAAAACATTACATTTATTTGGATAAAATATTGTTAAAAAAGCAAGGACATCACAATATGATACAAAAGAAACGTTTTGAATGAAGCTAGGTTAGGTTGGGTTGGTAGATTTTAAGACATATCAACCCATGTTAGGTTATTTAATGTCAAAAATGAGACTTTTATTATTATTGTATTTATTCTATAGGCTTGTTTGGTTAATTTTGTTTAGTGGTACATAACACCTCTATGGCTATTTAATGCAAAAATATAAATATGTTGAACACAATTTCATGGCTCCAACTAAATACATTTTGAATGCAAGTGCATGCCTTCAAATAAATATTTTCTGAATGCAATTGTATGCCTTCAACTAAATATATTTTGAATGCAAGTGCATGCCTTCAACTAAATATAATTTGAATGCAATTGTATGCCTTCAACTAAACATAATTTGAATGCAAATGCATGCCTTCAACTAAATATAATTTGAATGCAAGTGCATGCCTTCAACTAAATATAATTTGAATGCAATTGTATGCCTTCAACTACGGATAAAATGTATTGCTGGTCATTTTGCCTTAAAAACATTGGTAATTTTACTAAAATAGGTATTTTTATACATTCACTAGCAGCATGGCCCGGCGATGCCCGTGCTTGATTCAAAAATTGTACGACTCATACAGCAATCGCTATCACTTGACTTAAAATATTTTTGCCCTTCCTTGCTTTTAAAGGCGTGCCTTTTGCCGTGCTGATGTTGCTACATGCCTTACTTCTTGACTATCTCACACTGCGAACTTTTCCTAAGCTCTATACTAAACATTAAATCTGTTACGAAAAAAGAACTAAACAAAATGAATACAAAATGATCAGCTTTAAAAAAGGACTCGTAACTGGAAAAAACAAATGAAAAAGAATGTTAACAACAAATACTTTTTCACACCCAACTCAATTCTGCGGAATCAGATTCAAAGTTGAGTTTAAGCAAGCGAATTTACCAAAAAAAAAAAAAAAATACCTCTATGCCTACCTAGCTGCCAATTAGCAAAGTATTCAGGAAAGAAGAACAAGATTTGATGGAGAAGTGAGGAGGAACTTATCCATGATGTTCTGTTGTAGACAATAAAATAGACATGTTAGCAAATGGTCACCCATTCTGTCTGGTCAGCAAATATGTTTTCAGACACAGGATGGTAACCTGAAGACCTAACAAGTATGATAGATAATCAGAAAGATTGCAGAGAAATGTCTGTAAGGGTCAATGTAATCAGCACATCCCAATGATGATGATTCCAGGTATATATTAGTTGGGGTCATACTTGAGATCATAGATACAAACTAGTTGTTTTTACTTGAGTCTACAAGTACATACTGTTTGTTTATAATTGACTCATACTGTTCATTTATACTTGAGACTACAAGTACATATTGTTTGTTTGTACTGTAGTTTACAGGTATGTATTAGTTATTTATACTTAAGTCTGTAGGTACATACAGCTTGCTTATACTTGAGACTATAAATATATACTACTTGTTTATACTTTAGCCTGAAGGTACTTACTAGTTCTTTATACTTGAATCTACAGGTAAAAATGGTAATTTTTACTTGACCCAATAGGTTCATACTGTTCATTTATACTTGAGACTACAAGTACATATTGTTTGTTCATATGTGAGGCTACATGTACATACTAGTCATTTATACTGGAGTCTATAGATACATATTCATTTATGCTGGAGTCTATAGATACATATTGGGTGTTTATACATGATTATAGAGGTAAACTTGTTGTTTATATTAGTGTTTCTAAATACATTCATACTTGACTTTGTAGGTGGCACCTTTGGTTGGAAAGGTGGGTCTTACTCCTATGCAGGGATGCATTCTAGGCCCTGTCAACAAGACACTGAATTAAGTTAGTTAAAACTAAACACTCATATTTCTATCTGAGGAAACAGACAAATCTTTTTGGCCAAGCCAACATAAATTATGAAATTATATTGTGAACCATTTTTACTTTACTATATAGGATTAAATATGCAAATTATTTTTAATTCTTAATCATTTTCAAACAAAACTCACCCTGTAGGGTACATGTGGACATCTCGGTTTTCAAGGTTCAACATTTTTGGTATGCTGGGACCACAAAGATCTACATCCAAGATTCCAACCTTGAGAAGAAAAACAGTGCCTTTTTAGTATTACTTCACTGTTCTTTGTACATTTCAGTCAAAGGTAAAATGTTACAAAATTATAGGCCCATCAAAAAGGGGTGATAAAAAGTCACAAGATTAAAAAGAAAGATTTTATGGCCAGAAGAGTGGCGTCATTAAGTCTATTTTCAGTTTTTTACTGGAGAAAAATTCTAGAAATTTCCTTGGAGTATTTCATCATTTCCTGTGATCCCTTATTTAAAATCTTTAAGACAACCTCAAGAAGCTATAGGTTTCTATCTTACATGTTACAATAAAACCTCAATTTAAACATCCCTTGATTTAATGAATATTGGATTTAAGGAACCACTCGTGAGTCTTGTAGGCCCTAAGGATCTGATTTTTTATTTTTGGTGAACAAAGTTGAATAAATGCTAGAACAAATCATTCATTGAGTCCTTGTTAAGTTACTAGGTACATGTCAACCTTGTTAACCATAAAGTTAGTTGGAAACAAAAAATCTTGCTGATTTCAGCTATTTTTAAAGACAGATATATATTGATCGACTGATTTGTTTTCTATAGGTTATCAATCTTTTGTAGGTTATTTAAAGCCAGAAAATATCTTTAGATTCTAAGAAAAGTTTTTTGAGATAATAATGGTTTAGTGATATAAAACTTGTTAATTAACCCATAACTGGGGGGGAGAAGAGGTGAATTCATACCTTTCCCCAGTTATCTGCATGTAAGTGAATATAATGAACCCAGCGGGAATTGAAATTCAGCTCTCTGATTAACAATTCCGAGCTGATATCCATTACACCATCCACACATCTAAGCTTACAGCACCTGGTATTCCCAGGTGGTCACCCATCTAAGTGCTGATCAGGCTTGATGTTGCTTAACTTTGGTGATGGTACAATGGAACTGGTGTTTCAACATGATGTGGCCGTAAGACTTATAGATAACAAACCCTACATGGAAACTTTGTGTGTGTATTTATGTGAAAGAGAGGGAGAAAGAGAGAGAAAGCCACCACCCATCCAAATGATTCAAGTTATTTACTGTTTAGCCAAGGTCAGTGTGTTTTAAAAGTCAATGCTAACAACCCTGTTATCATAGAACATGTCAAAACATAGGATTGTTTATGGAAATTTTCTAAGTGAAAATTATGAGCACAAAATAAGTTAAAGTGCAGATTACATTTACAGCACCCCCTCCAAAAATCCTTTCAGTACAACTAAGGAAACCTTGATCATATTGAGAGGATGTAGGATTGTTTTATTTGATATTTTATACGGATTTATGTAAACATTGGTCATTTGCGTGCTGTTTTTCATTTAATAAAATGTTGTTCATTAAATGTGGAGAACTACAGATCTTGTGTCTTCTTTATGATATTACAAATTTATTGGATTTAAGGAACACACTCTTCCCACAAGTCTTTAAAATCAAGATTTTTACCGTTTCCCTAACAACTGTATCATCAAACCCTTTTGTCAGACTATTCTCATCTATATAAAAATGTTTAAAATATACTACAGCCAAACAATCAGAGGAAACTGGTTTTCTTTATAGCAAAATTAAAGTTTTGTGTTATATCCACATGATATAATTTATGAAATGAATATTGTTTATTCAGCAATACTTAAATAGACTGATCAACTCATTAAAGATAGAGAAAGATTTGGGGCGGGGGAGGGTAGTCATTTTTGTAGTTTAGTATCCTTTAGACCTTTCTTAGGCTGCGACACTTGTCAGAATCCAAAAATACTGATTAGTTATCAATTAAGTAGTGGGGGACCAGTTTATAATATCAATAGGGTGTCAAATCGATCCCTGACTTTTACAGAGTTATTAGACTTGAGGGGTGCTTACAAAAATATTTCTTTTAACTTAAGAACAAATAGATATATTCATTTTTAATTAAAGAACAAAAACTTACATACATAAAATTATGTATACATTTATTCTTCATTTAAGATAAATAATTATTAACCTCAAATGTTTGTAAAAGTGCTTCTGAAAAAATTCCATACAAAGTTTAAAAAAAAAAGCTAAAAAGAGGTTTGAAACTTCAGAAAATTAAAAAAAAATATATAGATATCAAATGATACTAGCAGAGTTTCAAGATTGACATTTGTAAATAACAGCTAAGCGACTTAGCGTAAGTCCAATAACTCTGTAAAAGTCAGGGATCAATTTCACACTGTATCGATATTATAAACAAGACCCTCCTTCTGAATCAATAACAAATCAATATTTTTGATTTTGACAAGTATCGCAGCCTAAAGATTGAGTTTGTTTTTTATGGCTTATCAACCCTTTGTGGGTTATTTAAAGCAATAACATATTTTGGTTTGTAAGAATAATTCTTTTTTTGTAAGTAAATATTGTCTTTCCAGATAAAAGGCCAACTATTTAACCCATAGCTGGTGGCAAACGATTCCATACCTTTCCAAATAGTATTTGTGCATAACTGAATGTAACAATTTGTGGCATAAGGTTGAAAGAATGCTAATATGTAGAAAAATTATTTCACCCTCAAATTTTTCCCTTTCTTTTAATGAGGGGACCAGTCTATTTAAGTAGTGCCCATTTATTCTATGCTTGTCAGATTTACTTCTTTGTTTCAAAATGGTCTCAAGAGACAGGCTTTATGACTCAGATGAAGCTGTCAAGGAATAATTGTACTTCTCTATGTGTAATTTAGTCAAAGATAAAGCTTTACAAAAAAAAAAAAATAAAAAAAAATTGAAAAATTGAAATTACCTTTTTGCCAGCTTTCAACAAACCAAGAGTGAGTTGTGTGGCCAATGTACTTTTTCCAACCCCCCCTTTGCCAGAGAGAATGAGAATAACATGTTTCACAGAGGAGAGATTATCTGTAGAATCTAAATATCAGAAAAAAGATCACATTTAAGCACGAGCATATTTCAGCATAACAAAAGAACACATTTAAGAGTAACAGAAGAATACACGAGTATAAAAAGCATATTTAAGAATAACAAAAAGAGCACATCTAAGTGTAAAAAAAGCACATTTAAGCATTAAAAAAGCACATTTAAGTTAGAAAAAAAGAGACCACTTGTCACTTTTATTCCAACTGATACAATAGTAAAATTTAAATACTTAATTATTATTGCATGATGTCTGCCCAAAAATGATTAAGTTGTTAGATATCAAATAAAAATATCCTCTCTAAGGCAATGTTACCTTAAACCCTAAACATCAAACTTTATGCACTTAACCCAATGTTCCTTCCATTCTTCAAAACAGTTTGCAATATTTCATGGGATTGCCATCAACTGCATTGTCACATTCTCCATAATCTCATCCATCCCTCTCTTTTAATGGTAATTGCCAAAAAGATACAGAGAACCAAATCTGTAGTGTGTGAGGCAGACAAACTTGTGGGATGCAATGTTTTGTCAAAAAAATCATGAATTCATTGCCTCAGTCATTGTCAATGTCATGGTTACATTGTAAATGGGCCCATTCAATAGTGACTGAGCAACCTCACAAGAGAGTGTCTGTTCATACATGTGTACATTGATTAGGTATCAAATCATTTGTGCAATTGGTTTTTGAGATGTTCAAAATAGCTGGATATGTTTTGAACAGACCTTATATTTATAAAAAAAAATTGCAACTTATACAGAAAGTTTATAATTTTGAGAGGATATCCTTATCTTTGATGTTAATTTTTTTAATGTTTCAGTTTATCTTCTGGCCTTTGTCAGGTGAATTTATTGGATACAGACTCTAATCTAGCCTTTGAGAAAAAATATGTAACAACCAAATCTGCTCCTAGAATGTTTTAACAACCAAATCTGCTCCTAGAATGTTTTGAATGTAGGGGGGGGGCTGTATACCAGGGAAGACATAGCTTAGAATTTGCTCACTAAAATTACTTTTCATCCTTTTTGTGAGGTGGTAGTGAGGGAAACTGTAGTATCTGGCTCACCTCAAATGAAGATGAATAGACTTTGTACTTGGCGTTCTTCAGAGAAGCCAGGTGGAGAGTCAACTAGAGATAACCTCTTCGCTGGGTGTGGAGATCCACAATTCATCCAATGTCTGTCTGTAGTGACCCCCAATATGTGTCAGCCTAGCTGTGCTTGATATGTGTGTGCATGAAACAAACTGTTAGACAGGCAGTTATATAAACACCTACCCCAGTAAGGAAATGGGCAGTCTCACAGACATTGCAGATGAGAATGTAGGGTCCACATTTTATATTTGATGAAGTACCAGAGTAAAATAAAATATAATGTTAACTATGAGAGATTAAGACTCATGTTTTCATTAATCGGCATGACAACACTTCATTACAAAATTATTTTCTAGGGTGACCAACTCCCTCAGCTTTGGTGATGTGCCTGCTAACAACCAAGATTAGGACAGTAAAAGGAATCATGTAATATAGGGTGGGGCAGAAATTCCTCCCACATAATGGTAAGACATTACTGGCAATGGTGTCTTTATCTACCTAATTTACTATTATGTGGGAGGTATTTCTGCCACATTTCTCCATATAAATATATAAACAATTACAATCCAAGTTAAAAAATAATATAAAAATATTTCTTTTTTTGGTATTATGTACAACAAAACATTATTCAGACTATTGTCTTCATCTTTGTTTTACATTTATTACAATGTTTTTTAATTGCTGTATGCTCCGGCCTTCTTCAGGTAGTTAGAATGTCCAACTGGACCCTTTATTTCACTCACTGGGGTAGACTGTTCTAGTTCCACGTGCCATGTCTAATGGATGTCAGTTATCAGTTATCTCCTGTTAATTCCCTTTCCCCAAGTTCTCCACCACATTAACCAGGTATTGAACTCACACTCTTTGAGTCCTGTCACTGGATCTAACCAATACTGTTATCCACTGTACCATGTGTCCTTGAGCGAAAGAAAGGGTTCAGTTTGACATTTGAACCACCTGAAGAAGGCTGGAGTGTACAACAGCCGAAACATAATAAATATGGTGACAAAGATGAGGACAATAGTTCAAATAATGTAAATAGTGTATATATATATATATATATATATATATATATTTTAATTAGATTTCTTTTTTTTTTTTTCACACACATTATATATATATATATATATATATATATATATATATATATATATATACATACACACACATGCACAGGTGTGCATGTACATAACACACACACACAACATACATACATACATACATAAGTATAACAAAGAAACTCAACTTAATACTAATAAAAAAAGCACATTTTTTTTAACTTAATTTAAAAATAATGAAAACAAGAAAATTGACAGACATTTGCTGATATCTCATGATGAGAGGACAGAACAATTATACAATGTGATATATATAAATTTATATATCATTTTATTATATATATATATATATATATATATATATATATATATATATATATATATATATAATATATATATATATATGCACACATACACACACATATATATTCTAATCAATTCACACCAAAGTAATAAAACCACTAAAACGCAAGGGGTTACGGAGTGCTAGGAAATATGAGAAAAATAAACACTGTTAAGGAGAGAGGACAATGAACAAAATTAAGAAGTCAGAAGATAATGATTGACATTGCATTGAAATTTTTGGAGATCAAAGTTGACTGGGAAATTAAAAGCCAGAAGAGAGTTTCACAAGCAAGAAGTGTAATCGAAGAAGCTGTTAGCACAGAACTTACAGTTACATCCAACCATATCATCTGTAAAATGATGAGACCTTGCCGCCAATCTTGTAATGCATTTAAATTCGTAAAGTTCATCAGAACAATTACCATGAAAATATTTAGAGAGAAAGCATAGGGAAGCTATGCTATGACGATGATAAAGTGACTAAAGCTGAGATGCCAGGTCAATAACATTGCCGATTCTTCTTTGAATTTTATCAAGAATCTCTAAATATATAACAGATCAGATGTGGCAGCAATATTCAAAGCAAGGCCGAATGCTAAACTTATAAATATGTAAGATAGATTCTGGTGAGAAAAATTGTTTAGGATGACACAGTGAACCAACTTTCCTAGCTTATATATATATATATATATATATATATATATATATATATATATATATATATATAAGCTTAGGAAAGAATATATATAATCATCAATCAGCTAAATGCCAAACTTTTACTCATATTAATCCTATATATATATATATATAGAGAGAGAGAGAGATAGGCTGGCCACTTGTATCTGAGGATGCCTGTCTACTAGAGAGGCTACTCAATCCCTGATGCAGACGCCTGCTCAGGCACATTTGTGTTTATTCAACACCCACAGAGCCCACCTGTGGTTTATACTGTAACTGTGCTGAGCAGACCTTAGTTACAGTTTCTGGGAGAGAGCATGCTATCTAGTGTGATCAACAATTTGAACAAGGCCAGCACACTCAAACCGTGGGTCATGATGGCTTTTAACTTCATGCTAGCACAACCATCAATGGCTCTCAATGGGTTCTGTCTACCTAATTTCACTCACAAGGCTTGGGTTAACCTGTGGCACATACTGAGATTGCCTCACCCAGACTGATAACATCAAGAAGTTACCTTCCTGACAAATCGACCATGGTGAGATCCAAACCTGGGTCTCATTGTCAGAAAGTGAATGTTCTAACTACTTGGCTATATATATATATATATATATATTGCTGTGTGTGTTCAGAAAGTAATTTCAAATTTTAGACATGCAATAAAAACTCATTGAAATGAAACAAATTTGTTAAAAACATAATTGTCATTTGATCGTCTCGTGTTTATTTTAACCGAAGAATTGCGCACATTCTTTTGACCAAAAAAGGCATAACAATGAAGATTTTCTGTGATTGGTTGCAAAAAGAATTCATAAGAGAGACAAAACTTATATTCCCTAGACTGATCACTCTGACAATGGAGATGGTAAATTAATTGTTGACTTTGGCTTTTCATCTAGAATTCTTTCAACAAAGAAAAGATTTACTTTCATACATGACTTTTTGTCTTTGTTAATAAAAATGATTAAGCATTTGACTAATTTAGCTTTTGTGAAACACTTTTACTTGTTTTTTTTCTTTACTCTGCCTTAAAAAATGCAATATTACTTTCAAATAATAGCAAACGCAGATCTATGTGCCTGCAAAAACCAGAGGGTCAAAAGGAGAGTTTTTCCTTTGACACTGCTATTATTTTAACTACCTTCACTCCTTGGCAATGTTTATTTTTAAAAAGCAATGATTAGAATTGTAATAAAACTTAAACATATAATAAAAGTGAATTTATACATTTTATTTGTTCTTGAGAATTGACAACAAAAATAATAAAACACTACTTATTAGATTGTTTATTGGAATGGTTGGCAAAACATTGGCCGATTTCCAATTGATTTGAACTTTATAAAATGGTAAATAATAAGCATTTCTTTATAGTTGGTTCACATATTTTTATAATTTAGTAAATGTTTATAAAATTCTGAATAAAATTTTTTTTTTCATATTTATTTCATTATTTGTAAATATAAAATTATTCTTGTAAATAAACAATCTAATAGTGTTTAATATTTTTGTTGTAAATTCTTCGGAACAAAAAATGTATAAATTCACTTTCATGTGTTTAGGTTTTATTACACTTCTAATCATCGTTTTTTAAAACAACATTGCTGAGAAGTGAAGGTAGTTAAAATAATAGCAGCGTCAAGGGAAAATTTGTCCTTTTGACACTCCATTTTTTTTTTGCGAGCACAAAGGGTCAATTTTGCCAAAATAACCTTTTATTTATACTATGTCAGAGTTTAGTAGTCAAATCATTGTTACAATTGGTATTAACACAGGGGGAACAGTGGAGTAATGGATAGTGGCTTGGATTGAGGAATTGGGGAGCCGAGTTCAAATTCCAATTGAGTTCATTACATTCACTTATATACAAATATCGTTGGGAAAAGTATGAATCCATCTTCCTCTCCCCCCAACTATGGTTAAATAGCAGTACAGAGTGGGTTCTGTAGCCTTAGGTGACAACTGGTCAAGGAGAAGGATAACACTGAATTCAAAACCTGAAGGCCTAGTGTAGACTGAGGATGGCCCACACCCTATACCGTGGACTTTGGCTGTTGGTCAAAAACTTAGAAAGGAGATGGGTGTCACCAAGCTATATGAGGAAGAAGAATCAAAGTCTGTTTCTCTGTATTCAGAGGCCCCCCCCCTCCCTGGGTGATTGAAGCAGTCGAAGGACTGATAATGATGTACTGATATTGGTTAAAGTTTTAGAATATTTTCAAATAATGAATATTTAATTTGAATTTAAAATATATAATAGCTGTTTCATCTAAGAATGTTGCCAATAAATTATTTAGCAATGAACAAGTATTTAATTAAACTCTAGGGATGTCCATAAATAAATATGCAGAATAATACTGATAAAGGCATTCCCCAGGCTATTCCTTCTGATAATGAAGGTATTATATTAATTTAGATCAGGGGTTCCCAACCTTTTTTGTGCCATTGATCACTTTCACATGGAAAAATTTTCCACCACCCACCTGTATTGTAAATATTCAAAAGCATAGAAAAAATTGTTTGGTAAAAGTTTGTTACTGGTTCATAAAATGACTTTATGATGTAGTAAAAAATACAAAATGTGGGTTACAAATAACAGTGACTTTTGTGGCAGCTGCTGTAATAAAGAACAAATGAAAGCAAACTTGACCACTGAAAACTATATAGAAAATACCAAAATATTATTTATATCTTATCAAGGAATATGACTCAGTTATTCCCATTTAGCCTCCTGTATTTTTTTCATACAGGTTCTTTGTATATCTCATTGGGAGGGGGTCAGGTATAGCATATCTCATTTGGTTGGGAGGGGCAGGGATAACATATCTCATTGGGGGGAAATTTATAGCATATAAAATATGATTTAATACTCAAAATTCTATATTGCTCTCCATTTTCTGATCAGCTGCTCATCACCTACCCAACAGCTGAAGATGCCCTTTGGTAGGCATAATCACTCAGGTTGGGAAACACTGATTTAAATGCAGTCATTGGCTTTTTATCAAAAATCCTGCTTTCTTCTAACAAGGAATAAAAGAACTGCTTTCATGCAAAGCACTTTGTCTTTGTTAATAATAAGGATTAAGCGTTTGACCGATTTAGCTTTTATGAAACATGATTGCTCTTTTGTTTTTCATTCTTCCCTATGTCAGATTTCATTATGAAAGATTTTCACAAATAAATTGGTATCAACCAACTAATGCTGGTGAAATTTTGACAATAAATTCATACAGTGACTATAACATATGAATTTTATATCTGTTTCTATTAAAAATATTTATAACTTATTTGGTGTGGTATTTGATGTATGTGGGTCAAGCAGCTCAATTCTTAGGAACCGACAGCCCAGACACTAGCACATATGATTTGATTATAGTGGTGAAGGTTTTGTACAGAACCATCCACACTTTTTGAAGGGCCATATACAGAGATCTGGTGCACTATATGCCACAAAGTCCCCAAACGACCTTCCGCAAGTTTTGAATTCAGAGTTGTCCTTCTCCTAGACCAATTGCCATCCAAGGCTATAGAACCCAGTCTGTCCTGCTATTTACCCATAGCTGGAGGGAGAAGAAGAGGATTAATACCTTTCCCAAGAGTAGAGTATTACCACATAATTGAATGCAATAGATTTGACTGGATTCCATTATATATATATATATGGCTAGTGGGGAACCTTGAGGTAGTATAATATTTGGCAAACTTGTCTCGCTAGAATAATTATGCCTGAGTAGTGAGTTCAATCCTCACTGGGCGTCCCATACTTTCAGCCTTGTGCTACATCTGAGCTACATCACTATATATAGGGCTGGTGTAAGTGTCTCATGCACCCCCTTATCTAAGATACAGGGTCCCCATCCAACTACATCTTAATTTTCATAAGATAGTATTCATATAAATCACAAATATTATTCTAACCTAATTATGCACAATAATGGATCATATGCAATATAGGTGAACAATTCAACTAGAAAAATTGAAAATAATATTTTCTGTCAATTTTTAACATCAGCTTGAGATTTTTCTTGCTAAAAAGTTGAAAAATGTTAAGACATTCAAGACAATGGATAAAAAAAATAGTAAATTTTATATAGTGTTCTTTTTTAGATTTAGCGCAAGCAAAACAAATTCACAGATTTGGCTGCAAAAAAAAAGACCCTAGAATGACGTCAAAATCCATGAAAAATTTTCATCCTTTAATAGTCAGTTGTGCTTAGTTTAATTTGTAACATATATAAATGTAGGGAGAAAAAGCAAATGCTGATAAGATAACAACTGTCATAAAATGTTTGCCCCCCCCTCCAGGCTTGAATTTCCCCACTTAGTTCAGGGGTATGACACACTGGCCCTGTGTGCATAAAGGTAAAAGACAATAGGAAAACTGTATTTCATTTCGTTTTTGCCTTCAAAATGTCCACGTTAGACAAAATGTTTCGGCTAATAATACAGTTTTCCTGTCTTTTACATTTATACATGTTGTCTTTTTCTACAGGTTAACTTTGAGAAATTTTTCATATATATATAAATAAAAAGAAAGAACAGTAAGATATATAATGCGGTGTTCTTATAGATATTTTTATTTTTACAAAATAGTGCTCAATGTAAATTTACAGAGCATTAATATGGAACTAATGTCTTTAATTACAAAATTAAATTCAGGGCTTTTAGCTTCCATTTTTGAAACATGGTTAGAACTGTGTAGCGAAAAAAACATTTTAAATCAATTAATTTATAATATATATATATATATATATATATATATATATATATATATCTGTCTATATTTCTGAGATGAGGTATTATGCACACTATTTACATTATATTGTCCTCATCTTTGTCACCATATTTATTACGTTTCGGCTGTTGTACGCTCTGGCCTTCTTCAGGTGGTTCAAATGTCAAACTGAACTCTTTATTTTGCTCAAGGACACATGACACAGTGGATAAAGGCATTGGTTAGATCCAGTGACAGGACCCAAAGAGTGTGAGTTCAATACCTGGTTAAGGCAGTGGAGAGGGGGACTAACAGGAGATAACTGATAACTGACATCCATTAAACATGGCATGTGGATCTAGAACAGTCTACCCCAGTGAGCAAAAAAAAAAAAAAAATCACCCAAATTGAGATATCACAACCTCTGATAAAATTAGAAAACAAATCAGCCAATATTATTTCATGCATTTGTTTGAATTAGTATCTTTAACTTTAAACACTTTATTCAATCTATGGTAGCAGATCATTCTCATGCCACTGTCTATGCAAGAAGATACCTTGTACCAGTTAAATTTTTTAAGATGAAACTGCTGCTTATTCTGGAATATATGAATTTCATTACCTGACGCACCCACAAGATGAACTCATGAACATCTGCTCAGCTAAGTGCATCAACTTAAACAACACTTATGTCAATTGTCCCTTAAGGCATTTAAGTGCTGGGTTTTGGAGTCTTAAACCTCCTTTTTTTTTCCTTCCTATCCTGCAAGCACAATAGACACTCACAAGAGGTGAAAGTGTGGATGACACTGGTTAGAAAACTGCTACAGTTTGTCTTACATCAGAAGCATTTCAGAAAAGATTAAGAGAATCTGCAGTTCATCCAACATTAGGACAGTATTCAAAAGACACCTTACTAGGACTAACCCTCTATCAAATGTGAACATCACTGAGAACTGCATGTATAAAATACCCTGCAGTTTTGAAAAAAAAAAAAAGAAAAACCAGCCACCCCATAAAACTAAAATTTGAACAATACTGAAAACTTGTAATGTGTGTAGACTACAAAATATGGTATAGCTGATCATTTGTTGAGGATAAGAGTGAGGGGATCACTAATACCTGTGGAATAAAAAAAGAATAATAGAGAATAGCATTTTTCCCAGAAACTATAACTAAGCATGGTGACAGTATAGACCATAGGTGGGCTCTGTGGTTACTGAATAAATAAATGTGCCTGAGCAAGCGTCTGCATCAGGGATTGGCTAGCCACTCTAGTAGACAGCCATACTCAGATATGAGCGGTCAGCCATTATTAATAATTCATCTGCAAAATAGTAGAAATGTTGTGACCATAACAACCAAGATGAGGATAACAGTTTGACTAAATATTTAAACACTAATTTATTCAAATTGGCGTCCTCATCTTGGTTGACAATTCCTCACCTTAGAAATGTTGTGACCATAAACAAGATGAAGCTACCACTTTGACCATATTGTTTATAAATGTTGCATATGACAGAATGTTGAATTACAAATGTTTTACGACCCGTACACTTGATTGATAAAAAAACAAATTGCAAATATTTTGTTTGATGATGTACTGATCAGATTAAAAGGGCTAAAAGAATATAAGGTGTAACCAGGATATAAGAGAGATTTTCTCTGGTCCCAAATTAGAGCCTGTGATAATGTATAGACCAAACCCGGATATAAGAGACTTCTTCTCCGGTCCCGACAACTCTCTTATATCCGGGTTTCACTGTACTTTTAGGTGATGATTTTTTGGTGTAAAAAACCTGACTAAAATTTTTAATGATTTTGGAACTCATTCAATTTATTTCCATTAGCAACTTCATATCTTTTATCCAAACTGTACATCCTAAACATCAATGCAATGAAGTGTAAAATTGAGCAAAAAGTAGACAAAATTAAAACTAAAAAAAAAGAAAAGCGACATCAATAAAGAAAGACGCATCAAAATCTAATTTGAAAGACTGACTCCAACTAGAGGAGCCCAGATATTCTAAATTGTTTCAAATTAATTCAAAGGGGACCCATTAAATCTGAAAATAAACATATCTCCTCTGTTCTTACAAACTTACATCTTTATTTTTCTTATTTTTATCAGAGACGAGAAGGCCCATAGGTTGCCGCCCATAAGTAAATCTGGCGCTATATGTAGGACAATTCTCAGTATTAATTTTTGGGGGATCAGTGTAATGAATCGATTTTTAGTTTTACTTTTAAAGTTAATTAGTAGATTCTCTAATTCTAATACATCATTTGTCACTTTGGGTAAGACAAAAAATTTTTTTACTCAGTGTAACTTACTAAGCATGGATTTATTTTAAATGTTCACTGACAACTGAATGAATTGTTTCCTTAACTTAAAATTATTTTTTGAAGATTTAAATTAATTAAATATTATAAAATATGCAATTTTTCTTCATCGGTTTTTAAAAATATCAATTTAAAAATAGATAAAATAACGTAGTTTTGACAAAAAAAATCGTATAAAGGTTCAGTGAGGTCGAATTTATCGTCTTTAAGGTAATTTAATCATTCACGAAGGATATGCAGTTTAAATTTTTAATGAAGACTTTTAACAACAAAGTATTTTTCTTTCAAACAACGGAGACAGACATAATGAAATGAATTACTCGAAAACATCAACCCGAAACAAGTCAAGTACACTTTGCATTTCTTTTTACAAAAATTAACTGACGCGATTTGTAAAAGAACGCAGGTTTAAAACTAAAGTTACAAGATGATTTGATTTTATTGAACTTACTATTATTAACAATTTAAATTTGATAATTATTTATTTCTTAATTTTACGGAAATTTTCTTAAACAGCGTCGTGTCCTATATCAAAAAACAAAAGACATTTTCCTAGTTTAAAAAATCCTTTGATTGGCAAATAATTATCAAAATCTAATGATAAAAAGGATTGTTTAAATACAAATAAACGCAAATAAATAATAATTAATCTTAATTCTTTTCCACATTTTTGTTTTGTCATCAGTAAACACTAAACAATGTTTATTGTAAACAATGTCATTATTTACGTAGAACAAAACTTTGTTTTAATTAATCATGGCAACATCCCAGTGCTAAATACAAATAAAATTACTCGTAAACTGCATCAATGTAGCGCGCGTAAATAATAAAACCTTACATAAAAAATATATATATAGCTTTTTTTTTTTTTTTTCTTTTAACAAACAATTTTCTTATCTCCACATGTACCCACCAGTAGGCGCAGCCATTTTGAATCTCGTGATATCTCGTAGCGGACAAACGAGAAATTATAAAAATCTAATAACGAATTTCATTTTTCCGGTTATCTCCGAGCGTCCGCTTTTGGAACGAGAATAAGAAAAAAAACGGTTCTCTGAAGAACAGCTATAAAAAAAAGAAGTTAAATTAGCACAGTTACGTAAAAAAATGATCACTTTGGTAAACCACGAAGACTGTATGGAGAAATAAGAGCTTTACAAAGGCAAACTTCGAATATTTCCGGTAATTTCCGTAAGCTGTTGCTGAGTTTGAGGTGAGGTACGGAATATTTTGTTAAAAATCTTAACCACTGCTGTCTGCTAAGATTTCGCTAGGAAACTAGAGAGACAAAATAAAAGTGGCAGTTGCAATTTTGGTTCCGAGGATGGAAAACGGACCATATGGAAATATTTACATCATAATTTTGTCTATTGTGGGTACCATTGTTATTATGATAATATCAGCCATGTATACGATTCGTAATATTAAAAGAGTTTGGTGTCTTGGAAGCGTGAAAAAGAAACGGACGGCCGCTGCAGCAAATAGAGAGAAGAATAATGAAAAAAAGGACCAGCAAGGCAATAATTATAAAGAGAAGAAAAAAGATGCTAGAAGAGGTCAAGGTGATAAAGAAGAATGTGTAGCGGCAGCGACGACGACGACACCAAAGAATGGTACGAAGTCTTCTTGTGAGTAAGTTGTTCCTGCAAGTGGTTTTATTTTTTCGATATTTTGTTTATTTTAAGTTAACTGTTTGGAATTTAAAAAAAAAATGAAATGGTTAATTATTTTTATTTCTAATTGGAGAAAAAAAAGAATGTGATTTTTTTCCCCCAGTAGAAATGGCAAAACAAAATCCAGATCTTTTCTTTAAAGTTAAAAATAAAATAAAGATAATTACATTTTTTTTTTTTTTTTTAAAAAAAGTTTTTCTAGTTTGATATTACAAAAATTTGTTTTAAAATAAAGGATATTCAATGCCAAAGCAAAAAACAGTCAAGCTCAAAATAAAAAAAAAATAAAAAAACGTTAAAAATATTTTTTTAAAATTCAAAAAGACGTTGAAAATTTCTTTTTAGCGTATTTTAATATTTTTTTTTTTTTACATCAGTTTACTTTAACATTTTTTTTCTTTTTTTATTTACTAGTTTAACTTTAAAAAAATTAAAACTATATTTTTTTTTTCTTACTAGAATTTAATTTTAAAATAGTTTTACTTCCTTGTTTTTAATAATCTTAAGAATTAAGAAACCTTTCTTTTGGGCTGCGAATAATTAAAAAAAAACTTTTGCAATTAAAATTAACAAATTTGTAAAATCTTTTCATTCAAGAATTATTCTCGAAAAAAAAATGATTGAATTAAAAGCAATTTTTTTTTTTTTTTTAAATTATAAAATAAAAATATTTTTTTTCTCTTAAATCTTTATTAACAAAAGTAAAACAAATTGTGAAATTTATTTATTTTTTAAAGTTTTTTACATAATTAAAAAATCTTGACATAAAAAAAATGTTTCCATTTAAGACTAGAATGAAATGTTTAGTTTACTTTTTTACTATTGGGTTGGTGCATAATTATCAGGCGTTTTTTAAAATACTATTTAGTATTAAAAAAAAAAAAAATAAACATATCAATTCAACAATAACATTTTTATAATTAAAAGAAAAAATTTGTAGTTCCAACGAATGATGTATTTTTATGGAAATATTTCGACTGGTCTTGGCCATTCCTTAATTTGTGTTAAAAACAGCGTAAAGAATTCTGAAGAGTTTCGAGCTTCTTTGCACTGTTTTTACTCAAATTAAGGAATGACCAAGACTGGTAATTTCTAGTCGAAATATTTTCATAAAAATAAATCATTTGTTGGAACTACAAGTTTTTTCCTTTATTTATGCAATAATTATCAACGGAGACAAGCATCCTAACTTTAACATTTTTATTATTCCAGAGCTTTTGATTCGACACGCATTTTTTTTATAATCTGAAAATAAAACAATATTTTTACTAAAAAAAATAAATAAAAAGTAAACAAAACAGCAATTTTTATTAACAAATAAATTGCTTCCAAAAACGCCTGATAATTATGCACCAATCCAATATTTTTAAAACAAAAATTCGGATGGATGTTTATTTCAGGGTCAGGGACTGTATGTGATTCACATCATAAAAATTTAAAAATGTAGTTTACACAAAAAATAAGACAAATGTTTACATAAATTTAAAAAACACATTGGGGATGTTTACAAAAATAAAAGCGGTTTAGTTTTTCTTGCACATGAAAAAGAAGAAAAGTATTATTTGAGTTTTTTGCTGTTTAAAAACATGGCAAACATAAACAATGTTTTTACCTTCATGGCAACAAAATTTAAATATTTTTTTAAACCTGTGAAATTTATTTAAAAACTTCTTATTGTGTTCTTTAATTAAAAATACGGCATTTTTTTTTTAAGTTCTGAATAATCTTAAATTTTATTCACTTAAAAAAAAATTAAAGAACGTCTTTACTTTAGTTTCTTTTATTCACATTATTTACTGTCAATGTAGCAAACTCTTAAAACTGGTGTGTACTGTCGTCACTAATGTACTGTAGTAAGAAGATTAAGAAATTGCTAGTTTGTTTACAAAAATCTGTTTTTATTTATATTTAAATAACTATTTTAGAAGAAATTAAAATTAAATTATTTTTCTGAATTTTTTTTTTTTTTGTTATATTTGATTTGATTTTTTTCTTTTTTAATACCGCATATACGCTCTTAAAAATCTCTCTTGTGACTCTTTTAGCCATGGTGCGAGTTATTGTAAATCAGTTTGTTTATATTTTTTATTTTTATTTTTTTACGCAATATGTGGTCGCACTATACACAGGTAATGATTTGAAGAGTTTAAAACTTAAATCATCAATTTTTGGTGACCGGTTGCACGACTAGACACAGGTAAATCTTTCTGGAGAGGTTTTTAAAAATGATTGCTAAAGAATTCAGAAGGCTTTAAAAGCTTTTAAGTTACACACGAGTATTTAAATTTAACTTTATAATAGTTAACGTTAACAATTTAAAACAAACAAAAGAAGAAAATTTTGAATTTATGAAATGTAAATTTAATTTTATTCATGAGAAAACTGTTTTGTTTTCTGTTTAGTTAATGTCAACAATAAAACATCCTTTTTGCATTGAAAAATACATTTTTTTTCTGATTCGTTCACCGAAGATCAAACATCATTTGATAAATAAAAATGAAATAAAATTGTTTGCGTAGTTTTTTTGTTTTTTTTTTTATTTTGAAAAATAAATGTACTTTTTTTTTCTTTTAACCAAAATTCACATTTAAATTTAATTTAATGTAAGTAAATAAATAACGCGTGTATCAAAAGTTTGGATATTTTGATTGGGGTGTTTTTTGTTTTTTTTTCTTGTCTGTCAAAAACTCAAAAGTCAAATAATTATTTAAACTTTGAAGTCTTTAAAAATGACACCAGACCGGGTACCCAATTGGTGATACCTGTTTTAAGTTTTTTGTTTTCTTTCCTTTAGCTTAAAATCTTAAGAAATCAAAAAACACTTTACTCGCAGTTGTCTCCTAGAAAATCTTTCTCTTGTAGTATTCATGAAATAAAAATAAAATTATTTATTTTTTTGAGTTATTCGTAAACAATTTTTTTAAATGTTAAAAATTGAAAAAAATGTTTAAAATTTAATTAAAAAAAGAAAAGAAAAATGCACACGAATTTGTCTTCATTTACTTACTGCCAATATTTGGAAACCTCAAATTCCAAAAACCTAATTTCAATTTTAGCACCATAAGAACATATTTTAGTTAAAAAGTAGATTTTCTAACTTTTTTTCTTCACTCTGTGGGAAAATTGCGCGTATTTGTTCATTTAACAAGTTAAGAATTTTATTTTATTATTTTCTGGTTAAGTTTTTAGTGTTGGAATAATTTAAGAGAACTTAAGACGAGTACTTGCTTACTTATTTTAGTGCATCATCTTACTTAAAATTATTGTCACGTGATGCAAACATAGTAATTACATTATTTAAACAAATTAGCTGTAACTAATCAACACTCAACATTACAGCAAAAGCTAGCCACCATTCACTTTTATTGCCAACTAAGAAGACTGTTTTTATTTGTTTTACGTTTACAGGTGATAAGTAAGTAACACAAAGTAATTGATCTCCGAAATAACGCGTTTAAAATCGAAATAAGTACTGCGTAATTTGTTACGCTTCAAGGACTATATTTAAAAAAATAAATAACCTGTCTCCATTGAAGTAAAAGTCTCTCTGGTGTTGCTTATTAAAATAAAAAAAGTATATTTAATAAAAAAGATTTATTGAATATTCTGACTTTTCTCTTCACTCAGACGGGAAATGGTATGTATTTTTCATCAAAAAAGATAGGCATTTTTTATTTAAAATAATTTTATGCTGGTTTTAGCAATCCCCGGGGTCCTCCACTGGGTTCCTATTGTTTAGTTTATAAGGGACTGATTTTTTTTTTTTTTTTTTTTTTTTTTTTTTTTTTATACAAAGTAATTTATAATAGATTTTGGAACAATTTTATTTTTAAATTTAAAGAAAGAACCCCCCCAACCTTAACACCTTTTTTTTGTTTGTTGACTTTTTTTCACATGCTTAGCTTATCTATCATAATTCTTTAAAAAACAAGAAGCAATATTTTATAATTTAAATTTTATTTATACAAAAAAAAGTTTTTAAAATCTTTTGACACCATTTGTTGTCGTGGTTAGTGTTTTCTGTTTTGCTTTAGCTTTTGTATTTTTAATCTTTTCGCAAATAAGCCCTTTTCGTTTTTAAGTTGAAAAAATAACCGTGCTTAATAACTGCAGATTATAAGAGAAAAAAACGCCTCAAACATCGAATTTAAATCTCCCGCCCCCCCCCCCCATAAAAACCTAAATGAATAATGATTAATAAAGGTAGGATTTTGTAAGTTTTCAGAACATAACTTTTTTTACATAAAAATAGTTATATATATATATATATATATATATATATATTAAAATAAATACTTTTTTAGTTTATTTTATCTATTTTTGTGCCTAGTCTCAGCTTCATTTGAAAAGACATTAAGTTTTAGTCCAAATTTCAGTGTATCTGCTATTAATTAACAAAAAAAAAACAAGCAAAAAAAATAAAATAAACAAATCAAATCGTTAATTCAAAAGTTGATTTCTTTTTCTTTTACACTAACACTTTTGTTTTCCTCTTTATTGCTTCTGCTGCCAATTTTTTTTATACTTACATTTTAAATTGACTAACAACATCGAAATTTGTTTTAGGGAAAAAGTTTTTTTTTTTTTTTTTTTTTTTTTTTAGTCCTTATTTTTTTCCAGTTAAAGATTTAAAAAAGAAAGAAAGCAAAATTGATAATCGGGGAAAATACAGGACATCAATAAAAGTGAAAAGTTCCCAGCACGACCGAAAAAAGTGTCCCTACCTCGGAAATGTATTCTTCCCTAAAAAAAGCCTTAACCAACCACTACTTCGTTTCAGTAAATTCAATATTCTGTTGGTTAGGAAACACTAAACTGTAGCAAAGTCGAAACAGATCTTTTTTCCCGCTGATGCTCCCTGGAGCCGATTTTTAAACATGAAATCTCATTGATCGTGCATATGCATGTGACAATGTGTTGCCCCCGTATCCCAGGGTGAAATGAATGGTGTTTCTGACGCTGCTGGCCACGGTCCGAATGGTGATTTGGATAACACGACAAGAGGAAGTCTTGCGAGGCATCCGTCTTTCTCATCAGGATCTGATCTGATTCTTTGAGCATCAGCTCAAGATGAAGATTAGAACTGATAGAAAATGCCTGCATTCAATAGTCTTCAGTGAAAGGTGGGTGGGAGCTTGATTTATTTGAACAGGGCTAGCCTTGATTTTCTCTTGTAGGTTAGCCTACGTCACATTGGGGTGGTTTCCTGTGAGCCCTCCCCTTGGTTAGGTTAGACAAGCTTTGTGTACTTAGTTAATGTGAGTAAATGTTGTTCCTGGCAACCTCTTTGGTTATGATCCAAGTCGAGATTCCCAACCTCCCCAGTTTGTTTTGGCCCCTTTTCATCTCGATTGGGTTAGCTTTTTATTTCCCATGTCCATCTACATTTTCACTTTTCCCACTCCCTTAGCGAGAGAGCTTCTTAATTTTGCCCAATGGGCAGAATACAGCGGCCTCTCCTTTTGAGGGTTGGATGGGCCCTACTAACATCAGTTATGTTTAGTTCGCTTTGTGTCTGTTTAGTTTGTTTTGGGGTTCATTCCCTCCCCTCTTATTTTTCATCATAGAATTTTAAATATTTATTATCATTAAATTTTTATGGCTTGGGGCGCGTTTTGTAGGTCCCCCTTGAGAGGATGCGGTATTATGGTGTATGGATGGGCGAGTTTTTCTGGTGAATGGGCAAATTGTAATGAGTGAATGGTTTGTGAATCGGATTAGCTAGGTATAAGATAGTTAGTGAAGACCAGCCTCGTCCCTTCCCCTTTATCGGCCTTGTGCCAGAATTGTATATTTTATACAATAAATATCGTCAGTCATCAAGTTTCGTGAGATGCTACCAAACTCCACGCTTGTCAATTCACTGACTCAACATCACTTCAAAATTCTCAACAAACAGCACTCAGTTGACCATTGTCTGCATAGTAATCAAATTACAATTGACTTAAAAAGTGAACATTTTCACTACAGTAATTGTACAATTCATCAATTTAGCCAAACAGTTAAAGGCAAAAAACTCTTCACAACTTAAATTCTAACTAACAAGTAACACATGCATACACACTAATATTTGAACAAACACATTTGAGATTTTTCCTTACAGAAACCAAATTATTTTAATTTCACTAACAAATCAAAACCATTAACTTTTATTGACCAAATTTCTGCATGAATATTCTTCATAACCTTGTCTCAATTGCCACAATCAACAAACATTGTTATCCTTGCATGTATATCTATTGTATATATAAAAATCTCTTTATTCTTGGATCTCTAACCATTGTGTTTTTAGTAATTTCTTGTAATGCAAATTGTCCTTATATTCTTTATTTGATCTACGTGTTGTGGGATAATGCATAATAAGCATGCATAATCTTTGCCTTACATAAATTACCTTCTGATACATTTTCACTCGGCTACAACCCACAACATAAGGTGTGTAGAAGGTGGACATTGAGGTCAACACCCAGCAGTGACAGTCTGTGTCCTGCTTAAATGCAATCATCAGTTCTGACAATTGTATTTAAGCATAAACCACTGTCATTGCTGGGTGTTGTCCTCAATGTCCACTTTTATATTTACATACGCTCTGTCCCTGATATTGAAATTTAACTTGTAAATGTAACATGCCTTAAAACTATATTTTTATCATATATAATATCAAATCCATAAGGGGTAAAGATGATCCAAATTGGTCTTTTTAATTGAGCTCTCTTCATGTATGATATATATATATCATTTTTATCATGTGTATATAAGCAAGTTTTAATACAGAATTTTGAATCAACACCATGAGAACACAAATTAATGATCAGATTGTATTTGCACCTGAAGATTGCAGCAACTGCATAAAACCCGGTTGCGTTATTGACGTTACATATGTATATTCACTAATGTGTGTATATTCATATATATATATATATATATATATATATATATATATAAGTGAACATTGACGTCAACATGCAGAAGCGACACTGTTTCATGCACGACACAATCATCAGGCCACATGTATTGTGTTTTTCTCAACTATTTATAGGTATATATAGTTGAGAAAAAACAACACGTATAGCCTGATGAATACATCTAGCATGAAACAGCCTGTTGCCTCTGAGTGTTGACTTCAATGTTCACTTTTATATTTGCATACGCTCAATCTCTGATATTGAGCACTTTATCCCATAAATATAGCATACCTTAAAATTATATATATATATAATATATATCTCAGTAAAATAATATTTCATCTCCAAAATATTATTTTAATGCCATTCTACTGCAAAGTATGTTTATAATTGAATTGAATTTTGGAAATTGTTATTTCATACAATAATAATTGAAATGAGCATTGTTGTCATATTTTGAACACTTTTTCTTACAAGTGATAAGTTGTCTGTTGATATCTTTAAGATTATATAAATAAAATAAAAAAAACTATACTAAACTTTTAACAGAAATCATAATTGGGTCTGTGATTAATACTAAAATAATGCAAGGACTTGTAAATTGTTTAATCTTTCCTTACTTTTTTTTTTTTTTTTTTTCAGTGTTAAGTATTGAAAGTCTTATGTACATCATGAAAATGCAAGAATCCTACATAGGTAATTCTAGACAAGAGAAGGATGCATGCTCCTTTCAAAGTGAAATAGTCAATTGCAAAGAAAAAAAATAAAGGTCTATTATGAGATATTTATGACAAATACCTACATTTTTAGATACAAACAAAGAAACTATTGGAGACTCAACCTCTCCACAAATAAGTTTTATTTACTCTATTGAAATCTGTAAAAGAAGAAGGGTTTGAAATAGCATCTTCAGCTGAGATCAATATTCATCAGGTAAAAAAAAGCTATAATATTGCCGCCAATAATCTGTTCTAATTGATAAAACTAAATTGTTTTATTAATTGCAATCAAATTGAAAAATAAATGGATGTTTTTATTAGGATGCTAAATTTTGTGTTTAAGTGTCTGGACATCACAGCCAAATAGAAAATTCCAAGAATCCATTTTGTTTTTTTTTTGTTTTTTAAATGTGACCTTAAATAATAACACTGGTTATATAATGTTGTCCTCAGAGGTCATCTCATTGATGGCTAACTGGACTGAAATATGAAAATGTCTTTTGACCATAAAATGTCTTTGGCATAGAAATATACCAGATTTCTTGACTTTTTAAAAAAAATTTTTTTTTTAATTAGTATGTAAATGCTGCAACAATAAATAATTGACATTTTGCCCTTGGTACTTAATGTTTAGGGTTAAGTGAGCCTTGGTTTCTGGAAAGATTTTTAGTTAGTTTCTGTAAATGTTTTTGATAGGTTAAAAAATGTTAATGTAATATTTGCTTGCAAAAAAAAAAAAAATTACAATCCAAAATGTGTTTTGGCTTTAAGTAACTCACAATAAGTTGATAAGCCATAACCCCCCCCCCCAAAAAACATTATTATTCCTAACTTGGTTCTCCAAACTTACTTTTAGCATATCATCACTTAATTTCTAGGCCCCCCAAACTGGGGGTATATCTATCTATCTATATATCTATCTATCTATCTTATATGAATTTATTTTTTTTTTTTTTCCAGTTTTTTCATTTGACTTAAAAAAAACTATTTTAATCATGTTCATCTCTGCTGCCCCTCAATGAGCTTAGAGGTCAACATCACATATTAGAGCCTATCATCTTATAAGCCAAATTTACTCCAACATAAGCAATTTAACTCTTAGAATGTACTTGTTTTGACTGTAAAACATGTACAAAAGGTACTGAAAATTTCTTGGTTTGACCCACTTCCAAACTTTTTTGGAATTCCTTCTTGGTTGGGCTGAGAACAGCAACCTCCTGTCATAAAGATGCAGACTAATTCTTCCTGAAATGACCTCAGAGGTCAAATATGACTATCTGCTTATGAGGTCAAAAAACATTGTCATATTCCAGAACAAAATCAATATTTCAGTTGATATGGCCTCAAATGACTACATTACATACTCTGTGGTATTACTGTAGGTTTTGTGGTTATCCATTAAAAAAACGTGACCGAATCCCTGGAATTTTCCATTTGGCTGTGATATCCAGACACACAAGCACAAAACTTGGCATCCTGATATAGACATAAATATTTCCATTTAAGTTATATATATATATATATATAAAATCTCCAAATGAGAGAAAGAATAAATCAGAACAAATCAGTTAAGTTCCATATGTGACACACACTTGGGCAAACAAGTATCTTTCAATACATGACTGACAAAGAAAATTTTTCCTGCATTAGGTTGCCATTTCTTTCTGTGGTAAACTGGTTGGCAACCAAGGCTAAAGAACCCAGTCTGTCTTGTTATTCAACCTATGGCTTGGGGAGAAGAGATGGATTCATACCTTTCCCAAGAGTATTTGTGCATAAGTGAATCTAATGAACTCAACTAGAATATTAACTCAGTTCTCCAAGTTCTCACTTTGAGCTGATATTCATTAGACCACAATGCATAGAATGGGTGATTTTGTTTGAACATATGGGTGGCAAGAAAGAATACTTGAAAATCTTGTGATATCTCCATTAACCCCATTAGATGTGAAGTTGCTTTTCTTTCTTTTTTTTTCCTTCTCCTCCTAATTAAAAATTGTGGGTTGGTGCTGAAAATTGGGATACAGCTAGGCTATGAGTGAGTATTTCCACTATTTTTTAATTTTATCATTTTTTTTCCCCTTGCTTCAAGTAGAAACAGGAAATTTGTTTTGGAGGCAATCTGAGATGTTGCTGCTGCCTTGTTACTTGAGTTAATCTATAAGATGTCATCTCATCTCATGTCATGTGAGTTGATGTTGATAACTTCCTTGTTGTTGTCATAACAGACACACAAAGTATAACCTTAACAATCTTTAAAAGAAAGAAGATTGTTTATTTAGTGCACTGTTTGTATCATCAGAATTTATAATTAGAACCAACTAAGAACACACACACACACACACACTCTATCAGTGGGAAATCTAATAAGTGAACTAATTCATGTCAATGAATAACTATCAGAATAACTTTTTATTTTTTATTTTATTTTTTTTAATAAATCCTCTTGGTAAAATACATGGGTGGACATGGCTTTTTGATCTTGATGGGGGAGTAACCAGTCTTGGAGAACAGCAACTCTAAATTCCAAACCCTGCAGAAAGCCTTGGAAACCATTCAACTACCTGTCACATATGGCAATTCACACTTTACAGATTTTAAAGAAAAAGGAAGTTGTGGAGAGTCGTGTCTGCCCATGTTCTGAGCATGGGTTTTTAAAAAAAAGAAAATCTGTGGGAGGTGGAAAAATGATTAAGATTAGAAAATGGAATTTGAGAACCAAGTTCAAATCCTGGCCAAGGCAGTTTGTGTTCACTTCCTCATGATCCCTTTATACCACAAAGGGGACATGGCAGTTAAGAGGATGTAAGACTTTAGTTAGGTTTCTCTACTTTAATGTATCCTTTGCTCATCATTTGTAACCTCTCCCTATTTCTCATTCCCTAAGGAGAAAATCTGATGACAGTCTTTCATTGAATAGAAAGGAATCCATATCTTTATAGAATGACACATGGTTACTTTAATTTTTGAAATGATACCCGAGGCCTACCTTAGCTGAGCTGCAAACTTTAACCCTCTTTCACTTTCAGTGCAGTGAGAAGGTGCCATTTAAGAGATGCATCCTCCTTTCCTAGGTTATAATTAATATTATTATTATTATTTTCCTCTTTTTTTTTTTTTTTTTCATTCCACAACTGCATTTATAAGAATTTCATGCACAACTCTTCCACATTTGTAGCTGCTGCATGTAATTGTCCTCGGCTTTCTTCTTCTCCTTGTTAAAAACTAATAATGAATTCAGTTTCCTATCATTGCTCTTTAGCAGAAGAATTCTAACTGTTGCCTTCATTTGGCATGTCGCGTTTGATTTCTTTTACCCCCAGGGAGGAAATGAAAGGCCATCATCTGAGAAAAGCGGTCAGAACAGTATATAAGAGTTCTGCTGCCAAATGTGATCTTCACACAATGAAACCTGGGGAATAGATCAGCAGAAACAAATATGCAGGCTGCTAGTTATGATAGATCCTCAAAGAATAATTGAGCCAATATAGAATTCAACATTTTGAGTCATTGTTAGGTTAAGGCAAAAATTACCATGAGGGTGTTCCATGAATGAAAAATGTTGTCAGTCTCTATTGTGTGTGTGTGTGTGTGTGTGATACATGTTAAATTCTTAACTAGCCGATTGATGTTATATTCACCACTTCTCCAGTGTTTTGTAGTTGAATCATTCAATCCACTCGTCAGGTGTCAGCAATTGTCTGTTGATTTTTTTTTTTTTCATTTTTGTTATTTTTATATTAAATCAAAAAAAATTTATGTGCTTGCTCTTTTTTTTTTTTTTTTTTTTTTTTCATGTGCGTATGCCTGTATGTGTGCACATGTGGTAAGATGTTGTGGTTCTTTTTGTAATTTTCTTGTCTCCTTATACTCTATCATCATTTCTTTCTTTTTATTTCGGCCCTGAACACCTATAATTTATGAAGTAGACTATTTCTAAGTGAAAGACTAGTGAAAACTTTGACAGACATTGACAAAATTAAATGTAATAATAAAAAACCATCTTGAGAATGCCAGGCCCAACAACTCTTGGAATAAATGGCATTTATATTGTCTCTGAGATTTCTTTTAAGGATCTCTCATTCCTCCCCTTCTATCTTTCAAATAGTTTTCTTATAAGAATCTTCTGAAGGTCACTTTTAGAAACTTTCTCAAATGATTAATTCATGTTTGAGTTGATAAGTGACTAGAACAAGTTTTTCAAGATTTAATCTTTTATTTTATTTTATTTTATTTTTATTTTATTTTTTTATTTACTTGTAAAATCCTGACTACCCAAAGTAGATAAATATTGTACTTGGATGACCTGCACTAAATGTGATTGATTATTGCAAGTCTTCTTTGTAAGATGACTTATTAAAAGGTAATTAAAAGAAATGTCCACAATTCAATTAGTTAAAACAATTAACTCTTATTGATTGGTTATGTAGTTTAATCAATTTGGATGCATTTTGCTGTCTCTCTGCCTGTTAAAAATCCTCGTTTTATCAATGCTTGTTTGTTATCTGTCTACCATTATATGATTTCTTTAAATGTTATCTTTAGTGGATACACATGTGAGTAAACATCACTGAATTTTAAAAGGTGTAAATATGTTTACTGACTGTGCATATAAGTCCTAATAATGAAAATGTTCCTTCCAGCAAAGCTCACCTTTGCATCCCCAACCATTAAGCCTGGCATGCTTTTGACCACTCAGCCACAGAAGGCTTTTACAGTTAAGGAAAGTTCAATTACTTTAAGAAATACAGACCCATACTGTTATAGTTTTCTTTTACTTACTTTCATTTTTTTGAAGCTCTATTCAAATAAGTGGTTGAGTCTAACAATGCAAAATGTATATTTTTTTTTTCTTATTTCCATTGGCCTTAATATTTTGGCCAGCTTATATAGTTTTAAGGTATATTTATGAGATAAAGTGCTCGATATCAGAGATAGTCATTTTCATATTTACATACACTATTTTAAACTGTTGAGAAAAGACAATGCATGTGGCCACTAAGTATTGACTTTAATTTTCACTTGTGTTTGTAAAATAAAAAATAAAAAAAAATAAAAATTATATATATATATATAATGCACACCAAGGTTTGATGGATAAATTGTTGCCATTTTCTATTTTTAATTTTGCACATTATTTTTGATTTTTATCAATTGCATATTATAGTAGTCAGTTGGGCACTGTCTGTGAGGGGGTGGACCAGGACACTATTCACTCTGCCAGAAATTAGGAAACAGCTTGCTGTACTGCTTGGTATTCACATTGGAATCTCTAATACAAACATTTCAGAGTGTTTAGGTATCATTTTTAGGGCAGTGCAGAGGATTTGGAAAATTCACTTTGATCATTCTGATAAAAACTCTCAAATTTGGTGGTGTGGATTTTACTCCACAGGGAGGCCTACATCGTGCCTTGATGAGATAATGTTCTCCTGGGTCAAGAGAGTGCTTGCTGGACGACAATATTTCTGGTAACAGGACTCTGCACCATGCCACACAAGCAGGAGAACACGGTCATGGCTGTCCGGTAATTTCTGTGACCGCATCACCCCTTACATCTGTCCACCTAGCACCCTCAGGCTGCAATCCCCTTGATTATGTGTGGGGCATAGTTGAGCTAGAGACCAACAGAACTTTAATAAAAAGGTGGAATGAAAGCAAAGATTATGGCAGCATTCATCAACTTAAACAAAGAGACTATCCAAAAGAGTTGCAGGAGATTCTGAAGTTGTCTGGAGGACATGATTGAAACCAATGGCAATTTTATTGAATAAATTAACTCTATACTATCTCAAGATATTTTTGTGTCATTTTGGTAAATATATCTGTTAAAATGAAATGTCCGTGTCATTTTCATTTTTGCATCATTTACACAACAATTTATCCATCGCACTGTATGTATGGATAGATGGCAAGTCACCCTATATGTGTGTCACACTTTTTCAACTTTACTCCTAAAGCCCGGAACCCAACATATCAGGCCAGCTCTCAAAATTTCAATTGTGTGATTGTTTTGGGTGATTTTATTTTAGTTTTTTTTCCAATACAAGTTTTTGCATGGAATTTTTTTGTATTATAACAAATTTTATAACAAAAAGTCACCCATGAAATAAAAATGTTTGTATGGGAAGTAAGGACCTACGTACATCAAACTAAGTGGCAGGAGAAGAATTATTGAACTTTTAAAAAGTAAGCTTAAATATTAATGCAATACTTGAATGCAGTGATCAATTTTTAGTTCTTCTATAGTTTATTGCTGCTTATCACATCTACTCCTCTCTATTGTGATGAAGGTCCAATCAAGTTCCCTCTGCAGGAGCTAGCTTAAAGGCCACCTGATAGAGCAGCTTTTAAGTTTGTGTGTGTGTATATATTTTGCTACACAAGTTTTGGGTCCTGTGACTTTCATCAAGTGAAGAATGATTATTTACACATTATTTAAGGCAATTCATTTTTTTTTTTTTTTTTTTTTCTGTTTAGTTTAACCATAGTCTTTTGTGTGGTAGCAATGCATATTCTTGGACTGGTTGAAAAATCTTACTTTGCTTAAGGGCTAATAAAACAATTAGGATTGGTTAGTGAAAGTGAGAAGGAATGAGGCCTTTGATCTTTTTATGTCCTCTGTATCACTTTAAGCAAGAAAAAACTCCAAAGAAATTTAAATCAGCACTAAACAATTAATAACCTTGCACAATACACACAAACATAGTGGCCACACAATACATGATACATTTAGTCACTGTATAGACTTTTTCATAATATAGTTATTATATATAAAATGTGGTGAATGAATAAATATATATGTGTGTGTGTGTGTGTGTGTGTATATATATATATATATATATATATATATATATATATATATATACACACACATACTTGTTAAAAAGGGGGGGGCAAGCTACCTTTCATTTATTGAGTGAAATGGTACATTCTTTGCATTATAAATGAACTTTGAATAAATCAACTGATACAATATAACTAGAACAAAACATTTACTTCAGCACATCATTTGTATGGAATAGTTTCTTTTGAATTTTTTCAAACAAGAAATTCTTTTAGGCATGCTCTCAACCAACTTCAACCACAGTGATCAAGAAATGTTATTCCACTAAACTCTGAATTGTTTCCCATAGCCTTTCTTGATTTGGAAATGTTTTCCCTGACAGTGAACAATATATAATGACCAAATATTCTCAACTGGATTTAATTCAGGGCTTTAGCCAGACCAAAAACATTACATCAGTTGAATGACCAGCCAACCATTTTTAGTTACCATGTTTTGTGATATTCCCAGCTGCTTAATACTTGGTAGAAGCTCTTTTTCTAATATTTATTTAATGTCCTTTTTTGTATTAATTGACTTACCAAATTGTATCAGTTTGCCAACACCAGCAGGAGTAAAGCTTCCCCACACCCTTATTCCTCTGTATGCTTCACAATTCTTTTAATACAACTTGACAGAAATCTATCACATAATCTAATGCAGCATTTGTGGTTGGCATCACTAGAAAGAGAAACTCAAGATTCATCAAACCAGATAACGTTACTAAACCACTCTGCATCTTTCTTGTCATAATCGGAAGCAAATGTCTTTCTATCATTGATGTTCTTCTTGGTTAACAAGGGCTTTTTTGCACATCTTTTTGAAGTGAATTCAATTTCTTTCATTTTCTAGTTATTGTAATTCTAGAAAGTGAGTTCCCATTTGCTATCTTAAATTGTTTAGAATGATCAACAAAGGTTAATCTTTCAAAACGGCCATTTTCAGCCTGTGATCATGCTTGACACTGGTAGCTCTAGGGTGGCCAGACTCTGATTTCTTTGATACAGAATCTTTGTTTCATATCTTAAACCAATTCACTTTACAGTTGAGAGATGTTTCAAAATTTTCTTTCCTTGGAAGATCAAAAATGTCCTTGTATGTCAAATTTACCTGCTTTAATCGTGCAATTCTGTTTTTTGTTTTCTTTTCAAGATATGTTCTTTTTATTTATTTTTTTTTCTGGGAGTCATTTTAAATTAGAAAATACTAAATGATGTAATGTTATTAATTTGAAAAATAAAAATTATCTGTCAATATTCACTTATTACATGCAAAAACATGTCATATCTATTTTTTGCTATAATATTACTTTTGGCCCATTTTTATTTATTTATCTTTGAACAGAAGTGTGTGAGATATATATATATATATATATATATATATATATATATATATATATATATATATATATATATATATAAAAAAATGGAAAAAAGTTTAAATGATACAAAGGACATAAAAAGATAAGATCAAAGACCTCATCCTTTCTCTGACCAATCCTAATTGTTTTATTAGCCCTTAAGTAAGATTTTTCAACCAGTCCAAGAAGAATTTGGATTACTACCACACACAAGACAATGGTTAAACACAAGAAAAAAAAATAAGGAAAGAAAATGAAGGTCACAAGACCCAAAATACATGTAGCAAAAAATATGGAAAATAAAGTATAATATATATTTTAAAAAAATTCACATTATAATCAAAAGCATGTGCAGCTTCTTTTTAAAATATACACTTTTCTTTTATTTGAATAGCTATAATCTAGTGTGTGTGTGTGTATATATATATATATATATATATATATATATATATATATATATATATATATATATATATAAAAACCAAGAACCGTGTGTAGTTTATTCCATCCCTTGCAATTGTGGCCAGGTATACAATTATCTGGGGAAAGACACACTGAAATCTGGCATAGCTCATCATATGTAGATGGAAAGAAGTGGCCATCAATATTTGGAATAAAGTCTGGTAAACAAGATAACTAAAAGAATTAAAACCCATTTTAGGTGCTGACAACCTCCTCAGTGGGCCTATAATAGTACTTATAAACTGGAGTCCCTTCCCCCTCCCCCAAATATCTGGTCAGATTTCCAGCTCTTTTGTGTGTGAAAGTGACCTTAGCTTCAAACTGTCAGAGCAGGGTGTTGTGCAAGCTGGTGGTTGCTCTCTAATGATGTGTCTGCTTGGAGGGTGCGAAGGACTCACAAGTGAAATTGATGTCCATTTGGACAGTTGTGACATAAAACAAATTCTACCCATTCATACCCAACTTTGTTTTCCAGTGGTGACAGTTTGTTCCAGCAAATGTGCACGGGTGACTCAAAACTGTTTGCCAGAGCACCTAGCTGACTTCCAGGTACTTGATTATCCTCCCACCTCACCCAGGAGATTTAAACCTTATTGAGCCTGTATGGGGAACATGTTGCAAACTTTATTAAATTCCTTGTAGCCCCACCCAGTGAGCGCCATTCAGGTTTGGACAAAGGTTTCCTGTGGAGGAGACTGCATGAGGCTGTGTATTCAGACTGTTAGCAGGGTGTTGTGTGGTGCTGGTGGTAGGTATCTAATGGTGTAGGATATATTCTGCTGGAGTTCACATGGACTGCTAGTGAAACTGGAGTCCATCTTGACACATGTGACATATGTAGATCATGTTTCTTACTCCCTTTATGCGTGCCATGTTTTTTAAGTATTCATGACTTGTTTCAGAAAGATAATGCAATACCCTCCCCTTCCAACATCATGTGCAGGTAATATGAAACTGGTTCCAGGAACATCTGGCTGATTTCCAGGTACTCCTTTGGCCAGTGCACTCACCTGATTGTACATGTTACCAGGAAGAATGTATGAGATGTGTAGACCATGCCAAATACTTGGCAAATACCATTCAGTCATGAATGAACCTAGAGGCACCTGCTTGGTTAGATATAGCTGTGTAATGACTGCAGCCCTTCTACATTGAGTTATTCAGGTGAAGGGAGAAAGTACCTGCTATTAAGTAGAAATCTCTAAATTTTGAACACTTCACTTGATGTTGTAGCAGGGCACATGAGCCTGGGTTGGTTCATTCAGGTGGTGCCCACTAACATTTAAAAATAAACCCAATGATCTGACTGGTCAAAATCAAGGACAACAAAAATGAGGAAATCAAATAAATATGCCAAAATTTATTCTTGGTAAATACAAAATCAAATTCCAAGTAAGAAAATGTAAAAGGTAGATGTTGAAAAGAGTTCTGGAAAAATTGGACGAAAATCTGTGTTTGGGAATTTGAAATCTAGTAATGAGAAATGCTCATTTATCATGCGCAAAAATAGATTAGAGAAAAAAATGTTAATGTAATGCCACTGATGAGGAAACCATAATGATTGGTATAAATGTATAATTTGGATAGTAGAGATTTTGATCAAGCTTAGTAAGTTGGTTTTCTAGGTTCACTAACACTTGTGGCCATGTTAAGCTATGTTTGATAAATAAGATCTGTTTGGGCTCTGATTGGGAATTTTGAGGAGCGTGGAACTATCATTTAATTTGCTGCTCTTTCCAGGTTCACCTTGATCCAGGGTTAGTACCTGTTAGGGTCCCAGCTATGGGTAAGTAGTGAAACTCCAAACAAAAACGAAACGTTATGAAAGCATAAAAATATAATTTTCATAATAAAATGACCAGCAATACAATTTTATAGAATTACCAACAATATATTTTATTTTTAGTGGAAGGCATGTTCAAAACATTTAGATTTTGGCATAAAATAACCTCAGGAGGTTGATATGCCACTATATAAAATCAACCAACAATAAAACCTGTTTGGTGAGTGTGGTAGGAATTGGGTTGGAACAAAATTTTGCACCTTTCAATAGGTGGTGTTTGAATACATGTCAAGTTTTTTGAATTCTCATATACTTGTAATTTGATTGGTCATCAAATTACAGAGTATATGATAATTCAAAAAACTTAACAATCCAATGTAAAATCTTTTAATATTGGGGTTTTCAAGTGTAGAAATAGTACTGAGATAAACTAGAGAACTAGCTAAACAATTATTTTATAGTGGGCAATTATTGGGATTCCTACAATTACACACGTTGTTGTTGTTATTATTAGTGTTATTATTCTTAGTCTTACTCACTGCAACATTTCAATTAGTCAAGTTTTTTTTATTATATAAGTTTTTATACTTGTTGAAGACTGTTGTTTTGCTTAATTTTTTTTTTTTTTTCAGTTATCAGCACAACAATAGCTTAATTTAAGAGTATTATAATTGAATATTTTACTGAGAGGATTGATTTTGAGGAAATGTTTTTTGATAATATTTGGAAATTTATGTCCTAATTTAGTTTTAATCATTAGATTGAAAGTGAGAGTAACCAGATGATCTTCCTACATCTTTTATTACGGTCATAATTAAAAGGATTTCTATATTCAATAGTGGTACCTTTATAACCACTATTTCTAAGGGCAGCACAATATTTTAATTTTGACTGGGCTCTGAACTCATTATAGTCATTTAGATAAGACTGTATGTATGGTTTTTAGTATGTGTGTTTCTATTTTTATATGGGTGTATACATTTAGATACTTGTATTTGTACAAATGTGTCTAAGTGTTGGTTTATTTTTGTCTTTTTATATGTAGGAGTGTGGGTTGATATGTTTGTATTTATATCTGTGTGTGTCTGTGCGCATGTATTTATTTATGTGTATATTTATATATTTGTGTCCATGTATGTATTCATGTATACTCGTACATATATTGGTATATATGTGGGCACACCTATATATGTGTGTAAATGTGTTTTTATTTCTGTATATATGCTGGTTCTTATTTTCCATGTTGTATTTTGTTTGGGTATGTGAATTTGGCTGTTAGATTTATGTGTATATGTATACATTGTACCTATTCATATGTATGTATATGTTTGTTTTTTTTTTCCTTGCTTTGTTCATAGCCAAATATTTGATTTTTCAATTATAACCTTCGTAACTTTCATCAATTAAACCCTCTTTTTATCTATATATCTTTGCCCTTGTATGTAAAATTTTGATAGTTTGTACTTGCTTATTAATACTTTTAGGCTTGAATCTTGGTGGGTCTGTCTGTCTTTATTAATGTATATGTGTGTGATTGCTTGTATGTGCTTTTAATTTTATGTATATGTGTCTGATATTATTTTCTTTGACATGGATTTCTCTATTTCCTGTGTTTGTTTTTTGCGTGTTTATATATCTAAATATATTTACGTGTTTGTGTATTATGATGTGATTGTGTTTGTCTTGTCATTTGAAAAAATTTTTTCCCTGTCCACATCATCTGAATTCAGATCCCTTCAATTGTATTTAAGTTGATACAATTTATTAATCCCTTAAGGTTAAACCATGTAGAACAATACCAGATTCTGGGAGGATGGAATCCTGAAGCTGCCTCAAAAATAGTGAAAGGCAGAAGAAAATGGTAGATGTTATTGAAATATTATGAACACAAATCTATATATTGTCTTTTTGAAATTTACTCCCCCCCCCCCCCCCAAATAAAAACAAACTTTTATTCCAACTTGATACCTGTATATTTGTCATTTGCTCAGTGTTTGAGAGCAGGCAAAAGTCCAAGTACCCCTGAACAATCTCATCTCCAATTACTTATATTTGTTAACTTTACACTAAATAGAAGAACTTATTTCTAAAGAATTAATGGATTTATTTTAAATCGAGAAACACATTTTCTTTACTATGATTTCTTGAATGTGCAAGCTATTGACGTAATACACACTCTTCATAAAATGGTGAGTCTATTTCAAATGTGAAGTGTCCACTATAATAATGTTTCAAGTAATAAGATCTTCTAAATACATTAATGTTAAGATTGCCTTGGGGTATATCCACTACACTTTAAAAAAGAAAAAAAAAATTATTTGAAGTCCTGTTTTTTTGGCCTGAGCTTGAATGCCAAACTGCCAACTATCTCAGCTACCAAGCAGGTGAAAATTGATAATCATATTACATATTTTGGTTTAGTATAGGATGTAATTTAGGAAATATTTATAATGGTCATTTATTATCAATTCTCATCTTAATTGCATCTTCAAGGTTCTGATTCTGAATGTTTTGATACATTGACTCCTATGTTGGTTATGAAATGTCAACGTTTTCATCCCTATAGTCATTTACTTTTCCAGATTTCTTAAAAAATAGTTTTAATGCTGTCAAATATACTACCAATGCAGAAATATTTTTAGGCAAGTTTGAAAAAAAAAAAAAAATAGTTTTGGGGAGGCAACGAAAGGAATTCTAGAATTTAAAAAAAAAAAAAAATTCTGTGAAAAACCATTTGAGAAAGTGTAAATGTTTTGTGGTAGATTTTGAATGCTTGAAGCATTTTGCTAAAAATGAATGATTGTGTTTTAGTTGCTCTTGAAAGGGTTGTGCGGTCACAATGGACTGAATGAACTCTCTGAGCTTAAGGCAGACAGACTTGTAAGCTGTGTGCACTGCGGCTAATCCATTGGACAGAACTAGATTAAAAGCCGGATTAATACTGATCCTTTGTTCTTGAAGACACGGGTAATAAAACCTGCCTCTGCTTGTTGGTAATTATTCATAGTGATACACGGTGCAGTTGGGTGGGTAGGTGTTGGGCTTAAGGCAGATCCTTCATTAACTTTACTCCTTTTGGTTTGTCTCTACTGAGCCAGATTATGTTTTTTTTTTTTTATACAATAATATTCACCCTGTACAAGGCGCAAGAGCCTCTGGAGGTAGAGAGTTACAGAGTAAGAGGTAAGAAGTACAGTTTATGGGAATATGTGAGGAAGATAACTGTTAACCTGATACTTGAACAGATTAAGATTATATTGATTGAGGAAGCATCCTCTTGGGAGTTGGTTCCACAAAGCAGCGGTTTGTGGGAATAAACTGTTTGAATGGTACTTACATCTCCCCAGTGGAATATGAAGGGAATGAGGGGTGGTTGGCTATCATGTGCTTAGCCCTGAAGGTTAAAACTGGTCAGACTAAGGAATGTAATTTGCCTGAAACCTTTCCATGGAAATAGTAATAAAGCAACAATTTTTGTTTTTGAAATCCTCCAAATACTTCATATACCTCCTTTTTTCCTTTCGGTTAAATAAAATACTTATTCTGTAAAAATCAAACTAATTTCCTGGAACATTGTGATGAACTTAAAGGTTCTCAGAAGTTAAGACATAAAATGGATTAAAAAAAAATTGGTAATAAATAAGCTTCTTTATTTCATGGTGGAGTGGTTTCTGGAATACTGTTGAAATAACTGGTGAAACTAAATAGTTTGATGAATTTGTTCAAATTTATAAATTAGAAATTTGAGTAAAGGCTATAGAATTAGTTGTTTTTTTTTTTTTTTTTTTTTTTTTTCCCTTCCTGGTGGGGTGGTTTTGAAATATATGCAAAATATCTGGTAAGACATGGAAACTTAACAGATTGGTCAGTTTTTGATGGAATCGTTTTGAATGGTGTGGTTTAACCCTTTTGGATAGAGTATCTTTTGTATTTTATATATGCACCAGTTTGTTACTTGTCAAGCTGAAAGCAAAATAATCAAATTTCAAATTCAAATTGTTTGTTCATTTAAACTGCTACATTTATTAGAAAATATATTCAGTTTACGTACAGCAAGAGACAGAAAAATGACTTGAAAGGAAGCTGCATATTTCATTTTGGCTTATGCATTTTTCCTTTTACTACTGGGAATTAACCATTGGGAGACAGATGTACAATTTCAAAGTGTGCGTGTGTGTGCGTACGTACGTATCTATCTAGAATCCTCAACACACATACACGGTGTATCAAAAATACTTTTACAAGGTTTAGGTGTGGGGGATTCAAAATGAGGACAAAAGTCCATATAAACATGTTTGCAAATCCTTTGGCTTTGAGTTAGCTTTAAAGAAAGCTTATGGTAGATGGTGCTGTGTTGCTATGCAGACTACATTACATTTGTGGCTAGTCTGTTTTCAACATTTAATCAGTCTAGTAGTGAGTTAACTAAGAAGTGTTCTATTTAACAATTGCAGGATATATATATATATATATATATATATATATATATCAAACTATAATAAGTTAACATTGTGGGAGCTAAGTTTATTCCACAAGACATTACTTTAATAATATATTTTAATAAGCACCAATTATTTCTATTACAACTAACGCCTTTTTATGCAAAAAAGGAAGTAATCCCCCTTGATACATAGCGTGTTTACATAAATTTAAATTTAAAAAAAAGTTTTCATCTGCTGAACTTAATACTTTGATATAAATAATTAATTAAAATATTATAGATAACAGCAATAATAAAATGACCAAGTCTTAAATGAACACCATGAGAATGTGAATTTCATGACTCTTAATGGTCAGTGATTATCCTGCACCTGAAGATTGCATATCTGTGTGAAACTGAGTCATGCTATCGACAAGGGATATTATGTATATTCATTAATATATACATTATAGCTCTGTTATATAACATTGAGCACTGTTTTTATAACACCTTAGAAAAAATATATGTACGTGCAAGTATATATGCCTGTACATATGTTTTTATCATACATTATCTACTTTCAATTTTGTATTGGGCACTTCTTTGTTGTCTATACCTTTTAAGAGTGGCCGTTTTTCTGCCTTCCTTTTATATTTCAATCTGTGTATGTGTGTGTAATATATAAAAAGACAGTGTTGTTAGTAGAATGATGTAGAAACTATTCTTTGCCATAAACAAAAAAGAAAACTGCAATGAATATGAAACTTTTGGATTTAAGCCCCAGAAAACCCCATCTAGTCATGACTTATTTCTTGTATTTGATGACCTATTCTCAGTGTTAAATAAGATCAAATACACTGCCACTAATGACAATATACAGAACAATATGAAAAAAGACATTGCCAAAATCTGCAAAACCAATAAAGTTATCAAGTCAGAGAAAACTGGCAATTATTATTACATTAACATTTATGATTACTACAAATTTATCTGCAAAGAGGTCAACAAGATATATAAGCCCCTGGTAGAATGAGAAAGTGATATCAACAGTGAAGTTAGTATAACAACAAATGAACTCAAAATCGACCATAGGGTGCAAAAACTGCATAAACAAGAAGCTTTCATTAGAGTAAAGGACCATAAGGAAAATTTCCCTGATAATCCACATTTCTGTCTAGTAAATCCTTCTATAAACAATATTTAGTAAAATTATCAAGGCAATACTCGAACAATCCTGCAACTATACTAGAAATGCACTAGGAATTGACCAGTGGAGTAACATAGCTGATGCTATTAACAGGTTCTGCAAATTAAAAAAAAAATAAAAAAATGAATTCCCCTTTATGCAGTTTGATATCTGCAATCTTTACACATCGATCACAGAAAATCTACTGACGCTGGCTATAAACCTGGCAAAAAATTATTGCACCATCAATAACCAGGAAGTTAGCATCATTAAACAAGCCCAGAAACCCATCTTATTTCATGATGGTTCCATATGGACCAACAAAAAAAAAAAAAAAAAAAACCCAAACTTTTCTGTAAGCAATGGGTGGAGCGTTTGACTCTGTAGAAGCTTTTATATCAACAACACTGGTCTGTATAAGGATCACAGGATTATCTTCCTCCATGATATCAACCCACAATAAACAGATTAACCAAATTCTTCAAGGATTATGGATTAGGTATTACTACTAACACCAATGCCAAGGTGATCAACTTTCTGGATGTTATTTTTGACCCTATCCAAGGGAATATACAAAGCTTACCCTAAAGAACTGTACAATAGATACATTAACAGGGGCTATAGCCATCATCCTAGAATTTGAAATAATTTACACAAATCTCTATAATGTAGACTTTCAAGTAACACTAGCAATAAAGATATTTTTGACAAGTACAAAACCAAATATGTACATGCCTTAAAAAAAAAAGCAAGCAAAGTTAAATTAAAATACTTAAATGAAAACAAGACAGATAACAGGCATAAGCATAGAAAATGCAACATAATTTGGATTAACCCATTGTTTAACCACAATGTCAAAACTAATATTTGTACAATTTTTCTCAATTTAATCCATAAACATTTCAACCATACCCCAATACTGAAAAAAATTTCAACAAAAACATTAAAGTTAGCTATAGCTGTACAAAAAACTTTGAACAATATATATTGCATAATAATAATGTTAAACAAACATTTAAACAATCTCCATGACAATATCTAAAAAGAATTTGTAACTGCAGAAAAACACAAGACCTGTCTGCTGAAACCCAAATGCATGTCTAAAGGCATTGTTTATAAAGCTAGTATGAGACATATTGATGAAACTAAATTTAATTTTGGTACTCCTGGAAATCCCAGTATTACCAACACAAAATGACAATTACCAATAGTCAATATTCTAACAATACTGCAGTCTTTAAATATTTCTGGGGAATTAAAATAGATAACTACATCCCATTAGTAACTTGGGATTACATAGCTAAAGCCAAGCCTTTTAGTGGCAAGGGAGATAAATGTAACCTGTGCTGCTTTGAAAAACTTAACCATATTGATAGCCCCAATCTGCTGAACAAATGAAGTTAATAATGGCCACATGCATTCATAGAAAAAAAATCTTTTTCTAAAATATTTTGATTCTGGTTAACCTAATTAATCTAACAATTCATAAAGTTATCCTCCTACCATTATCCTGTCTTTGTTATTGTTTTTAACTCTTTGGTAATTAACTGTATTTTTATATTTTATTTTATTTCTTCTCCATAAATATACCATTATATCCCTAATTACTTCTATAACTTTATTTTATATTTATTTTTATTTCTATAATTATATATTTTAATTATTAATTATTCTTATATTTATAGTAGCCAAATTACCTGAACCATTGTTATAATTTGTGGAGAAAAATGATAGATTTCAATATTACTCAATGATCTTGCTGATGTGACCTCTATCTTCTGGCTTTCTCCTATATTTTGGATAGGAGTTGTTAAAGGAGAAAAATTTTTCAGTGGGGCTGTGTGCCTCCCAGGAACTCCTTGAGCAAAATGAAATATACTTATCCAAGTAGCCTGGGTAATGTAATTTCAGAATGAAATTTTTATATATATATATATATATATATATATATATATATATATACACACTACACACTTAAGGTGTGCTATATTTATGGGCTCAATATCAGTGTAAATATAAAAGTGAACATTGAAGTCAACACTTAGAGGCTTACAGGCTGTTTCATGTTAGACGCAATTGTCAGGCCACAAGTGTTCTCATGGTCTGACAATTATATATATATATATATATATATATATATATATATATATATATATATTATATATATTTTTATTTTTTTTTTTTTTTTTTTATAATTACAATTTTTCCTTTTTTATACTTATTGCCTGTGATGTATGATTGATTGTATCTATCTATATTTATTTAATTCATAGTTTTATATATATAATGAATTGGTTATCACCTAAGTATTTTGATTTGGTAATGTAATTTAAATGATTTATAGGTTCTTACTAAAAGATCAGCAAACATTTTGCAGAATTGGGAATTAACAGGATGATTCCCAGAATACATCACACATAATTTGCTGTCTTTTCAAAAATATGCAGCCAATAGAAGTGCTGAAGATTTTCTCTGCTCACTCCTGTTTCTTCCTTTTTAAGAGAATCTCATTTGAGTCGGTTTAAAAGGGAATGAGTAGAACTTGATGAATCATATTAGGAGTTGGAGCTTAAATACAAAAGCCAGTATTTCGATTATTGATTTGTTTCTAAACCTGCACACTCTACTTAGAAGATGGGCAAAACTCAATTTTCTTCCATCCCCAATACTTGTAGCCTTGTGCCAGACTTGCCTCTGTAACTATATTTGGATTGGTTGAAGCCAGCCCTACATTAAAATGACCTTGTCTCAAATCTTGCCATTGTGGGAGGTAAGTAAATAACTTCACTGCTGTAATAGGTGCATATTTATTGTTTAAAAGGTGGATCTTTCAAGCTAATTTTTTTTCTTTTCTTTTTTCTTCTTCTCCCACCCTCCTACTCTTCTTCCTTTTTGTTTGTTGGCCGAGGGCAATCAGGTTCTCTCTCTGCCTAAAATTTGTACAACACAATCTTTTCTAACCCTATTCCACCACACTCCTTCTCTATGCTAGTTTTTGTGCAGTTACACTAAGCTTAATAAAATATTGAGGCAATTCTTTTGGCAGTAACATAGACTCGGCCTGGCAATAAATAAGAATCTCTCCTGTTTTGCAGCTGTCAGGTGGGCTTTTTTTGTTCTTTTTGGGAATGAGTGTTGACACTGATGAATTGGCTAACCCAGATTAATTGTACATCAATGCCCTGTAAAAGCCAATGTGATTTATATCACGCAAAAGAAAGAGAAAATAACATTTATGGACTATCAATTTCAAAAGGAATCATCAACTTTATGAGAAAGATACCATTGGCAATGATTCCACTGGCAACCATCCCACAGACTCCAAAGTCTGTCTGTAAAATAGATCTTTGTCTTTTCTTTTACTGACTAATATCAATAAGAGCATCATTATAAGGAATGAAATAATTACTGTCTATAGATTATAATCAAAGTGTGTGTATGTTATTTGTTTATACAATCTCATAATAAATAAATGTCAGAAAATATCAATTAGCAAATCTCTTGTAATTTGTTGATAATTCTCCAAGACTGTAAAAAAAAAAAAAAATAAAATAAAATGTCTGTAGCTTGGGAAGATTTTTTTTTTCTGAACCTTTTTAACACTTAAACCTTATTCTAACCTGCCTCTCCACAACTTCTTGTCCTTTGTAGTTCTTAGTAACATTTGTCTTGGGTTCACTTATTTGTATGGGTAGATGAGGAGATAAAGAGACAGCCCCACCCAAACTGGGATATGTAGAAAAGATACACCTGAATTAATCACTTGAAAGCAAAGCCACAATTGTACACTTTGTTGTGATACATTCCGAATTACATTCACAAGATGCTAGTACAGTAACCCCGATGTTATGCATCTGCTGATAGGATAGCCTCTTTATTAGTTACCCTATGGCTCAGGTCCCTGACAATTAAACAAGTGTTTACTTGCAGCACCCTTGATGAAGATGTAACCAATCAAGGATTGGGAAGAAACTCCAGGCACACCACAATCATAATCAGGCAGCAGAACTTGGGTTAAACATGTAAGGTTTAAAAAAAAAACAAAAAAACATTATTTTGAGGCTCCATGTATCGAGACAGGCTAGGGCTCGCTTATGCCATGTCAAAACACCAACAAAAAATTGAAATCTGCACCCACCAACACCAAATTACTTGAAATTTGGCACAAATGTTCCCCTTCATGAGTTATGAAAGTGTGTCAATTTATTTTGTGCTAGACTTTACCGTTCCAATTTTAAGGGGTGGGGGATTTTAAATCTGTAAAATTTTCCTATTTTGCCTCTAAATTAAGGCCATGCAACGTCGCCGAATTTCAGTGTTTTTTAAAAATTAAAGAAAAATACTTCCATACCTTCAATATTTATGAAATTTGGTATGTAGGGCAAATAAGAAGTGTAGAATCCAAATATTTAACTATTTCAAGCCTACACTTGATAGAAAATTTTATTTTGCCCATCCTAATACATGACCCCAAAATCAACAACTTTTCACCTATGTAGCTTACGGTCAGTCTATCAAAAATATGTCCTCTTCAATTTTCATAATATTTTTTGCCTAACATCTACAATGCCTGCTTAAGTTCATCAAAAAATTTTGTGAGGGTTTTTTGTCTACTTTAGAAGATATGACCCTGCCAAGTTTAGAGTTTTTTCCTACGTATGTGCAGGATTTCCGAGAAAGATTATAATTAAAGACAATCATCCTAATGCTCCATGACCTCTAAAATGTTGATATTGTGCTAAGTAACTTCTTAAACTATTCAATAAGATTGTTTTTATTAATTTAAAAAAAAAAATATTTAAATATAATTTGCAGATATTAATTTTTGTACAGATAGATAGTTTTTAAAAGGCGATAAACATTGCCTCATGTATGATAATCAACAGTGCATAGAAAATTTCAAAATGGCACTTAACAAATGGAGTTAAAAGAAATTCTTTCTGTTTGTGTTTCTTTTAATTTTATTTTGGTAAATTATTTTCATGAAACAAAAAACATTTGATTTTTTTTTCATTCTCAAAAAAAGTCATAAGATAAATGTGAATCTTTAAAACATAATATTTGAAGTTGGCACTTAACATATTTATATAGTTGAAGGAAATGCTTTCATTACTTTTTTTAAATTTTCATTTTTTAAATAATTTTTCAAAATTATTTTCATGAAACAAATTTTGAATTTTTGTTTCATTCAGAAGAAAATCATAATAAAAATGCATATACAAAGAGTCTTTAAAAGATTACATTTAAACTACACTATGCACTAAATTTTGTTGTGCATGTAGACTAAATTGTTTTGGATATAATTTTTTGCAAAGATAATTTATCCATCTTGCACAAATGATAAATTCTACCATTTATTGTTGTAGGAACATCAACAGTGCACAGAATATTCATTAATGGTACAAAACATATCCTTAAAATCTTCTTACCAGTAAAATGAATGTGATGGAAGAGCTGGGTGCATGGACTTAATCAGCAAGTCCTTATTCTCCATATCAATTTCTTGGACCATGTCAATCCAAATTTTATTGTCGCACTTGCAACAAACATATCATGTAACAAAAGAATTTACTGGTTTTTCTTCAACCCCAATAGAAAAGTCATATATTAGGTCATAGTTTTCATCTTTGCTACATTGTTTCATAGCTATTTTATCTCTGGTGAGTGGAATAAAATGAAGAAAACTTCTTATTCCTGGGACTGTGGATGCATTTTTGAATCTCATGGTCAGACTCCTCCTCACTTCCTCAACTTCTTCCTTTTCAACCAGAATGAATTTGATACCTTCAATTGCAGATTTACAATATTCAAACATAGATTCTGTGGAAAGGATTTATTTGGTAGTTGGTCTTTGGAGACTTTCTTTTGACACTATCCTTTTCATTGTCCCACCTATGCCATCACACGCTTGTTTACCATGACTTGTTGCAAAGAAATTCCATTTTGCATTGAGCCCAAAATCTTTCTGATGGTTGCACAAATTGGCAAAGTTCTTATAATTCTTGTATTGCGCTGCACAACCATCAGTAAAATACTCAATATTTTTTTATGTTTGGCAAGGTATCTTTGATTACCTCAATAATGTTTTTCTGTACCATTATAAACAAATGCTACATCATGTGAGTTGTCACTCGACATAATGCAGAAACATTCACTTTGCATTGCATTTTCAAGCTTAAAGTAGAGTACCACTGGATGTAAAGTACATTGTGAAATATTCCAATGATAACTCTGGATCTCATCTTGAACTATAAATTTGTAGTTCTCGGCAAAATCTCCCAGGAACAAAATTTCACTATCACTAATCTCCTCTTTTCTTTGCTTTAATTACCTTGATTGTGATTTAGCCAAGTAAGAATGAGGTGCTAATTTATTCAGTTGCAAAACAACTAAATCAATGTAAGCTTGACAGGATTCCTTTTGTGTTGTCAAAGTCAATCGGTCAGTTGTTGTTCATTGGGAGAACTCTATTGATTCAGCATTATCAATATATCCTTCCATGGTGTCATAAAGAAATTTTTCAATTGAGGATAATTTGGGCACCTATGAATCATACACTCTCTGCTACTGGTATTACAGACAATATATTTGCAGAGATCTTTATATGATACATTCAGTGGTTCCAGTAATAATTTCATATTTTGGGTGGATAGTGCATACACATGCATAACTGCATACACCATTTCATGTTAGACTACAAAATTTTGAAAATCCTAAAGCTTTTGGTTCTGTTCCTTGAATGCTCTGAAGAGCTCATTCAGGTTGCACAAGATGAGTCTTTTCACCTGATGAATATAACGTTCTTTCCTGCCTGGCATCAGACAAGACATCATCTTGGTAAAATTTTTTTTGGTTCTGGCAAAATCAAACACAATTTGCAAAGCATACAATGTGTTCTGAAACACCAAACACATTCATGACTTTTTATGTGATCAGTCGGTAGGGAGCAAGTGTCAAGATCTGTATTTTGATTTTAGTTGATTCCACTTGTCTTCACTTTTAACAAGATTTCATCATTTTACCAAAGCACTTAGCTTTATTTAAAATCTCCTTTTTGATTTTTTTAAAGCCTCATCATTCAACAGCTCATAGTCAATCTTTAATGATGCAGAAAAAAATTTTTCTCTTTAAAGTAGCTTTTCCTGAGTAATAAAGCCCTTTGTTTTCAGTGGAGAAATTTTTCACTGCTGATGAATATAATTTCCCTCATCGACACATGTCTTGGTTCTTTTATTACCTGCCTCTGCAGAATTTCCCCATCAACTTGAAAAGTCAATTTGACAACAGAGTTTCTGGATTCATCAACTTAAAAAAAATTGGTCCAAACCACCTTTGACATGTTTTATGATTTTTAAATGGATTACATCTTTTTTCAAGCCATTCATAGTTAGTAACAAATGATGGTAACAGATAGTCTGTAACATCAAGTTCATAGGCAATAAGCTTTCCAACTGATCAACTGAAATCTGTTCAAAAATAAACCAAACTGTTAGCTCAGTACAAATAGAACAATTCATCAAAAATCCACTGTACTTCAAATCCAGTAAAAAAATTCAAGTAATTAGAAAAATACCACCTTTCCCTTTGGATACTGGATGGTAAGTGACAGATGTTTCAGGACCAGACAGTGCATAGTGAGTGTAGTTTAAATGTAATCTTTTAAAGACTTTTATATTCAATTTTATTATGACTTTCTTCTGATTTAAACAAAATCAAATATTTTTGTTTCATGAAAATAATTTTGAAAAATTATTTAAAAAATTAAAATAAAAATTTAAAAAAAGTAATGAAAGCATATCCCTGTATTACTGGTTCTCATATTGTATTCATATCTATGGTTGGTTGGCTTAAGAAAATTTTGTAGCCTTGCATATGTGCTGATTCCTTAAGTTTTTGTATTTTCTGGTGATGGTCTCTATTATTTCAGCTTCATCCCATAAAGGGCAGTGATGACCCTTTTCTCTTTATATATGGTCAGCCATGCCTGATTTTTCTATTTCTCCATACTGTTACGGCTTTACAATGGTATTAGGGGAGTGGCCTGTTTCTCCTTTATATTTCTTGCCACAGCAGCACAGAATGGGGTACACACAGTCCTTAATTATGTTCTCCTCTATGGGTGATCTTACTCAGAAAAGATGTTTGCATAGTGTTGAACCACTCCTGAAGGTTGTCTTAAGCTCCTTCACATAGGGTAAAAGCTGACAAAGGTACAGGTAGTAAAATATGTTCTTCTAATAAAGAGTATGCATGACCAACCCAGCTAACAAAGATGGTTTGAAATTCTGGCTAAGTAAGTTTATATTCACTCATACCCTTAGGAAAAGAGTATAAATTGACTTGTCTTTGAGTTCTTTCCCAACATAACTTGATGGCCAACCCACTCTCTCATAACTTCATTGCCCTCTCTCTTGCTGTCTCCTCTTTTCTAAACTTTGACAGAACCTTTATTATCCCTGTCTGTTATTTTGAGAAAATAAAACTTGTAAGCTAAAAAAAAAAAATCTTTTGGTCTTCCATAGATAACAAAGTTGTCAGTCATAGGGGAAAATTTGAGTGAAATATTGATGTTGGTTGTCAAATGAAAAGATATTCTGGATGGTTCTATAAGATTACTGGTAACATTTTTTTATGATTTCTGGGTAGCAGATGTAATAAACTAAATATAGGACAATGGCAACATACCAGAGAATCTCAGTAGATTCTTCATCATAGCATTATCTAAGAAACCGGGTGCAAATCAATGCAAGCTCTATTGGACTATCAGCTTAATGAGTCACATAACCATGCTGATGATCTGAATCCTGGTGTATAGGGTGCAAAGTTGAATTAAACTGGAAATCGGACAAGAACAGTGCAGCTTTGTCAAGACACAGAAAGAAAACTACAGGACCTCCTTAGACAGGGTAGTAAAAGAAAGCGATAAAAAAGCATTCGCTATCAAGTGTAAGAAGACAGAAAGTATAGTTATCAGCAAGAGCAAAAGTCTTAAGATGCAAACCCCGAATTGAAGATGTCAACATCAAATAAGTAGAGAAGTTAAAATATCTGGGAAGTGTTCTAACAGACGACGGAAAGTGTGATGCTGAGATTCCAAACAGATTGGGTTAGTGAAAGATGGATTTTCAAAAACTAAACAAGATATTAAGAGGAAAATTGTTACAAAGAATGCTGAATTGCTATGTGATATCAATCCCCTTGCATGGCAGTGAATGCTGGACAATCTCACCTCAGATGAAGAGGCAACTGGAAGCAACAGAAATGTGGGCCTACAGAAGGATACTGAGAATTTTATGGACAGAGGCTCAACTCAGTCCTCATAAGTTTTTCTCTTCTCAGAATGGAGAATAAAAATGGATTCCAAACAAGATGCAAAAACCAAATAATATGCTTTTCATTTGTTTTCCTATCCTTTTTCTTTTTTGTCACTTAAAACTATTTCTGATGAAGGACTGTGTCCCAAAACTCAATAGATAATCCATTCTTGATTTGTCTGCAGATGGCCATATGCAAAAGAATTCAAAAACTTAAGGCATAAAGCCTTTATTTTTGTAAGTATAGTAATTGTGTGTATGCACAGTAGACTGGTTAATTGGGGTACAATGAGAATAGCCCAATTTGGCCCGATTAAGTGGTTGCCCTGTATAGCGAAGAAAACAGCGACTTACCTCGTCAAACCAAGCGACAGCGCATTGCGTGTATTCTACGATGGAAATAGTGGTAAAAAAAAATTACTTACCAAACAAAAGGGCATGTATTCCACATAACATGCTGAAGATGGAATATTTGAATTAAAAAAAAAAAAAAAAAGTCCGTCACAGGAGTCGCTATAAAAGTATTTTGATATGCAAATTACTAAACATCCTCTCACAGCTGTTGACAAATTAAAAAAAAAAAAAATAGGTTCTGCCGATAAAAGCAGTTGGTGTTCTTGATTGAACAGCGGAAAATTCGGGCATTTTTGGCTACGGCGTTTGTTAGAGAGTGAGTTATTTTTCTGACTGGTTACATGCATTGTGATTTGAGATAGTACCGCCGAATTGAGTTTTCACCATTTCTTTCTGACCCCCGATATTCGAGTCTGTACTTACAGTGATTTTTTTCTTTGTGTTGTGGAAGTAATCTGCGACAACTACTTCCTTTGCTTTCAGAATGCTTACAAGTTATTTCGACAGTATGACGTATAAGACATTTGACGTCAAGTTAATACCCGAGTTTGATGGGTCAGTTATCGGACAAGCAGTTACTGAATGGATTGAGAAGCCAGAACTTGTTTGTGACCTGTGTGGGATTAAAAAGGTTGAACGTGTTCTTCCTCTGAGGTTGACGGGCGGAGCATTTGCTGTTTACCAATAGTTAAACTCTGAGCAAAAATTAGATGTTGAGCAGATAAAACGAGCCCTGTGGATTGCCTTTGTGCCGGATCGTTTCTTGGCTTACGAGCAGTTCGTGGAACGCCGACTGCGCCCGGCCGAATCCATCGATATGTTTCTAGCCGACTTGAAGAAGCTAGCAGGTCTTTTTGGCGGGATATCCGAGCAAGGATTAGCATGTGTGTTCATGGCAGGGTTACCAGCGCACGTCAAGCAACTACTGCGCGTGTCTTCCAGGATGGAAGACATGAATACACACCAACTGTTGGACCGAACTTGAGCCATAATGAAAGATCAAAATGCAACTGAGGAAATGGTTGCAGCCTACAATTTTACCAGGTGGAGCTGATACACATCCATATGTTAACCGTTGGGAGGGTATGTGATGCTATCGATGCTCTGGGTGGAATCACTTTTCCCAAGACTGCCTGGTTCGACGAAGATGCCCGCCAGTCATGCAGGTCACGTGCAACAATGCGTTGCTTCTGGTGTCAAGAGGTAGGGGACAAGACATCAGCGCTGGTCTCTTCCCTAAGCCAGTTATGAATGAGGTGCTACCTGTCTTGGGTATTTACGTGAACAGAATTAAGAGAGTGGCACTGGTGGACACTGGCTGCTCACAGACACTCGTGAGTAAGTCAGCCTGTCAATCCTGGCGGGAGACGGAGGTGGACGTACTCACCATAAACGGAAATACTCTCAAATGTTGCAGAGTTGGAAGTATCAAGCTTGACGTGGACAACGCAAACCCCCTTAAGATCGAAGTCTTGGTAGTGGATGGAGAACTATTGGGTTTTGACTTGTTGCTTGGGTTTGACGCTATTAAAAATTTGGGCTGAATCCAAATAACAGAGAGTGGCAATGTACGGTTTCCCAAGCATGGAATAGTCTGTTGTGCCGCCATTAAAATAGAAGAACCTGATTTCTGTGCTGAATTCGACCCAAGCCAAAAGATATGGGTCGCGTCATGGAAGTGGTCTAATGGTCGATCACCGGAGAGTTTGAGAAATCGGATGCCCGAGTACCCAATGCTAAAGAGAGTCAAGGAGGAATACGACTGAGCTGCAGACTTGGCTTGATAACGGTTGGTTGCAGCTTTATCCTGAAAAGAAAGTCGGTCCTCCAAAAGGTTTAATTCCGTTGATGGCGGTGGTGTAGAAAGACAAAAATAAAGTGCGGCCAGTATTAGACTATCGAGAGCTGAATGAGTGTCTCGATGCACACACAGCCAATGCTGACGTGTGCACACAGAAACTGAGGGAGTGGTGTAAAAAAGGACCGAAATTCACTATCCTTGACCTACGGCAGGCTTATTTCCAAGTACATATTCATAAGTCACTTTGGCCCTTTTAAACTGTAATCTTTAAGCGGCAAAGATATTGCTCGACCTGAATAGGTTTCGGGGTGAATGTTGCACCAGCCATAATGAAGGCCATTGTAGACGCCGTGTTGTCGAAAGACGAGTCAGTTCGATGGGCAACCTCATCATATATTGATGATATTTATGTTGACGAAAGCATGATTTCAGCACCTCGCGTGAAATAGCACTTGGCTGCATTTGGTTTGACTTGTAAGGATCCGGAGCGGTTACGGGACGCCACACGTGCTGGGTTTGCACGTCGCAGAAGATGACAACATGCTTAAGTGGACACGTGGAAATGGCATTCCATCAGTTCCTGGGGTCTTGACACAATGTAACGTCTTTTCGTGATGTGGAAAACTGGTGGGTGACATTCCTGTATGTGGGTGGCTTCGTGTTGCTGCATCATTTGTAAAACACAGGACAGTATCGATCACGTTTGGTTGGGACAACGAAGTGACAGATGCTCCCCTTAAGAACATGATTGAGGACATAGTAGAAAGAATATCTCTCGCCACAGGGGTTTCGTTGGAGGTTGACGGAAGCGTTGTAGAAGATGCATGTTGGCTGCGACCTGTGAAGGACGCCTAACATGTCAATTTATCAGAATTGGATGCTATTCTGAAGGGCATCAATTTAGCATTACAGTGGAGCACAATGGAGCTACACGTCTTCACGAACTCCGCGTGTGTGCACTGGTGAGTATCAAACATGCTCACTGGCAAAGCCAAAATACGAACTAAAGCGGCAAGTGAGATGCTGATCTGGAGGCGTTTGAGTACTCTTGAAAAGCTGATTCAAGAGTATAACTTATTGATCACGATAAGATTAGTAATGTTGAGTGAGAATCTAGCAGATAAGCTCACCAGAGTACCGCAACGATGGTATGAGATGATAAAGAAGGAAACCGAATCAACATGCCTGATATGTGCTTCCATGGTGAACGAAACCTCTCCTGATCAGATATGTGCCATACATTGCCAGAGTGAACACCCTGGCATCAGGCGGACGCTATATTTTGTAAGACGAGTCTTCCCTACGACATCCAAGGCGGCCGTCAAAGCAGTGGTCAGAAAATGTAAAGAATGCCAGTCAATTGACCCAGCCTCAAGTCGTTGGCCTCGTGGCAACCTAAGTGTGACTGAAATCTGAACCCACTTAGGAATGGATATTACACATTACGGTGGGCAACACTACCTTACGTTAATGGATTGTGGCCCTAGTAGATTTGCGATATGGCGACGCCTGCTTCAACAAGACTCAAGAAGCGTCATTCGGCTGTTAGAAAGTATTTTTTTGAACTAGGCCCACCATCAGAAATCCTGACCAACAATGATACTGCATGTCACAATAAGTCCTTTAAAGATTTCTTGGATGACTGGGGAGTCCAACTTCGTTTTCACTGAGCCTATGTTCCTGCAGGAAATGGTATAGTGGAAAGATATTGGAGCATAAAGCGAATTGCAGCAAGAAAGCAGTGTTTGATAATGGAGGCAGTATACTGGCATAATATCACGCCGAAGGATGACATATCGTCGACAAATGCAGCTGCCAATATGATTCACCGTTACCAACTGAAAGTAAAAGGAATTACTACAACATTACCACCTGATCATTGTAGGTATCATGATATATACAAAGTTGGGAACAGAGTATGGGTGAAAGCTCCCCATGGCCGGTGTACCTTCAGGTATCAAGTGGGTCGCGTGACGGACATTGTAAGTCCACAAACAGTACTAGTTGACGGGATGCCACGGCATGTAAAAGATTTTCACCTTTTCGTTGATTCTGATACATCGCTGAGCGAATCCAATGATGATTCATCGCCTGACAGTGATCGAATAATTGAGATCTGTGAATCCGATGTTTCCACAGACACAGAACTTCCGGAAACTCGAGATACGTCTGATGACTCCTCAGGAGATGACTCTCTGACACGCGTAAGGGAAATAGTGCCATTATGATGAAGCATCAGGATAAAGAGAGCTGCCCCAGGTTGTTCGATTTGTGATAGTGAGATCAGGGGGGAGTATAGTGAAGAAAACGGCGAGTTAGCTCGTCAAACCAAGCGACAGCGCGTCGCGTGTATTCTACGATGGAAAAAGTGGCAAAAAAGAAAATTACTTATCAAACAAAAGAGCATGTATTCCACATAACATGCTGAAAATGGAATATTTGAATTAAAAAAAACAAGTCTGTCGCAGGAGTCGCTATAAAAGTATTTTGATATGCAAATTACTGAACATCCTATCCCAGCTGTCGACAAATGAAAAAAATTGGTTCTGCCGATAAAAGCAGTTGTTCTTGATTCGAGAGCAGAAAAATTTGGGCATTTTTGGCTACGGCGTTTGTTAGAGAGTGAGTTATTTTTCTGACTGGTTACATGCATTGTGATTTGAGATAGTACCGCCGAATCGAGTTTTCAGCATTTCTTTCTGACCCCCGATATTCGAGTCTGTACTTACAGTGATTTTTCTTTGTGTTGTGGAAGTAATCTGCGACAACTACTTCCTTTGCTTTCAGAACGCTTACACCATGGTTGTGCAGAGAAACCATGAAATACAATTTTCATTTTTAAATTATAGTCATTTGCTATAAAATTTGTTTGGTAGAAGGCCATCATTGTAAGGAACTTGTGTGGATTGAACTCCTAACCCTGGGCAATTAGTCAGCATTGTAAGCAGGTGTTTGAAATAAGAAATGTAAATGATTTTCTTCTGTTAATAAATTTGGTAAATTTTTGTAGATTTTGGTAATATTTTTTTTAAGGTAAACTTCAGTTAAAAAATTAAATTTTAGAAAATGTTTTCTTCCTGTTACAGATTTAATAAAATACTGAACACTGATCATTGTTCATGTTTATAGACATCGTTTTAAATGTAATCTTTGGAGAAACTGTATATGAACAAAATCACTTCTGGTATCAAGAAAATATAATGGATTGTCTTTATTAAGTAGTCATGATATGCAAGAAAATAATCTGTAAATGTTTATTTCAGGATTAGTCAAATTAGATTTTTAATGGTTTGGAATGTTAAACAGCTACATGTCTTAGTTCCTGATCTCAATTTGTTGAACAAAAAAATAATCACAAATTTCAAGTTGCTCCCCATATTCTGAAATGTTTTGAGACATGTGTGGATGGTAAGGCTCTGGGTTTCCTGATCTCAATTTGATGAGGTCCCTCGTTAGAAAAGATAACAAGTTTTAAAAAGCCATCCTCTAAAATTCTGAGATTTGCTGATGGTGAGAGACTTGAAACTGTCTCATTTCTTGTCTAAATCTGCCATTGCCTAGAACTGAATGATACACGGGATATCCTGTCAGATTAATAAGGTTGGTTATGGAACAAGGCTTTGTTTCCGCTGGCTCTTCACTTAACTAACTTTGTGACCCAAATAAATGAAGTGCAATATACTTGATTTTGCAGGGTTTTCTGTTTTTTTTAAGATGAGTTTAGATAAACAGCTGTTTGGATTAAACAGTGGCTCTTTTACTTGGCATCTTTTTACAACCCAAACTCATGCATTGATTGTTAGGCAAAGGAAACTTGATTCTGATGGTTAGCATTTATAATTTACGATCAAACACTTGCACATCATCATGTCCATAAGGTTGATAAGCTAACTAGGTCATTCTTGCTTCTCCCTAGTGATTGATGTTTACATGTGTTTATCCATATTAGTTTTGGTTGCACATATATTAGAAGGCACTTCACTCTGTTCCTACAGTTTGTAACTCTGAATAATTAGGTTTCCACCATTGTCCAGTATGAAGGATCTTTTTTTTGCATGACAATTGCAATTCAATACCAAATCTGGTCTGTTAAATCCTGCTGCTGGTGTCTTCACTCTAATCCTGGCAGGGGTAGCTTCTGGGTGTTACGCCTTGCCAAAGGGCAACCCATGATTTAGTCATTAGTTTCAAATTCAGAGTTGTCCTTTCCCTAAAATGGTCACCAAACATGGCAAAAGAACCCAGTTTGTTAGAGGGATAAGGTAGGTATTCCTACCTTTTCCCACAGGTATTTGCACATAAATGAACGTAATGAACTCAACTCTTCAATTTCTCATTCCAAGCTGCTATCCACCAGTGTATCCCATTAAATAAAACTATTTCTAATTTAATGTTTCTGTTAAATCCATCTTTTTATTCTAAATGGTTGTTATTGGTCAATGGCCTTACCACTGACATATAATGGATAATATGCAAGGGAGATAATTTTGAGTGTCAACCATGAGCAATGTTTCCTTTTAATTTTTTTTTTTTTTTTTTTTTTCTCTCTCTCTAAGCATCTTGATATTCTTTGTTCTTTCAGACCAAGAGCTGTCCGAGTCCGATGAGGAGAGGAGAGAGCCTCCTGACCCTGTGCAATATTACCATCACATTCCCAGTGAAGTGAAAAAGGCCAGACAACGAGCGGCTATTAAGAACATCAAGAGCCAATTAACACAAGAAGAACTTGAAGAGGAGAAAGCCATTCAAAAAAAACAACTCCAGGAAATGTTTGACCTGATGAAATCTCAGGGGGACAAATTTGGTTTGACAGATAGTGAAATGGAAAAACAAATGCAACTCTATTCTATATAATTCTGAGTCTTTTTATATTACATTCCGATGCAATGTTTATTATCAGTTGGAGAATCTTCTGTTTACAAGTTCTTGCCGTTGCTTTTCTAATAGTTTCAGGTTTCTTTTTCATTAGTGTTAATAAAAAAAAAAAAAAAAAGAAAACTTTATTTTGCCCCCCTATTCTTTCTTGTCATTTATTAATCAAAAAATCATTGGTCTTTGTTGTGTTCAGTAAATCTTATTCTGCTGGATTGCAACTGCCTTAACCAAGGGATTGAACTCCTGACCTTTAGGTTAATTTTAAAGGCTAGCCTGACTGACGTTGAGTCTAGCTTTGTTCTCCCCTGAGTTTATAAGGTTTTTTTTTTTTTTTTTTTTTTCATTCTTCGGGGGAGATTTGGGAGACCTTTCATTATAATAAAAAAAAAATTTTTTTTTCTTAGATGCCTTGTGTGTAAAAACATGAAGATATGCATCAAAATATATCTCTAACCTTGAGGACCTCTGAGCTGCACTGATTATAACCCCCCACCCCCAATTTTCTGAGATGCATTTTTTTTTTTAATCTTTTCAGATTATAGCCATTATGGGGACGAAGTGTTTCCTGAGCACAAGTGACATCATGAAGATAAAATAACAGGTCGTTGGATACATATCAGCAGGTAATCTGACTATAACAACCAAGAGGAGGAAGATAAAAATATATATTTTTTTATTTTTTTTATTTCCAGAGAGGAATAATTACCATTATACTCATTGGTTGATATATAAATATTATAACAGACAATCAGTCGCCTCTAATCATGTGATCACAATCAACACATATCGGCTAATCAATGGGCACTTGATAGTTCTTCACTTTTGGTTATTAAGTCAAAACATATCTATAAGTGAACTCTGAGGCACAAGTGTAAATATACAATAATTGACAAACCAATGTGTAAGAAGAATAGTCGCTTTCGAGGAATTTATTCAAGAAAATAAAACAATATACCAAAAGTAAATATGTGGAATAAGTGCAATATTCGCTTTCTCCTGGGCATCACCAGGTCATCTTACAAATTCATTTATTAAAATATGCTTGTATATGTGTCTGTTTTAATATTCCAGCTCTATTCTATTTAGATCAAATGAGTTGAACAGAAACTTGTTGAAGAATTTCATGTATTGACTTCTACGTTTTTTGTTTTAGTGTTGGAAAAGCATTTAACAAGACAGATTGTGGTAATGAGAATAATCAACCTGGCATTTAAGATGGACAACCAAATCTAATATTCAGTTTTTTGTTTTTCTCCTTTCCTTTGGTAATTGCCTGACAACATCAGGATATTAATATTAGTCAAGATCATGTATTCAGGTCCATGTTTTCATTTGAGAACCAAATCCGCATTGGTTGTCGTCATTAGCAGATAGATTCTTCGTGAAGCCTCTTTACCCACACGTCGACTTGTCTCCAAGATACCTGCTTTTCTACGCACCTGGTAAACAAAAATTGGTTTGAAAATAGGGTAAGAAGATTTCACAAGTAAGATAAGATTTGCCTAACCATAATAGAATACATCCTAGAGTGAGGACAGAACATGAATAGAAAATGAAGAAGAAAGGGATTGTCAGTGGTCAGGAATGGAGGCTAGCATTACTAATAGAATAGGGCTCTAATAATTTTACCATAGGAATGTATGTAGCCCCCATTTTTTTTTTTTTTTTTTTTTTACAGGAAAAAAAAAATAAATAAATAAAATGCATAACATGATGGAAAAAAGGCCCCAAACTTAATAAAGTTTTATCATCAAAATTTGAGATTTTGGTTTCTTTTCACATCACTGATCAACATAATATTTACAAGTAGTATTTTAGCGCATTTATTTATTTATTTATTTTTCCCAAGGGAGGAAAAGACATTGATGATTTTTTTTTTTTTTTACAAGAATTTCTAAATCAGAATGTTGGATTTTAATGAAACCTTCGGGACTCATTCACAAATATTTGTTACGTCTGACTTAATTAATTTAATTTCATGTAATTATATTTTCCTCAAAAAACAATTTTAATTATAATAATTTATAATTCTACACTACTTTCATCCTGTTAGGTGATATTGTTATTAAGTGAAAACTATATTTACTAATCAGAAATTGAAAAGCTTAATACAAATCATTTTGTAGCAAGATTTTTAAAATAATTTTTAATTTTCTTATATATATATATATATTATGTAATGTGCCCATTTTTGAAAGTATGGTCAACCATACACGATATTACCAGAAAATAAGAATGATGACTATAGTAAATTTAAAGTTAATATTCCTAATAAAGATTATTGAATACTTAAAAATTATATTTAGAAAAAAAAAAAAAAAGAAAGAGGCTCACATCATTTTCTTAAATTATGTCTTAAGAGATAAATTCTCTGTAGAACAGCTACTGTTTTGTTCTAAAAATAGATTTATGCATTATTTCAAATTTAAATATATATATATATATGTTTTTTTTTGTTTTTTTTTAATTAGTGGAGGTACCTATAAGAATGCACTGAAAATGAGGAAGGGATTGTCAGTGGTCAGGAATGAAGGCAAGCATTACTGATAGAATAGAGCTATTATATGTATAATCAAAATTTATATTTACCATAATGTTTTCAAGTAATTTGATGCATTCCTTTTCATTTGAACACTTTTTATAAGCCTGGAAAACAAAAATAAATTTAAATTAGGTTTAAAGAAACTTGAAATGAACCTGCTTCCTTAAGTAGTCATGACTAACAAATTCTGTCTGTAATTCTAAGAATAAACATTTTCATTTCTCTATAAATCCTTACAGTGTACCAAAAGTATTTTCATTGTTTCTTTTTTTTATATAACCATGAGTAACTTGTGAAGAGCTTCTGTGTGTTTTTTTTAAGGTTCATTCTTATGAAGGTTTTCAATTGCTGGTAGTCAAGTTCTCTACCTTGCATTATGATCAACTATTGGCCATCAAATTCTGGGTTTATTTCATGGGACAAATCCTTATCTTAAAAACGGCTTAGTCTGCAGCAATAGGATTAGATATTGCTTTATTTCCTCCTAATTCCAAAATTCTTTGAGCAGTTTTGAGACTAGATTTAGAATTGTGAATTAACAGAAACTCAATCTTGATATCCATTTTTTTTTTTTTTTTTAATGTCCTTGAATGTTGGATGGTCTCCACGGCTTGATATTCAAGGCCATTCTTCTCCTAGACTACCTGACAACCCTGGCTACCATATTTAATCTAGAGCTGAAGAAATAGATTATTATCAAGAAGACAGAACAATAAAAGAACAGAGTTCAGAAATTCAGAAGATGGCGATTGATTTTTTTATGAAAGCAAGAAACCAGATGAATGTTACGTAGACGAGAAGTGTGAGAGAAGAAACTGTTAGAATAGAAATTAGTATTACATTTATTCCAACAGTAAAATGATGAGACCTAGCTGCCAATCTGGTAGTATACTTCAATTCACAAGGTCAATGTACAAAAGAGGAAAGCTCATTAAAATAATTACCATAAAAATATTTATAGACAAGACAGAGGGAAGCCACATTATGTCTGTGGGAAAGTGACTGAAGTTGAGATGCCAGGTCAGGATTGATAATATTGCAGATTCTTTGGATTTGAATGAAGGCAGCAAAATTTATTTATATATTTGGATTAATTATTTTTTAACAATTATAACAAAAACATTATAAACTGCTACATAAGTGCAATAATGTTTTATGCACTGAAACAAGGCCGAGGATTTTGTGGCCATCTACAATGTTCAATTTTTGGTTAAAAAGCTCAAATGAACATGACCCTCCTGCTCAGTAATATGAGCCTGGGAAAGTACTGACCAAGTCAGGTAGAGCAGTGGCTTCAGGGCATGAAGGCCACAGTTTCAAGATTGAATGGACCAAAATAAATATTTGTTTCTTAAACATTTTAATGGTGTTTTTATAATTCTACAATTATAAATGATAAAGTGATTTTGGGATGTTTTTTTTTTTTTTTAATCATTTTTCCCCAAGCAAGGCAACAATGCCACTAAGACACAAAATATTAGTGAGAAGAAAGAACAATAAAAGAACAGAGTTCAGAAATTCAGAAGATGGCGATTGATTTTTTATGAAAGCAAGAAGCCAGATGAATGTTACGTAGGTGAGAGAAGAAACTGTTAGAATAGAAATCAGTATTACATTTATTCCAACAGTAAAATGATGAGACCTAGCTGCCAATCTAGTAGTATACTTCAATTCACAAGGTCAAGATACAAAAGAGGAAAGCTCATTAGAATAATTACCATAAAAATATATATAGACAAGACAAAGGGAAGCCACACCAAAGTGATTGTGTGATTCTAGCCTTTTAAAAGCTATGAGTAATTTGTATGCAAGATCAAAAACCTGAATAATAGGTGATCCGCACAGATGAGCGGCAGAATGACTAGCATGTTTTGGTCAAGACAAGGCTCTTTGCAGTTATCTACCTTGTGTTCAATTTTTGGTTAAAGAGATTTGAATGAATGGTGTTTTTATAATGCAGCAAACAACTATAAATGATAAAATTAAAAACACTTTCTTTTGGGAGGATTTACATTATTTTCAGGACTATTAAAGCTATTCTTTGGGAGAATGGCAAAAAAAGTTAATGTGAAGGCCTGGGGCTAACATTTCAATGGTTGTTTGCATCAATTGAGAAAAAAACAAAAAAGAAACACTTACCTCGACTAAAGACTTTGGTGAAGGATAATGACTGACAATGGCACTGGAAATATCATTGCTGATGTTTTTAAATTGTTCTAACTGAGTTTTCCATAAAGACTGGTTATCAGAAGCATTTCCTCCAACCTTCTCATTGTGGAAGGTAAATTCAGACTGTAAACGATCCTTTCTGAAATATAAATAAAGGGATAAACCATAATATCTTTAATTTTAAGAAGAGTCATTATCATTGCAAGAGTAGTTCAGACTATTGATCTCATTCTTTTTGTATGAGATACCTTCTAGCATTTTGAGAAGAGTCATTATCATTGCAAGAGTTCTTCAGACTATTGATCTCATTCTTTTTGTATGAGATACCTTCTATCATTTTGAGAAGAGTCATTATCATTGCAAGAGTTCTTCAGACTATTGATCTCATTCTTTTGTAGAGATCATTATCATTTTTGAGAAGAGTCAAGAGTTCTTCAGACTATTGATCTCATTCTTTTTGTTTAAGATACCTTCTATCATTTTAAGAAGAGTCATTATCATTGCAAGAATATTGTTTCACCTGTTCTAATGACATGCTTTTACTGTGTACCTTGGAGCAACTGCACCTTTTTACTGAGAGGATTATTTCACTTCTGTCCCTAACACCTCCCCTATTTTGTGTGATGGTAAGTTTTGTGTTGATGGTTTACTTGTAGCCAGCTCTTGGAATATCAGACGAACAGACTTTCTAGTTTTCATCCCTCAAGGTCAAGGTTCCATGCTTCTGCTGTTTTGTGTGGACATTGCAACATTTCCCAAAGGTAGATCAAAAGTATTCTATGAAATGTTGAGTGGAAGATCTGACCTTTGGTTTGTGGATATTGAAAGTTTAGAAAAACATAGTTGGTTTGCATGCCGTACCCAAATGGAAAATTGCATGCTGACATCGTAAGTGATGTTTCCAAATGCAACCTTGTGTCCACTTCGCTGTGCCATATTAGTAGTCTTTTGGTAAAACCTGTTGGCCCAGTTTGAAAGTATGACTTACTGGACTATGATGGCAGCTGAATTTCTGTTCTACTGCCATCTTTTTCTCTTGGGAGTACCTTGTACACTTGGACATACGATGTTTACATATAAATAAATTTTGTGGTTTATCAGAGCCTTGGCAGGTGAACTATCATTTGGGGTGGCTCTGTAACTTGTTAGGAACATCTTCAATATTTCAGTTACCATACCCTTCCCTCTTAAAGGTATCCACAAATCACTCAACTTGTCCATTCAATTATGGATAGAATGGTGGTGTGCATATATGTTTGATTTTTGCTGGTAGAAATCTGAAAATTTTGCTGAAGTGATTGTTTGTTTGTTTGTTTTTTAGGACATATCGACCTCCTCAGTCATTTAATGTCAAATCAGGTTATTATTGGAATATTATTTTCCAATATAATAGACCCTTCCATTTCCACAAACGGAGAGGTTTGCCATGCTGAAAAGGTTTTTAGAAATGAAATGGTTTGTAGAAAAAATCTGGTTCTGTCAAAAAAATTTTTTGTAGAGAATTGTATCGTAGGGAAGTTTCTTCCTTTTTTGAAAAATGGTATGCAGAAAGAATCAGATTTTGTTGAAAATATTCCTTGCAGCAAAAAGTTTGCAGAAAACTCCCAACTTTTTTATGTTTTTAGATTTTTTGGTACAAATTGACTGCTTTCAGGAACGATATTATGTTATCCATGTCAGTTTTTTGGAACAGTTCCTTCATGTTATTTGCACTATAAAGCGTTTCTCTTATATGGGCTAGGTCAGTACATTCAATGAGAATGTGTTTCACTGTGTATGCGGTCTGGCATGCATAACACATTGGTTGTTGCTTTGCTTCAAGTAAGTAGGAATGTGTTGTCCTTGTATGGCCTATTCAAGTCTGGACAATATCACTTCCTCTTTTCTATTTTTCCTATAGCTCTGTTTCCATTCTCCCAATTCAGGTTTAATTTTTAGTAATTTATTATTACTATTGCTGTTCCAGCGTTGTTGTCTTTGTTGCAGTATGTATTTATTTATCTTCATTTTAAGGTCTGTATATGGTATTTTTGAAATTTTTTTCTATGGTCATATTTAGAGTAGACCTGGCTGCTTTATCTGCCTGGTCATTTCCACCGATTCCCAGTGTGACCTGGGACCCAACATATCTGTATATCATTATCATTTGATAGGTGTTCTAATTTACATAGTATTTTCACTATCAATGGATTATCAAACTTCCTGTTTTTAGTGATTCTAATACTGATAGTGAATCAGAAAAGATAATGAACTTGTTGTTCCTTGATTCTGAGATGAGGTTAAGAGCCATGTTAATTGCAAACTTCTGCACTGAATATAGAGGTGTCATTTGGGGAGATGTTTTTAAATATTTTTCTATTATATATTAAGGCACATCCTGTTATTTTTCCTACTTTAGATCCATCTGTGAAGACATGTGAGTGCCTAGGATATCTCTCCTTAACTTTCTAATTCCTCTTGGAAAATTAGTGGGGGGTTTTATTTTTTGAAGTATTTACAGAGGGTTAAGTTTATGTTTGGGGTTCTTATGGTCCAAGGTGGGATATCTGGTATGATTGTTTTATGGATTTTGTCAAATCTACATCTGCTTCTTCTATAATTGTTTCCATCCGAAGTCCAAAGGGTTTTATGGCTTTTTTCATTCCTTTGGAATAATTCTTTTGTATTTTGATAGAAGGTACTATTGTACGCAGGATTTGCTGGGCATGACCCTAATTTGACATAGTACTGGAGGGCCAGTTTATGGCTTCTACTATTTGCAGGTGCTTCGTTAGCCTCAGCATATAGGCTCGACTGGAGACGTTCTAAAGGCTCCGAGTACTAACCTCAAACCTCCATGGTAGATCGGGTCAAGCATTTTTAAATAGGATTTTCTGGCTGAACGGTATATAAAAAATACTGTAATCCAATTTTGATCTAATTAGGGATCTATACAATAATAACAGAGTGTTTCGATCTGCTCCCCATTTTGTGTGGGCTACCACGCCGCAGTAGTTGTAATGTTTTGTTACATTTGGTTTTTAAGTATTTCAGGTGGGGAATAAATGTTAGTTTTTGTCAAATATTACCCCAGAAACTTGTATTCATCTACAACTGGGATCTCTGAACCGTCAAGTTTCAGCCTAGGGTCATTATGGAGTTTCCTTTTGTGACAAAAATAGACACATTTTGTTTTTGTTTTAGAGAACTTGAATCCATTTGTTGTTGCCCATCTGCTGATTTTATTTAGACCCTGTTGCAGTTTTCGCTCGATTGTGTGGATATATTTTGATTTATAACATATCATAAGGTCATCCACATATAGTGATCCATCGGTTCCTGGTGGTATTTCCTTGATTATAGTGTTTATTTTTATGTTAAATAGTGTTACGGATAATATACTGCCTTGTGGGACACCCTCTTCCTGATTTTTCACATCTGAAAGTGTAGAGTCGACACGAACTCTGAATTTTCTTTCAGATAAGAATCCATCAATAAACTGTGGCAATCTACCCTTTATACCCAGGTTACTCAAGTCCCTCATTACTCCATATTTCCACGTCAGATCATAAGCCTTTTCTAGATCGAAAAAATATAGCTGTAAGGTGTTCCTTTTTGATAAATGCTTCTCTAATATTTGTTTCAAGGCGTATTAAGTGGTCTATTGTGCCTCTTTTACTATGGAGGCCCACATTGTAAGTTGGAAATAAGATTGTTTGATTCCAAATGCCAAATCAACCTGTTGTTTATTATCCTTTCCATTGTTTTACACAAGCAACTGGTTAAAGAGATAGGTCGATAGTTTTGTGGGTCCAAGCCATCTCTTTTTGGTTTGGGAATTGGTATCATTGTTGTCTCTCTCCATATATCTGGGAACCTTCCTTCTGTCCATATTTTGTTAAATATTTTTAAAAGGAATTTTAGTGATTCTTCTAGTAATTTTTTAAAAACTCATAGTGGATTTCATCCGGCCTACAGCAGAATTATGGGATTTTTTTTATAGAGTCTTTCAATTCTCTTAGTGTCAATAAACTATTATAATCTTCAAGATTTTTTGATTTAAAATTTAGTTTACATTTTTCTGCATCTTCTTTGATGGTTATGAATTCTTTTGTACCATTCAGACTGGATGAGTTTTTTTGGCAAAGGTTTCAGCTAGCAATTCTGTTATAGCTTTTTATCTGTTATTATGGAGTTGTCTTTTGAGAGGTGTTTTATTGGTGTTATTTCTTTTTGCCCATAATTTTCTTAATCATTTCCCAAATTGCCTTTTGGTTTAGTTGAGCAATTCAATTTGCTGACATAATTCTGCCAGCATTCTCTTTTTTGCTGCTTTTATCTCTTTTCGTGCCTTTTGCTCTGTTTGATTTGTATTCCATCAGATTGATGTTATTGGTTCTTTTTGGAATTTTTTAGTGCTTCTTTTCACAGTTTAATTGCTTCTTGGCATTTGTTGTTGAACCAGGGTCTGTTTCGTTTATTTGGAGTTGTAGTCTTGGGAACACTGTCTACTGCTATAGAGTTCAGTGTTTCAGTGAAATACTCTATTGTGTCATTGTTTGACTCTTTGTGTATTAGTTTTTCTTTGCATTTTCTTCAAATTTTTCCCAGTTAGCTTTGTCTAGTTTCCAACGGGGCATTTTTTTTCCCATTAGGCTTTGTGTTATTTAGAAGTATTGGGAAGTGATCACTACCACAAGTATCATCATGTACTTGCCAAGTGTAGTCCATATAGATAGATGGGTCACATATGGTTAAATCAATGGCAGAGGTATTCCCACTAAATTGGTTTATATGTGTTTGAGTGCCCGTGTTGAGTATGCATAGATCGTTTTAAGTTAACAATCCTTTCCAGGATTTTACCTTTTTGTTTATTTCTTTGCATCCCCATATGATGTTGTGACTGTTAAAGTCACCCAATAAAATGAATGGCCTAGGGAGTTGCTGCAACAGTTGCTCTAATTCGTGTCGATAACCTGATCATGTGGGGGTATGTATATAGAGCATACTGTTATGGTACGATGTAAAGTGGCTGATGCAGCTACAGCTTGAAGATTTGTGTCAAGATCTATTCTGCGTTGAGGGATCTTGTTATTAATTAGTATGGATGTGCCGCCTGAGGCTCTATCTGTATTATTATTTATATAGTTATATGAGGTAAAATTACGAATTTTTACATTGTCATTCTCTTTCAGAAAAGTCTCCTGTAAACATATTATCATTGGACATAGGTTCCCAATTAAAAGCAGTAGTTCATTTATGTTTGGTTTCATACCTCTTATGTTCCATTGGATGATTTTATTAGTCATGGTTCCGGTATTTTGATGTTTGATTACTTGTGGAGCCATGTTTTAATTTTTGGCGGGATTTGTTTTGAGGTTAGATTTTTTCCTTGATTGGGTTTTGCTTAGTTGTGGGGTCTCATCTTCCGTTTCCATTATTTCCAATGCCTCAAATTTATTTATTTTTGGGGCAGTTCTTGTTCTTGAGGTTGATCTTGATCTATTTTTATGCTCCTGCCCATCAGGGTTTTTTTTTTTTGTAGTTTCCTATTGGGTGAAGTCTGTGATGGCCTAGTGGTAGAGGCCACTTCAGAAGAGAGTACTTTTGGGTTCTCCTTGTTAGGCTTTGCTTGTGTCTCTTGGTTTGTTGATGTTTTGGTGTTTGAGTTTTCCTTGGAGAGTTGTTTGTTTTCTGTGATTGTTTTTATAATGGTTTTCATTTCTTGGATTAGAGTTCTCATCTCGTTCATAAGTTGAGTAACTACTTCAGGTTTTGTTATAGGTTGATTATTTTCGTATGTTTGGTGTCCTTGTTGGTTTGGGTTTGGTATATGTCTTTTTGATATTTCTGTGTATGTCACAGTGTTTATTAATTTCCTTGCTTCTGGGAAAGTAATATTTTGAGTATATTTTATTTTGAAATATCCTTTTTTTTTTTTCCAGATTTCGCAATCTCTGGAATTTTATGGGTGATTTTTTTTTGCAGTTAGTGCATTTTTGCCTCCTTCTGACAGTCAGTGTGTCTTATGCTATTTTCACCGCATCTTCCGTGATACTGGGGTCTAGTACACCTATCTTGGTGGTGTCCAAACTTCTGACAGTTGAAACATCTAAGTGGATTCGGTATGTATGTCTCAACTTTTATTTTTATGTACCCTACATTAATTTCATTAGGGGGTTTTGGGATATTAAAATTTAATATGTATGTGTTTGTGTTTATAGTTTCTCCATTTTTTTTATACTTATTCTTTTGATATCTATTACATTTTGGTTTTTTAAATTTGTTTTTATTTCGTCTAATGTGCATATTGATAATTCAGAGCTTTTCACTACGCCTTTGGATGAATTTAAGGTTTGGTGGAGGGAGGTTTTAATTTTGATGTTGTTGAAAGTTTCCCATCTTAGGATTTCTTCCACTTGTGTTTTTTTGAACTTCGATTAGAATTGTTCCGTTTGTTAATTTTTTTTGTTGTTTTTGGTTTTATTTTTTTGGAAAGTATTTGTTCGATTTTGAAAGGTGATATTTTAGTTATAGGTATATCTTCAGTTGATTGGATTACCATATATGTAGGGATGTTTTGATATATTATTTCTGGCTCACTGTCAGAGCTTTCAAAATGTGGTCTCTTGGTGGATTTCTTTGGAAACATTTGTTTTTAGGTGTTGTTTCACCATTCCTGCTCCCCACCCACCTCGAGTCCAATTTTATGGGAGATGCCAGGGGGGGAAACCCATTCGCCCTGGCACATCAGGGCTACAGGAAAGGTATACTCAGATCCAGTGGAAGCCACAAGCACCTGCATTCCCTTGGCTTCGCTGGCCAAGTCCAGTGATGCCTCTCGGGTGTATGCAGCCATGTTGTGGCCTTCTTCCTCAGAATCGATTGACCCTTAGCCACCGCCTTCCAACACTCATGTGGGGAGTTTATTATTATTATATATATATATATATATATATATATATATATATTTTTTTTTTTTTTTTTTTTTTTAAATAAATGTCATTTTTTTTTTTTTGAGGATAAATTGGCAATTATACTAATACACAAGTTTTTTTTTTTTTTTTTTTTTTTGGGGGGTGGTTGAGTGTTAGGGCTTGTCATGACCAGCCGATTGATCGGAGGGGCCTCTCCGACCGCCTGTCTAGCTCAGGTAAGGGCCAAAGTGGAGTGTTGCAGTTAATGACCACTTATCACCTGGGTCATGACCTGCTCAGCCACCAGGATCCCGTCCCCAAACATCACGGGTCGCCACCCACGGCAAACAGGTGGCCCCCTTGGGGGACTTTTACCCCCTGCAGAGGTGCAGTCGGCGTATTCTGAAGCCCCGCCGACAGGGCCATTGCTGAAGTGAAAGTAGAGCTATTGTCAAAGACTAAAGTCTCTGGGACTCTGAACCTGTTGAAGATGTGCTGTCATTTCAAAATGGTTTCCTCAGAAGTGATGCGACTCATCAGAAAAATTTCAGGCCATTTACAGTAGGCATCCACTAGAACATTTTCCATCGATAGGTCTTGCAAAATCAATATGAAGACATGACCAAGGGGAATCTGAGACAGGCCAAGAAAAGAGTTCCGGTTTCCTCAGGGATTTTGCTGCTAAATGACATGTACAGTTATGAGCAACATCTTCTCATTGCTTGTCCATGTTTGGTCAATAGACATAGCTATGTGCCAAATCCTTCATGCAGCTAATGCCATGATGAGCAAAATGAATTTGTTTTAGGATCCTATTTTCTAAAGTCAATGGATCACATGTTCCCCAAAAAGAATACGGCCATCCACAACAGAAAATGATGATTTCTAATGGTGAAAATGTTGAAGATCTTTGTTCAAACTTGTCTGATGCCACTTTGTACGGTGGTAGTGAATCACCTTCTGCAATAGTGGGTCAGAAGCTCTGGCTTCCTGGATCATCTGCAAGGTTACAGGCAGTGCTCGTACAGTAGCTGTAAGCACTGAAACAATTTCTGGATCCACTGATACTGCAACAACAACAACAGAGTCTTCAGATAAATTCTGGTGTGCATACGTAAACCTGGATAAGGCATCTGCATGGCTAATTGAATTTGTTGATTGGTACTTTATTTCAAATCAAAATCCAATAACATTGTGGCTCATCTTTGTAAACAGGAATCCCTTTTCTGATCCAAAAATATTAACCAGGTGGTTTGTGGTCAGTAATCAAGGTAAATTTATGTCCATAAATCATTTTGTAAAATTTCTTTATGGCAAATATAATTGCCAAGGCTTCTTTTTCAATTTGCCCATAGTTCTGCTCAGCAGGCGTCAAAGATCTTGCTGCATTATCAATGGCCTTCTGACTACAATCAGGAAAAATGTACGAAATCATGGCTTCAACACCATAGCCTGAAGCATCTAAAACCAAAGTGATGTCAAGAGATGGGTTGTAATGTGTGAGAGGTAAGTCTGATACAAGCAAAGATTTCATCTTTTTGAAGGCAGACTGGCATTCTGCTGACTAGGTTCATGGAACATCCTTTTTTCAGAAGATTATTTAGGAGTACATACATGGTGGAGACCTGATAAAAATGAACTGTAATGACTTACCAAGCCTAGAAAAGAACGTAATTGTGCAATGTTTACTGGTGCTGACATATTTTTAATAGCAGCAATATGTTCCAGGTCTTGTCGGCATCTATGTATATCAAATATAAAACCCAGGAACTTGATTGACGTCCAGAAAAGCTGACATTTTTCTGCTTAGACATGAAAACCATATTGCTGAATCCATTCAAAGACAGAATAAATGATTCAAAAGTTCATCCCGAGTTTCACTTGCTATAATGATATCATCAATAAATGTAGCAGTTCTATTTAAACCATTCAACCTAGCATTCATCACCTGCAGAAATTAAGCAGGCGCCGACTTAACGCCAAAAAAGAAGCCAATTGTATTGGAAGAAACCCTTATGGATGTTGGCTGTAAGCAATTCCCTTGAATCCTTGTCAACTTCTATTTGTAAAGAAGCATCAGGTAAATTAATCTTTGCAAAGCAAGTTCTCCCGTTTGTCGAAATATCTTCATGTGTGGGTAACGGGTAGTGATGTGTATCTAATGAGTCATTTAAACCTGTGGAAAAACCTGCGCATATATGAACTTTACTACTTGCTTTCTTGACCACAACAATAGAAGAGGCCCATGCAGAATAATTTTGTTGGTTGGAGGTGATTTAACTCCTTTTCTACTAAATCAAGAGCAGCATAAGAAACAGGGCGTTTGGGTCTAAAAATTGGCTTCACATTGAGTTTATACTTGAGGGTGGTTTTGGCTTTGGTGCACCACCTGAGATTCTCTGTGAAAAACATTAGTGAACTTTGTTTTGACATAATGTGCAAAGTAGCTTTCAATCTCGGAAATGGAGGAAAGAACAAATGTGTTAAACAGAGTGTTGAGTGGCATAGAGAAAAGATCCAGAGCATCTACCCACTCAGGATCATTCAAATTGAGACCAGAGTCTGTGAGGTAATATGTACCAGAGAAAAAAAAACAAACAAACACTGCAATTCAACTGACCAGATAGCAGAATATCATCAGCAGAAGCACTCTAAGCAATGTCATCTGTTTTGAATAAGTTCGATTTTCCTTCATTGTTCCCACGTAGACCATGAAATTAAAAATCACTAAAAGTCTGGATTACACTAAAGACAAAATTAGGCATATTTCCGTTTGATACTTGAGTCTGAAAGTTAGGCATATGTCCAGTTGGTATTTGTGTCAAAAAGGTAAGCATAGATCCAGTTTTCATTAAATTCAAAAAGGTAGAAATAGGTTCATTCTGTATCAGAGAATGCCAGTAACCACCTCAGAAATGGCTTCTTTTGGTGTTGTTTTCTTTGCAGCAAATGTAGTCAGTGTAATTCTAAGCCCCTCCCCAAGAGAGGGGACCCTTAACAGATAGTCAAGATTAGACCCTTGTAGTCTGATTAGCTTTCCACTTACCAGATATTCTGTTTCATACTAAAAGTTAGCTTATTCAAAGTAGAGTAGATTTTTTCAAACATAAATCTACCATCTCAAGTTGGACTCTGAAATAAACTGAAATGTTAAGAGTGTCACTCATTTTTACAACCGATCTTGCTACTCTCTTACTATTGTCAATGACGGACTTCAACTTGTGCTACACTCATAACCAGTTGTACTAATGAGTGGCTCTGTAATAATCTCATAAACTCTAATTAGTGCCTTACTTTATAAACAGTTAATTGTTGCTGATCAGTGTCCAGTGAAGATGTAAGTTTCACTGCAGCTTGACAGTCCAATGGCAGATTCCCAAAACTATTCCTTGACAGTGTATGGCTAAAATTGAGTTGTCCAGTAGTTGGTTGTTTAGTGGCATATCAACACCTCTATGGGTTATTTAATACCAAAATCTAAATATTTTGAATGCAAATGTCTGCCTTCAACTACAGATAAAATGTACTGTCAGTCATTCTACTATAAATATGTATTGCTGGTCATTTTATTATAAAAATTTATTTTTATACATTGATAGTGTTTTCTTTTTGTTTGGCGGGATTCCTTATATGCAACTGGGCCCCTAACAGGTGCTACCATCCTGAGTTAGGGTGGATCTAGGAACAACATCAATTAAGAGGTGATTCCACACACCTCAAGACCCTCCAATCTCCTGATCAGTAAGCTCAAGGGCACGTGGATAAAGGCATTGGTTAGATCCAGTGACAGGACCCAAAGAGTGTGAGTTCAATACTCTGTTAAAGTAGTGGAGAACTTGGAGAGGGGAATTAACAGGAGATAACTGATAACTGACATCCATTAAACATGGTATGTGGAACTAGAACAGTCTACCCAAGTGAATGAAATAAAGGGTTCAGTTCAACATTGCAACCATCTGAAGAAGGCCAGAGCGTACAACGGCCGAAACGTAATAAATATGGTGACAAAGATGAGGACAATAGTCTGAATAATGTAAATAGTGTACAAAATACTTCATCTCAGAAATATAGACAGATACTGAAGGGCTGAAATGTTGTGGTAAATATGGCAACAAAGATGAGGACAATAGTCCGAATAATGTAAATATGTACATAATACCTCATTTCAGAAATATAGAGAGACACTGAAAGGCCGAAATGTAATAAATATGGTGACAAAGATGAGGACAATAGTCCAAATAATGTAAATAGTATATATAATACCTCATTGGAGAAATATAGACAGATACAGAGTCTAATTAAAAGAAGTTTAACTGAATTTAATAATTAAATAATTCGATAATTATGCTAACTTTATGCATGTATATATGTGTTAAAATTTGCTGTGTCCGCAAGAGAAGAGCGTCTCATTATTAGAGATAGTGCTTATGCAGTGTTTAGACAGTATTGACATAAGAATCAACACTGCATGGCGATTGGCAGTTTCACACTTTAATGTAATATTCTGACCAAATGTGAATATCACATTGGAGCATGAAATTTAAAGCCACCATACAGTGTTGATCCCTATGACAACACTCTGTCTGTCTCTCACTTGTTTTCTCTCTCTCTCTATATATATATATATATATATATATATATATATATATATATATATATATATATATTTGTAGTAATCTTACAAGAAATTTATTCAGAAAACCTTTAGTGTTTTGATTTGCAAATAATCAAACCAATACCAAAGGGAAAAAAAAAGGTATAAAAAAAAAAAGAAAGAACCAAGAACATGTACGTTACCCCAAAATAATCGTCTAGCATGCAAGTCCAAAGCCCAAAGAAAAAAAAAACCCAATATGAGTAGGCAAAATAACTAAATAAAGTGCTCAATACAGTAAGTAGAACAGACCTAGTTTGTTTGTTTCTTTATTTGGTCACGTGGTTATGATTTTTTGTTTATTGACTATAAGTATTCTGTTCTTTGTTACCTTTTTTAGCCAGCCTTCCTGACGATATGCATAGGTGAAACCTTGGTAGGTTTGTCTGGTTATATATATATATATATATATATATATATATATATATATATATAAAAAATATATATAATCCAAAAAATAAAATTCAACTTTTTATAAGAGGTCTCATGTTTCAAAACAAGAGCCGAAAACTTCAATATAATTATTTGAATTAAATTGAATTAAAGTAAGCTCTGTTCCATCTTCAAGCAAAATTTTTTTTGGAATAACTTATTTCTGAAATTTACATGTTTTAATAGCATATTCATAATAGAAGTCAAAATTTCCATGGTAACAGCCAGGGCGGATTGTTTAAATTGGGTAGGGGTGTGTTGGGTGTTAATAATAAGTATCAGTATAGAGTTACTTTCATAGATGTCAAGTCAGGGTAAGGTGGGGGGTGTCTAAATTTGAAACGGAAGATGTTTTCGCCTAGTCTGGTTTACATGTCTATGGATATATATTTGTATAGAGAGACATACACACAAAAAGTGAATGATGAAAATATTTTTCTCCTCACTGTTATGAGTTAATTAGTGATTTACCAAGCATAGCTTAGATGTGGCACAAGGCCGAAAGTAGGGGGTACCTAGTGAGGATCGAACTCACTACTCAGTCGTAATAGTCCTAGCAAGACAAGCTTGCTAACCATTACACTTGTATCACTAAACAATTAAAATTTAAAAAGAAAAAAAAATCTTACAATCTAAAAATATTTTCTGGCTTTAAATAACCTGCCATAGGAAACCAATCAATAAAATCATAAAATACAAAGAAAAATCTGCAATGTTATCGGCCCTGATCTGGCATCTCAGCCTCAGTCACTTTCCAAATGTAACTTCCCTGTACCTTTTCTATTAATACTTTAATTGTAATTGTTCTGATGAACTTTCTTCAATGGTACCCCAATTTGATGAATTTATGTACAGTCTTAGGTTGGTGGCAAGGTCTCATCATTTTACAGTTAAAATGGCTAGATGTAACTAAGTTCTATGTTAACAGTTTCTTTGTTTACACTTTGTGACTGTTGAACTCACTTCCGGCTTCTTGCTTACCATTCAAATTTGAGCTTCAAATATTTAAATGCGATGTCAATCGTTTCTACTGTCTTCTTAATTCCTGTCTTTTTTTTTTATTGTTCTCTCTCCTTAATAATGTTTTTTTCTTGTACTCTTGGTAACCTCTTGGGTCTTAGTGGATTTATTGCCTTAATTGTGGTGAAATCGAAAAAAAAAAAAAAAAAAAAGGTCTGATGCTTTTTTCCATTTTACAAGCTGCTTTAATCAAAGACCTATATCAGTGCATTATTACATGACTATTGTGATTTTCCAGGTTATGAAACAAGAATATAAAAAAATGAATACTGTCCTTCAAAGGTTGTAGTCCAATCAAGTTTCATCTTCAAAAATTTAAGTGCAATCTCAATAGTTATCTTCAGTCAACTTAATTCCTGTTCTTTTATTGTCTTCTCACCTTAATAGTTTTCATATACTTTCTAACAGTCAACAACCTCTTGTATCTTAGTGAATTTATTGCCTTCCCTGGGGTGAAATGATGAAAAAAAGAAAAGGAATTTACTTCTAGACAAAAAGGATAAATAGAGATTTGAAAGTGTTACTTTCAGAAGAACTGAAAACAGCAGTTGTGTGTGTGCATGAGGAAGAAAGGGATTGTCAGTGGTCAGGAATGAAGGCAAGCATTACTGATAGAATAGGGCTATTATATGTATAATGGAAATGCATTGCTAATGATTTTACTATAGGAATGCATTGAAAATGAGGAAGAAAGGGATTGTCAGTGGTCAGGAATGAAGGCAAGCATTACTGATAGAATCAGGCTATTATATGTATAATGGAAATGCATTGCTAATGATTTTACTATAGGAATGCATTGAAAATCAGGAAGAAAGGGATTGTCAGTGGTCAGGAATGAAGGCAAGAATTACTGATAGAATAGGGCTATTATATGTATAATGGAAATGCATTGCTAATGATTTTACTATAGGAATGCATTGAAAATGAGGAAGACAGGGATTGTCAGTGGTCAGGAATGAAGGCAAGAATAGATTTATTATAATTCAGACTTGCATCACATTATTTTCCATCACTTAGAACAAGGGTTGACAACCTTTTGGAGAGAGCAGGCCAGACAGTTATGCAATGTCTCAGAAGAGGGCCATCATATGAAATTTACTATAATAAATTGTCTCAACTTGTCTTGGTCTGAATTTTTTTTTTTTTTTTTTTTTTTTTAAGGAGTGCCATCAGCATGGAACGGATTACAGAGAATGAAAGCAAAAGTAAAGAATAGAGGTTTTGTTTGAGGGATCAGGACCAAGGCATCAGAAGATGCCGATTGACATTACATTTGAACATTTGAAGATTATAGCTATCTGGAAAGCAAGTAAGAAGGGAGTTCCACCATTGAAAAGTGTTAGAGTAGAAGAGGCGGTTACATTTAACTGTTTTGACAGTGAAAAGGTGGGACCAAGATGCCAACCTAGTAGCATGCATAAATTCATGCAGTCATCAGTGAAAATAGCTTGGCAGAGCAGATGCCATGAAAATATTTATAGAAAAGACAGAGGGAAGCCACATCACATTTGTAAGAAAGTGACTGGACTCAAGATGCCAGGTCAGGACATATTACATTGCATATCTGTCTTTGGATTTTGTTGAGGACCTTGAGATGAACAGCGGGAGCACCAGACCATATATGGTAACAGTATTCAATGCAAGGATGAATGGTAGATTTGTAGGATGGACTCAAATGAAAAACAAAACCTTTTGGTGCGACACAGAGAAACAACGTCCCTTGCAGTAGATGAAGCTATCGATTCAATGTAGTTGTTCCACCTCAGATCAGTAGAAAACATGAGACCACGAAGGTACAGAGAGATGCTAAAGAAAAAGTCATAAACTTCATGTTCTATTATTTAAACAAGATTCCTTATTCTACTGCAAGAATAACAGGATAACAAATAACAAAATCAACAAACAATGCAAATTCCTTAATATGTTTAAGTTTGGTGGGCTGGACAAAAACCCTTCACGGGCCAGATGTGGCCTAGGGGTTGTTGACTCCTGACTTAGAGAATGTATTTTCCTGCCATTGTCTGGTACAATCAGTAATTTTAGTGTTATCTCTTCTATTGAAGAAAAAAAATAGGAAATTTAAATTGTTCATATCATTCCAAAAAGGTCATGCCCACCAGATGACATTTAATTTTGTCTAACAAATATCCATTAAAACTTCAAGTACAGACAAAAAACAAAAACATTAAAAACAATAAAGTAAAGAAATCTTACTTCATTGGCTTTTCAGCGACAGCTTTTGTAAAAGTTCGGACAATATCAGCCATGTCTTCAATTGATTCTATCAGTTGACAATTGCAAAGATTCCTCAGCTGGAGATTTACAAGAGCCTAAGAGAAAAACAAATTATGACACATTATTTTTAGATAGTTTATTGTTGCTTTTATGTGAATCAATACAATCTTCAATAATACTATTAATAAAAATAATAATGAAGAGTGTATAGAGCCAGAGTGTTGGGATAAAAAGCAACAATAATAAGATGGAATAAAACTTGTAATAAAATAATAGTAATAATGAAGAGTGTATAGCGCCAGAGTGTTGGGATAAAAAGCAACAATAATAAGATGGAATAAAACTAGTAATAAAATAATAGTAATAATGAAGAGTGTATAGAGCTAGAGGGTTGGGATAAAAAGCAACAACAATAAGATGGAATAAAACTAGTAATAAAATAATAGTAATAATGAAGAGTGTATAGCGTGTTAGTGTTGGGATAAAAAAATTTTAATAATAAGATGGAATAAAACTAGAAATAAAATAATAGTAATAATGAAGAAAGGATAGAGCCAGAGTGTTGAGATTAAAAAACAATAATTTTTTTTTCATAAAACTAGTAATAAAATAATATTAATAATGAAGAGTGTATAAAGCCATTGTGCTTCATATCACATGCAACTAGGAAAGAAAAAGATGATTGAATTAAAATTTTAACTTTCCATAGTACATAAAAGAACAAAGAACTAAACTGTTAGTGAACTTGAGAAGTTTAGTTTCTTGAAATAAATGTTTCATGCATTCTAAAAGTACTGATGTTATCGGTAAACAGATGTTAAATTTTTCCATTGCTCAATCCGTCCCTCAATCATGGTCTGGAGTACAGATTATGATAGAGAATATTTGATTATAGAATTGGAAAGGTTTTGATTGTAGTGATTGGGGGAGCATCCTCTCAGGAGTCTGTTTCACAAAATAACACTTCTCAGGAAGATGATATCCGAGTAAAATTTCCATCTCCATAGGAGAATACAAAGGGAAACAATGAAGATTTTCACTGTGTACATTGCATGTCGTGTTCTAGTTGTGAATATCTCAACTGGAGAAACAAAGGAATGTGGCTCATCAGAACATTTATTTTAATCATTTCACTCCAAGCAAGGTGATAATACCACTAAGATGCAAGGGGTTACTGAGAGTAAAAGAGAATGAAAAGACTTTCATGAGGAGAAAGGACAATAAAGGAACACAGTTAAACAGAAAAATGGCAATTGACGTTGCATTTAAATTTTGAAGATTGTAAAGAAGCAAGAAACCAGAATTGAGTTCCAGAGATAAGAAGTGTGAGAAAAGAAACTATTTGAATAGAACTTACAGTTACATCTAATTAGTTTAGTAGTAAAATGATGGGACCTAATAGCTAATCTAGTAGTAGGCTTCAATTCATACAAATAAATACCAAGGAGGAGAGCTCATTAGAACAACCAGCAAGAAAATATTTATAGAAATGACACAGGGAAGCCATGTCACATCAGTTGGAAAGTGAGTGACGTTGAGATGCCAGGTTAGGACCAATAACATTACAGACTGTCCTTTGGATTTTGTCAAGGATCTAGAGATATACCAGAGCAGATATGAGGGTCATTAAAAAAGTTCTAAGTCTGACCCAGGAGTTGGAGAAACATGACAGTTTTTCATTATATTTAAATATAGTCCAATTCACTTAGTCCAATGATACTTAAGCATTGCAATCCCATCACTGGTCTTCCAAAAATATGGGAATGTGAGTGCAGTCAAGATGCCAGGACAGGACCAATAACATTACAGAATCCTTCTTTGGATTTCATTGAGAACCTTGCAATATATAGCAGGAGCATCAAACCAGATATGGCAGCAATATTCAAAGCATGCATAAATGGTAGACTTATAAATGTGTAAGATAAATTCTGATGAGAAAAATTGTCTGGCATGACAGTCAACCAACCTTCCTAGTAGTTGATTCAGTATAACCTTTGCACTTTATGTCTGTGGAAAACCTGAGAGCAAGAATGTCCAATGTGTTGATCTCATGGAGGTTAACATCAGCTATGCTGACAGAAGGCAAAAATTGTTCAGTATGATGACTAAAAGATACTTTCAGTGTTAAATTTACAAGGGATTTCTTGCCCCAGTTAACTACTGACTGGAGGTCATTTTTAGATCAGTTCTTAGGTTTACTTTATTGGACATATCAGACTTAATATTAAGACAGGATTTGCTATGAAAACAACGAGAAAGTAACTAGAGGCTTGAGACATTTTGTCTATAGGAAAGTGTCAGTAGAATGGAAAATAATTCATCACCCATAAGGCAGTGTGCATGTCACATTGAAGTTATTCAAATTATTCTATTAGGTTTGATTAATCTGCTTCATACCCCAAAGTGGAGAGAGAATTTAGCAAGTTCCTATTTCTACTTACTTGTTAGCCTCTTGACCCCTGGACCAACGAAGATTTTTATTTTGCTGTCCTCACCCCTACCAAACAATGTTTTGTAGTTAGTTATTTTTTTTTTAACAATAATGTTCACCCTGTACAAGGCCCAAGAGCCATTCAAGGTAGATGGTTACAGAGTAAGAGTCACTGTTTATGTAAATAAGATAACAGTTAACCTTCCCTAGACTTGAACAGGTTAAAATTGTAGTCAGCAGGGAAGCATTCTCTTAGGAGTCAGTTCCAGAAAGCAACAGTTCATGGGAAGAATGTCTCGGAGTGAAACATACATCTCACAAATAAAATATGAAGGGAATGGGGGTTGTTCACTACAATGGGCGTGGCATGGCAGGTCTTAGCCGTGAAGGTTAGAACTGGTGGAACTAAGGAATGTAGTTTGTCTGAGCACTTACCATGAAAACAGTGACAGAGAAACAAGAGGCTTGTAACGTTTTGTCTGTCGGAAAGGGATTGTAGGGTGGGAAATAATTCATCACCCACAAGGAAGTGGAGACACTTTTGTACTCTATCAAGACCGGTAAGTGAAGACTGGACAGCTCCTGCCCATATATGGCAGCAAAACTCCATTTTTGGACTGATCTAGCTCTTACAAAGGTAGAGGATTCCAAGAGGAGTCAGGTACTTAGTGCCGGAGCAGTATGGGGAACTGACAGTTTTTCCAGTTTATAGAAAACAGAACTTTCAGTTGGATCGTAATGATCTTGGGATTTTCTCTCTCTCTCAAACTTCACCCCCATACTTACTTCTTCTACATCCAATCGACTAATGATAGTATCTGTTCTGTTTCCCTTGTGGGTCTTGGATCTCTTATATTTTCTGAAAAATAAAACAAAGCAGTGAGCAAGTCAAGATCATTTTGAATGCTGGATTCTTAGAAACTGGCATGATGGGAATGAGCTTTAAAAGTGAAAAAACCCTCCTCTTCCATTAATTTTACACATCTCATTCAATATTACGATTTTAATAGTCACCTTCTATCTTGAGAGGCTCTTGAGCCTTGTATTGGGACTGAAGTTGGAAACTAATATAAAAATTTAAACCCTTTTTAAAAAGATTTATACCTATTTTTTTATGATAATTATTCTACCCATGAAAATTAAATGATTGAATAATTAAACAATATTAAATTAATGATTTAATGCCCATGAAAATTTAATGATTGAATAAACTCCTTATACCCATGATATTTCTTGTATTACAGTGTTAATCCCTCAGTTAATGATTGAATAAGCTCATAGCAAGTTCTATGATGATATAATATCCATAGAAACTCTACTATTGCATTGACAAATATTGGAGCTTAACAACTTTTAACAAAATATTGCAATAACAATCATAAGTATGAATGAATGTCATTAGTTGAAGAAGTAAGAGAGTACAAATGAAAAGATTTAAAATTGACAAGGTTCTTCATTTCACAAAAGCAGACATTAATATGTATGGGAGTGTTATCACCTACTCTATCTTCCCTTTCTTTTTTTTTTTTTTTTTTTTTTTTTTATTATGCATGCTTTCTTTTTCTCACTAAAACCAAACAACCCCTCAGATAAATCTTTTTCTTCTGTCTTTCCTTGCAATCAAAATGGAAAGGTTCATTATCTCAGGCAATGGCTCACTAACTAGCCAAGAAATGAGCAGAATTATATAATGAGCTGCTTCAACTAACATCCTCATCATTGCTGTTTTTTATGTTTCTTCCAAGTCTGGCCTTCCAAGTGTTATTTGAAATAAAAAAAATATCTTTTCTCCATGAAAATTACAATTTTAATATTTTGCCAGATGTATTCTTCAACCTTACACATAATCTGAACAAAATCATTGTCATTATTCCCCAAGTTCTTCCAAGTAATATCCCCATCCTTATTGTTTTTATCACTATATTTTGGCTAATATGTTCTTTGGTCTTCCTGAAATTCTTAGAAGAGTCATTTTAATTATTGTTATCTTTATCACTAATGATGTGTTATTTGACCTTTGCCATTGAAATCCTTAGATGAGTCATTGTCATTTTTTCACAAGTCATTCAAACTAATATCTTCATCCTTATTGTTTTTATCACTATATTTAATTTGATGTTATTTGGCCTTCATTATTGAAATAAGTAGATGAGTCATTGTCATTATTCCACAAGTTATTCAGACTAATATCTCCATCCTTATTGTTTTTATCACTATAATTTGGCCAATGTGTTCTTTGGCCTTCTTCAATGTCTGAAATTAGTAGATGAGTCATTGTCATTATTTCATAAGTCATTCAAACTAATATCCCCATCCTTATTGTTTTTATCACTATATTTTGGTTGATGTATTCTTTGGTCTTCTTCAATGTTTGAAATTAGTAGATGAGTCATTGTCATTTTTCTACGTCATTCAGAATAATATCCTCATCCTTATTGTTTTTATCACTATATTTAATTTGATGTGTTATTTGGCCTTCGTTATTGAAATTCTTAGATGAGTCATTGTCCTTATGCCTTCCTTAGGTACAGAATTCCTATAGCTGTTTTTATGCATTTTTTTCTTATAAATATTTTCACAGTTGTTTTCAATGATTCATGTAATCTGACTCTTGTAAAATTCAGGAGTTAATTTGAAAATGAAAATCCAGCCATATATACTGAGTAGGCCAGTGATTCTCAACTGCTGTGTGACTGTACACTGTACTGCACAATCCTCTTAAGTGTGCCGGGAAATACTGTCATAACATACGTGTGTGTGTGTGTGTGAGTGTGTGTGTGTGTGTGTGTGTGTGTGTGTAAGTAGCAATGGTACAGTGTTAGTATTTTACTAAGTTGCACAAATAGTTGAAGAGAAACATTGAAGTAAAGAAAGTTCATATTTGTGTACATATTTTTTTTTTTAAATCTATGGTTTCATTTCATAACATTTAAATATATACCCTTTAAAAATTTTGCTAAATGTGCTGTGATATTTTCATTTACTCCTAGGTGTGCCCTTGCTTAAAAATGTTGAGAAACACTGGAGTAGACCAACATATACATTATCATTTTTCACTTAAGGAAGACTATTGAGGCCATTTTTGCTTCCTTATGTATTGACACATGTATGACATTGCATTTTATACTGTCTTTATTTATACATGATTTTGTCAGTTGCACAATATCCTTTATTGCAGGCATGGCCAACCATTTATTTGAGCAGTGGGCTGCATAAAGTGAACTGCACCACTAAAAATATTTTTAAAAGTAATTTTTCATTGTGTTGTAGAGTAGCTAGCACCCCTTCATCACTCTACCAGATGCCTGGCTCGTAGCCTTAAATAGTCTACGATTAAGGACTTTAACAGTTGATTAATAAGTTGATACTAAACTGATTAATATTCAGACTGATCTTACTTCGCTTGGCTATACAGCATTTGACCCTCCTCTATTCCTTGTAAGTTGTCTTGTTAATTCTTTTATAACTTATTATTCTGTGTTTTTAGTTAGTATCTGTTAGTACCAGATACTGGTGCTAAATAAATATATTAAGCCCTCATTCTTATGTGTATCATTCACCTTGATGATACAACACACTAAAATTACTACAGAGACTATATGTATAAGTATTTACCTTGAAATGAGGAAAAGTTTTTTTGTTTTTTTTTTCCATTGGAGAAAATACATTAAAAAATTAGTCTATTATCCATGTTATTTGTTTCTAATTTATTAATTTGAAAGTACAAAAAATATTTTTTTTAAATTAAAATAAATTTTTTAAGATAGAAATATATTTCTCTACAGAGAAAAAAGAAATTATTACGAATGTTTCTAAAGCAAAAGATGTTTACATGTATGCTCTTCCTTAGTGAAAAATCATCAATGGTTTAAAATGATGAAAACGTTATGTTCAATGAAAAATTACAAACTTCAATAAATATTGTACATAATCATTGTTTATGTGGTCATGTGTGAAAGAGTGTAAGTAAACAATTCAAAAGGGAATGAAACAAAATTTTAATAAACGTCATTTTCCTCATAAAATTAGGTCTGCCATTAATAAAGCCAAACGGAGTGTATGTAACCTTTGGGCTGCAGTTTTCCCTATGACAACTTCATTTCTTTGGAACCTGAAGTGTGGCTTCATATTATTTTGAACCCATTCCAAGAGGCAATGTGCTCCCCTTTCATTCTATACATCATTAGATATTAACAGGGATATTTTTTAAAATTAAATAGGATTCTCACTCATGACAACTGTGTGGCTCTACAGTTGATTACCATGTCAATGGGATCTGAAGAGAGAAGGGGGAATTCATGTCCAAAATTAGCACCTTAGCCTCATTATTGTTTGCTCCAAACAAAGTCTTTTTTTTCAACTATTTATTGGGATTTATGGAAGAAAAAAATTAAAATTATAAGGAATAATCCAGCTTTGTTCACATTATTTTTTTTTATTTGTTTTTTTTTTTTTTTTACAGCTTATCAACCCTTTGCAGGTTATTTAAAGCCAGAAAATATTTTTTAGATTGTAAGAACATTTTGTAGATAATGATTTAGTGATACAAGTCTTACTAATTAATCTATAGCTGGGGGAGAAGAGGTGGATTCCTACCTTTCTCAAGAGTATTTGTGCATAAGTGAATATAATGAACCCAAATGGAATTGGAACTTGGCTCTTGTATTTCCAATTCCGAGTAGTTATCCATCACACCACCCACACATACAAGCTTACAGCATGTGGTATTCCCAGGTGGTCACCCAACTAGGTACTAACCAAGTTCAACTTGTCTTAACTTTGGTGATCATGTGGGAACTGGTGTTTCAATTTGATATTCCTGTAAGCCCTGTTCATCTTATTTATTCTATTTAAAGAAAAAAAAAAAGAAAAAAAGAGGAATTCAAATTTACAAACCTGAAATAATTTTCCATTCCTATAACAACCAGAGTAATTGAGCAACCAAAATACATCTGTCGTACACTGTCAACGTAGCCTTGTAAAGTTTGGAAATCTGCTACCATTTCACCTCGTTGTTTCTGAAAGGAAATCAGATGGAACTCGTATAGTCAGTGCCATTGCAAAAGAGGCTGGAAAAAGGGTCAGTTCCTTGTATTGCTCTAGAAAGTACCAGATTCCTGCTGCCTTGCTCTGTCTTTACAAGAGTTGAATCAGACCAAAAATGGAGTATTGCTGGGCTTGGGTTGGTGCTGCTCAGGGCTGTGGAGTCAGAATCCAAAACCTTTGACTCCAACTCCTCTATTTTTGGCACCTGTGACTCCTCATTATGTAATTAAGTAATTATGGCCTACAAATTTCTACACTATTAACTTGAGTAGGCCTATATCTTTATAATATCAAAGAATAAAGATATTGTAGCTTTTATATCATACCTATTCATTCTTTAATATTTTCTAACAAAATTAGAGATAAAATCTTTGAAAGGATATAGAAGAAATAACAAAAATAAAAATGCTATAATGTTTGACTTATATATATATATATATATATATATATATATATATATATATATATATGTGTGTGTGTGTGTCTATATTTCTGATTATGTACACTATTTACATTATTCAGACTATAGTCCTCATCTTTGTCGCCATATTTATTACAATGTTTCGGCCTTTGTACACTCCGGCCTTATTCAGGTGGTTGAAATGTCGGACTGAACCCTTTATTTCGCTCACTGGGGTAGACTGTTCTAGTTCCACGTGCCATGTTTTTAATGAATGTCAGTTATCTCCTGTTAATTTTCCCTCTGAAAGTTCTCCACTGCCTTAACCGGATATTCTTTGGGTCCTGTCACTGGATCTAACCAACACCTTTATCCACTGTGCCATATGTCCTTGAGGACATCTGTGTATGAATTTCTGGGTATTATAAACCTAATGTCTCAGCAACCATTTTTTACCAGTGCTCATATTGCAATTTTTGTTGTTGTTATCGCTTTTCTCTGGCACTCCTTATTACTGGTTCCCATACTGTATTCATTTCTATGCTTGGTCGGCTCAGGAGATTTTTGTGACCTAGCATATGTGCTGATTCCTTAAGTTTACGAATTTTCCAATAGTGTTCTTTGTCTATGATCTCAACCTGATCCCACAGGGGACAGTGATCTCCCTTTTCTCTCCATATGTGGTCAGCCATGCCTGATTTTTTCACTTCCCCTTGCTTTCTGGTGTTCTTAAAGCCTTACCTTATGGGGGCAGCCTGTCTCCCCTTTATATTTATTTCCGCAGCTGCACGGGATAGCATACACACAGATTTTAGTCATGTTCTCCTCTATGGGGGGGGTCTTACTTGGGAGAGAGATCTGCGAATTTTTGTCCCGCTTTTGAAGGTTGTCCTGATGTTATATGGACCGTAGATCCTTTGTATTATTTCTGATAACTCATTCACATAAGGCAGGCAGACTGTTTTCTGAGTGTTGTTGTCCTCCTCTTGTACCTGCCTATCCCAGTTTTTTGGGGGCTGCTGCCATGTACCCAGGGTAGTTGTTACGTTGTAAGGTACTACTTATACTGACCAATTCTTTATTTAATGTCTCTGGGTCGCCACCTATGACTTTTGCTCAATGTTGTAAGCAGCAGACAATCCCTTTCTTTACGCTGTATGGATGGTGGGAGTTGAAATTGAGGTACTGTCCAGTGAATGTCGGTTTACGGTATACAGATGTCTTAAACCCATGCTCTGTTTGAGATATTAGAACATCCAGGAATAGGAGTGTGTTGTTACTCTCTTTCTCCCTAATGAACTGTATCGAAGGTTTTATTAAGTTCACATGGTCCAGTAGAACCTGAACATCTTCCTGGTGTGGCCAGAGTACGAAGGTGTCATCTATGTACCTTAACCATAGAGTTGACTTTAGAGATATAGATTCTAATGCCATTTCCTCAAAGTATTCCATGTATATATTCGCCATTGCTGGTGATAATGGTGAGCCCATTACTAAGCCCTTATCCTGTCGATATATGTGTGATCCCATTCCGAAGTGTGTGTACAGAAAGTCAACATCTCCATCAGATTATCTATTGGAATACTGGACCGTTCTAGGGATTATCACCAGCAATGGCGAATATATACATGACGACAAAGATGAGGACAATAGTCCGAGTAAATAGTGTATTTTTTTTAGTAATTTATAATTATAAGTGGCCTGATCAGAGTGGATATTACTTTATTAACCAAGTTAGAGCATTTAAAATTATTGTGCTAATAAAACCGATGTACAATTTCGGCTGTGTTCTGGGAACAAATAACAGAAATAGAGGAAGCGGATCATTCTGATGCAGAGCATAAATGAGAAAATTATTATTTAAAGCAATTAGTTTAATCTGATGACATCAATTATAAAAAGACATGTTTGGATAATCTAGTCCAAGATAACAGTAATTGTTTTCATAACAAATTATGTTAAATGAGGCTTCCTTACAAAGAAAGGAGATTCTTTTTAATTAAGAGTTTTTTTTGTTTTCGTTCATTTCAATTACTTACCTGTTTTGCCCCGTACACAAGTTCAACAAAGTGGTCTAAAGGTAAACAGACAAGAATCTCATCTTCATCAAGATCTTTCTGAGCTGTCAACACCTGCAAAAAAAAAAAAGGGGGACGGGGTGATGTATTAGAGTACAAACAACACTCTTTGCAATTGAGAAATAGAAAACAGTTTTAATACAGGAAAAAGAAATCCTATTCTTTATAGTTTTAAATAGTGGCCTATCCATTACTAGCAGGACCCATGGAAATTCCATTGTGGGCATCTTTGCAATTTAGGAATAGAATACAAAAAAATTTTTGTAGATTTGAATAATAGAAAAAAAAAAGAAATCCTATTCTTTATAGTTTTAAATAGTGGCCTATCCATTACTTGCAGGACCCATGGAAATTTTTGAAACATGGGTCATCTTTGCAATTTAGGAATGCAATTTAAAATAATTCAATTAACAAGAAAAAAAAATAGAAATTATTTTTATAGTTTTAAATTGAAAACTATCCATTACTAAAAGGACCAAATTCAATTTGTTTTTTTTTTTTAAAATTCATAGATTTGAACAATTGAGGGTAAAGAAAAAAAAAAAAAAGTAATTAAATTTGTTTTTTTTTTTTTTAAAGTTTTTAATATATATACACACATATATATATATATATATATATATATTTATATTTATTTTTTATTAATAGAAGTGAATTTAGCCTTCCCCTTTTTGAAAACTTTGAATATCAGATCTTTGAATTTTTTTTCTCTTTCTGCTGACTAATGCAAATGGACAGCATGGGAATTCCAGGCTTACAGATGTGGAGTGTCCTTATTTAACAAGAAGTGCATGTTGGCATTTAAACTAAGTTGAAACTTTATATTTAGGTTTCAACTCCGTGTGCCATGCATGTTGTTCATGGGCTTCTTGTATGCTAATTATTTGTTTGTTTTGTTTTTTATTTTTCTTTTGTGCATGTAATAAGAGTAGATAGGCTTGCCTATTGCCCAATCAATAATCCTTCCCCTTCTCTTGAACAGGCATAGAGGCTCATCCCTTGTTTCCTGTCTAGGAAGGGGTTCCCAGATCTTTTCTTTTTCTACAGCCTCTGTAATAGTACTGTCATGAATCTCTTGTGATGTGTGTAGTCTGTGGTAACATCTCTTCATACTGAGGGTACTTGGCTGACTGTTTTCTGGTTGCTGTTCTTAATTGGTACTTATAAATAAAAAAAAAATATCAATCACCTAAACCCTTTAACATTTTTTTTTCCAACATCCATGGCATTCAATCCAACTTTTGCAGTGTGGAATTGTTCCTTGTTAAAAAAGTCTCCCAATATACTAGCCCTCTTTGAGACCAACCTTAACTTGTCAATCCCTTTCTCTGATTTCTCAATTCCTGGTTAACTTCCTCTCCTTAGAAAGAACTCTAAAATCCACATGCATGGCCTGGGAGTTTATACCCGAGACCATCTCTCACTGGCTAGAGAACTCTCTCTTGAATCTCCAGACCATCCATCCATATATGTGTCTCCATCTATCTCTCCTCCATTTTGTTAGAAAATGCTAGAGCATGCTGAACAACAGCAAATCCACAAACCTCCTCTATTCAGTCAATTTGAGGTCCTGACTTCCTCAGTTGATAAGGCTGAATGCTTTGCTTGGAAATTCACATCCAATTCAATGCTTGACTCATCTGGAGTACCCACACCTGATTTTCCCCCTTAGAACTGAGGCTCTATTCAGTGAGATAAACATAACCCCATTGATCGTTTTGGACATTGTTTATAAATTAGACTCCCATGAGGCTAGTGGCAGGGATGGGATACCAGCCATTGACCTGAAGAAATGTATTCCTGAACTGACACCAGTCCTCTCTAAACTATATTGCCTCACTTGCTTTCCAGCCTATTAGAAGTCCCCATCTGTTGTCCCTGTCTTTAAGACCTCTGGTGACCCTTCTTACCCATCTAACTACCGTCCTATCAGTCTCCTACCACTCTTTGGAAAAGTCTTTGAGGCTTTAATCAACACTGAAGTGGTTAAACACCTTACATCCCATGATCTGCTCTCAGACAAGCAATATGGTTTCCGCTTTGCCTGGTCCACTGCTGATGTGTTCATAACCATAACTGAATTTATATACCGAGCACTTGACAATAACGGAGAAGCTCGAGCCGTAGCTTTAGATATATCTAAAGCGTTTGATAAGGTCTGGCACACTGGCCTCTTTGTAAACTTCAGGGATATAGTATTACAGGACGATTATTTGACTTAATAAAATCATTCCTGCCAAGTCATGAAATGAAGGTCATCCTAAATGAGTTCTCCTCCAGTTCCTTTTACACAAACCCTAGTGTTCCCCAACGCTGTATCCTGGGTTCTACACTTTCAGATCTTCATCAACGATCTTCTTGATGTCATCAATTCCCAAATGGCATCTATGCAGTTGACACTACTATTCACTCCTGTCTCAATAGTAAATCCGGCATCGCTGACAAAACTAACCTGGCTGTAGTTGTTGAAAATGACCTCCATTCAGTGGTTGACTGGGGCAGGAAATGGCTTGTAAACTTTAATGCCTCCAAAACAAAACTACTCTCAGTTACCCACCATAGAGAACCCTCCTTGCCTCCCATCAAGATGGCTGATGACCAACTCCATGAGAGTGTGCCTGCTTGGTCTCACACTGACCTGAAGTGGAAGAACTAGATTGAATCTATAGCTTCATCTATCGCAAGGAAAGTTGGTTCTCTGTTACACCAGAAGGTTTTTCTCACCAAGTCTATCCTTCAAATCTACAAATCAACTATTTGTCCTTGCATGGAATACTGCTGCCATATATGGTCTGGTGCTCCCGCTGTTCATCTTGAGGTCCTCGACAAAATCCAGAGACAGATATGTAACGTCATAGGTCCTAATCTGGCATCTCGTCTAAAGTCACTTTCTCACAGACATGCTATAGCTTCCCTCTGTCTTTTCTACAAGTATTTTCATGGCAACTGCTCTGATGAGCTACTTTCATTCATTTCCAAACTGCATGAATTTTTAGTGTGCTACTAGGTTGGCATCTCAGTCCCACCCTTTCATTGTTGAAACGGTTAAATGTAGCCATCACTTCTGCACCAACAGATTCTTATCTCACACCTCTTCTCGGTGGTGAACTGGAAGGTATCTGGGAGTGGGCTATAAATTGCTAAGGAGAGTCACAGTGTGTAGTTATAAAGATGGTAAAACTCTAGCTAATGGAAGGTGCACAAGAGAAGTAACGCATTCAACACATTACTTGATTCAAAATTTGAAAAAGAATTTCCTTTTATTATTCCTGAATAATTTTGGTAAAGGAGATGTGGCCTTTGTTTTAACCCTTTTTGGTCTGTTCTTAGCACAACTACTACAACCTTTGATGTTCCTGTTCTCATTAGTATTATTAGTAGTAGCAGGAGTAGCGGTACTTAAATATTAGTGGAGGTATTTTGCTTCTTTGCCTTCAGCTCCAGCAACACACAACAGATGCTACCTTTTCAATCTCTGATGTCTCTCCACTCAGTTTGACTGCATTCGAAGACAGACGAACCCAAAGCTTTCTCTCCTCCGGTTGGCTCACTTCTTTATTAAGAGAACCAGCCTCACAGGTCCCAGGTTGGTGATGTATCTGTTTTTCTAGTGTGAATGTACTGACATACTACCAAAGTACAATTTCACTCCTCCGAGAATAAACAATTTACTTTTTCATTTATTGGTTTTCAAGGTTCACAAGATGCTATTGTTTATCACCTCGCTATTAATTATTCTGCTGCTCTTTGTAAACTACAGAGATTCTTGTTTTAAAAATAAATTCTAGATCAAAACATCCTTGATTTTAACTTTGATTCTTATAGTGTCAAAATCCATTCCTTTTTTTAAAAGTTCCAAATTATTATTGTTCCAGTAATTTTCTATTAGTAATATGATATCCTTTGTACACTTACAAAAAAATTGTATTTCATGTTCTAAATTAACTTTCTGTAACATTTAAACGTCCTTACAGCATATTAACATCTTGGTTATTTGAAAATGCCGCTTTTTCAATTTTCTTGTTTTTCTTCAAGTTTCCTGTTTTAAAGCATATCCTCGTTTATTACTATTATTATTATTTCAGGGGTGATATCATCATCCCTGCCACATATGTATGCATGCACCTATGTAGCTATTTGTTAAAATTTGCCTAAATCTCCAATAAAAGAGTGCCTCATTATTAGGAGGTAGAGTTTTTATACATATAGACAGTATTGACATCAACACTGCATAGGGACTGGCAGTTTCACACTTCAATGTAATATTCTAACTGAATGCGAATATCATATTGGAGCATGAAATTGAAAGTCACCATGCAGTGTTGATCCCTATGTCAACAATCTGTCTATGTCTCTTACTCTCTCTTATATATATATGGAAAAATTTGCTTGAATATGAAACAGAACTAATGCTTTTAATTTAATTATATAATTAAATTTGAAGTTTTTAACTTGGTTTTGAAACATGGTAATTCCTGTGTAGCGAAGAAACCATATTTTAAATCAGTTAATTTATAATATTTATGCTCTGTAAATTTATATTGAGCACTGTTTTGTAAAAATAAAAATATCAATAAGAACACAGGATTATATATCTTACTGTTCTTTCTTTTTTATTATAATATATATATATATATATATATATATATATATATATATATATATATATATATATATATATATATATATATATACACATATATATATATAAGGAAATATAAGGAAACAAACAAAAAGACATATATATGTGTATTACTTAAAAAGTAATGCATGATTAGCAATGAAATTTTTACCGAATAAAGATTAGGGTGTAATGCACAAATATTATACAACATATTACAAAAATTTACATAATAGTTTTTTTTTTAAATAAAGATTAAATGGAACAAAGGAAATAAGCTACTGGACAAAAGTTAAGGAACAATGTTAATAATTTGCATAAACTTTTAATTTACATTGTTAAAAATTTAATATTTTCAGCTTTTTTTTACAATAAGTAAAAGTTCATTTATCCTTCTACTTTTTTATTTTTTTTCAGCAATATGGCAAATTCATTTTCGCACACAAAACTCATTATCGGTAACTATCAAGAAAAAAAGTCAAAACAAAAAACATCACAAAGAGAAGATCAAGAATTGTTAGATATCTACAAAAAAAACGTTTTGAAACTGCTAATCAATTGCCCGTAAATTTAATGAAGAGACAGATAATAAGATCTCAAGGAAAATGGTTGCTCGCATTCCCAAAATAAAAAATGCATGCCCGTATTCGGCTTCAAATTTTCCAAAAAGGGCATTTGGAGTAAAGCAAGAGAACATGTTGTTTGGACTGACGCACAATGGGATACAGTTCATTTCAGTGATGAGTCCAAGTTTACTATATTTGGTTCTGAGGGCAAAACTTACGTATGCCGTAGAACAGGTGAAAGACTGTCTTCTCAATGTGTCAAGAAAACCGTTAAGTTTGGTGGCGGCAGTGATTGTGTGGGGAATGATTCATCTGCAGGAGTTGGCCCTATCATCTGCGTACATGGCAATATCAATGCTGAGATTTACAAAAGACTTCTTCAGCAGCATGTGGTACCAAGATTACACCATAATCTTTATGAATCTCCTATTTTCATGCAGGACAATGTACCTTACCACAAGGCTCAGAAGGTTATGGCTTTATTTGAAGAAGAAGGAATCGCCCTAATGAAGTGGCCAGCCCAGAGCCCCGACCTGAATCCAATAGAAATTTTTGGAAGATAATTGGAGAAAGGGCTCAGAAAAGAAACCCGAAAAACCAGAATCACCTATGGGAGTTATTGAAAGACGAATGGGATGGAATTACTGTTGATTTTTGCAAGAAATTAATTAGATCATGTGGTTGATGATGCAGAGAAGTCATTGAAAATAAGGGGATGTTTACCAAATATTAAATTTTGTTGATAATTTGTTCACAATCATGTATTAACAAGATCGTTCCTTAACTTTTGTCCAGTAGCTTATTTCCTTTGTTCCATTTAATCTTTATTTAAAAAAAACAAAACAAACTATTATGTAAATTTTTGTAACTTTGTATAATATTTATGCATTACACCCTAATCTTTATTCGGTAAAAATTTCATTACTAATCATGCAATACTTTTTAAGTAATACACATATTTATGTCTTTGTTGTTTCCGTTCCTTATATTATGACCGCTACTGTGTGTGTGTGTATATATATATATATATATATATATATATATATATATATATATATATATTTCAGACAGACATGACAGAATTTGAATAGACACCAAGATAAATTTTTATTTCTGATTTTTTTTAATAACCAAGATAAATTAACTTAGATTATTTGATTAAAATTGCAGATGACAATACTGAACATGCCATTTACCAAAGGAGCATCAGACCCCCCTCCGAATTTCAGCGAGGACGTATCTAGGGGCCAACATGAAGGTGATCTTAGTCAAAGAAAAATATCTGAAAATCTTTCAATACCCCTTTCTACTGTTAATAGAGTGATTGTACAATTCACGAGAGAGGGCAAGAAGTGCACAAAACCTCATCCAGGCTGCCCTAGGCCCTCTGAAAGAACCATGCGTCTTGTCAAAAGAAATGTTGAACAGGATCCACATTGCAAGGCCTCTGACATAGCAACACAAGTTGATATCAGTCCCAGAACAGCTGTCAGGTATCTTCACAAGCTGGGCTAGTATGGCAGAGCTGCGAGAAGGAAACCACTTCTCCGTCCAGCCAATATCAAATGCAGAAAGGATTGGGCTCATGAGATGGTGGAGAGACCTGTGACCTTTTGGACCACTGTCATTTTCTCTGATGAGTCAAGATTCGCATTATTTTCCGACAGTGGAAGAGTATGGGTATGGAGACTCTGTAGTCAAGAGTTTGATTTAAAAAGACTACAGCCAACAGTGAAACATGGGGGCCTTTCAGAAATGGTATTGGGTGCAATTTGGAGTGATGGTCGCTCAGAGATTGTGGAGTGTGAAGGAAACATTAATTCAACCAAATATGTTTCTATATTAAAGAAAGGGCTCCTTCCAATATTCTCAAGTAGTAGAATGAGCAAAGTTGACTCCCTATTTATGGAAGATGGAGCTCCATGTCACACTGCTCAAGCAACGCAACATTGGTTGAGACAAAATAGGATCAATAAACTTCCATGGCCACATCAGTCCCCGGATATTAACCCTATTGAACACCTTTGGGGCATATTAGATCGAAAACTCCGCAAAAAGAACAGGAAGCCATCTTCTAAGCCTGAACTTTTACGATTATTGCATCAAACATGGCAAGAAATCCCTCAAGATGATATTCATGAACTCATCACTAGCATGCCTAGAAGGAAACAAATTGATTAAAAAAAAAGCAAAAGGTGTCAAATTTCAAGTATTAGTTATTAAATTTATGACCATTTATAATTATTTCATTTGTATAAATTACTTGTTTAATAAAATAAACTGTTTCAGAAATGAGTGTCTATTCAATTCTGTCATGTTAATGTGTATATATATATATATATATATATATATATATATATATATATATGGTGTGATGGATAAATTGTCATGGGTATCAAACGAATGTCATGCAATCTGTTTTAAGAGGGTAATGAAAAGAATATTTCCAATAGATTGTTCTCTTGCTGGAAAAGTTTGACAGTTTTCCTGTAGGAATGTGTTAGATTGTTATGAAACATTAATGGATCTGAGAGTAGTAAGCTAATTTCTGATTGCAGAATTAATGCTAGATTTATGTGCACTGTATGAAAATGGAGAGCAAGAAAACAAATATTAAAATATAGACAAGTAAATGATGGACACCTGTCCTTGTTTCATTGTAAAATGTCCTTACCTGGGCACCCATGTCACATTCAATGACAGATCTTCTCCATGATATGACAAAAGGAATCTTTTGTGACTGAATGAGATAGTTTGACCCCAGGTTTTCACAAATGTTGACAATAGCTGTTTCGAGGCCAGTGATACTAACAATGGCAGAGTCAAGGATCACAGACATATGCTGAAATGGAGAATTGAAAGAATTGAAGAAAAATATAAATGCAATATCAATCGTTATTGTCTGTTTAATTAAAACCTGTGCTTTTATTGGGCTCTCTCCTTAATAGTTTTTCTTTCACACTCAGTAACACTTTGTGTCTTAGTAGTTTTATTGTCTTGGCATGAGTGAAATGATTTAAAAAAAGAAAATCAAAGTTATTAGTGATTGTATATTATTATACACCAATTTATTCAAACTGTTATCCTCATCTTGGTTGTTATAGTCACCATATTTCTGATATTTCTCAGATGAGGAATTATCATTATTATACACCCATTTATTCAAAATGGTATCCTCATCTTGTTTGGTAATCTACATCTCAGTAAACTACCAAATACTTCAACTTTGCATCTAAATGTGGTTTGGTCAGCACCTAGATGGGTGATCGCTTGAGAATACTAGTGTAATGGATAACGACTTAGAACGAGAAATCAGGGTGCTGAGTTTGAATTCCGGTCAGGTTTGTTACATTCATTCACTTGTGTGCAAATATCCTTGAGCAATCATGCATCACATCTGACCCTATCAACATGGATCAAGTGGATCACCTTGATATATTATGTAGACCCTCCTCCATGAATCTGGGGAGGGTCTACATCCAACTAAAGCCAGTCTCTGGCTGAGAAACATTAAAATATTTATAATCTTTATTAATATATATGATAATTCATAAATATTATTTGAAATGAAATATTTCAAACGTGTGAAATATTTCTTATTCGTAGATTTTAAAATTTAATTTGGTACTTGAAAAAGGAAACAGATTTAAAAAAAAATTAATACAAATTTAAAAAGTTGTCTCCCCTTACTTTTAGGCATTCTTTTGGTTGAAAAGCTTTTCGACTCATCTGCTGAGCTTTTTTGATTTGAATGGCTCTCTCCTTCTCGAGTCTTTTTGCCTCTCTTTCTCTCTGCCTTTCCTGCTTCTGTTTTGCCTTCTCTTCTGCCTTCAACTGGAAAATATTATAGGTCATTCTTAAATATACTAATTTTTACATTTTAAAAAGTTCATAAAGGATTCAGAATGGTGGGAAAAAAAAAAAAAAAAAAAAAAAAAAAAACTTACCTTACCTTACTTTATTTCTTCAAAGAATTCAACTGAAACTTCACTGTAGCATTTGCACTTTTGCAAAGAGGCCATAAAATTAGTCTTTCATAATTTGGCATCAATTGCCATGTTGCATTTTCCTTATTTTTATCAGCTCAGGAAAGAAAAGAAATCCTATCCTTTATAGTTTTAAATAGTGGCCTATCCATTACTAGCAGGACCCATGGAAATTCCATCATGGGCATCTTTGCAATTTAGGAATAGAATACAAAGGAATTCATAGATTTATTACAATGTTTTGGCTGTTGTACGCTCCAGCCTTCTTCAGGTGGTTGGAATGTTGAACTTAACCCTTTATTTTGCTCACTGGGGTAGACTGTTCTAGTTTCACGTGCCATGTTTAATGGATGTCAGTTATCTCTTGTTAATTTCCCTCTGAAAGTTCTCCACTGCCTTAAACAATCTAATAGTGTTGATTATATTTGTTGTAAATTCTCAAGAACAAAGAAAATGTTTAAATTCAAATTCATATGGTTAGGTTTTATTACAATTCTAATCATCGCTTTTTAAAACAAGAAACATTCCCAAGGATGAAGGCAGTTAAAATAAAAGTGATGTCATGGGCAATACCATCCTTTTGACACTGTTTTATTGTGGACATGAAGGTTAAAAGATTATTAAAAATTATTTCTCACAAATTTTTTTTTTTTTTTTAGATGTGACCAGTTTATTTACGTAGTGCCTTATCAAAACTCATGGAAATTTCATTGTACATCTATATAATTGTAAAACTCTAATCTTTTATATAAGTGTGTATGTTCCAGAGCTATTGCTTAATTGATACATAATACCCCAACAAATTTAGGAGCATATTGTACTTTGAACCCCTGCTAAGTAGAGTGCCAAATTTCATTAAAATTGGACAAGGGTTCCATGGCCATTTTTCTGTTCTAACTGCATTTTTAATAGGAAATTCAGTATTTGTTTTCAATACACATTCTTATATCAATCCGCATATATAAACAAACACTTGCATATTATATTCCAATTATTATGTGTGTGAAAAAAATACACATACATAATACATTATAACAACATTATTAAATACATAACACAACCTATGCTTATACAATTCACTCCACTACATTAGAACTTTTTCTATAAACAAATATATAAGATATTGGGCAAGTACTTGATAGATAAAGATGCTATATAGGTGTGTAATTGTAAAACCAAATCTATATGGCTGGAAAATTGTGTCACATGACTTTATGGTAAATAAATAATGTATGCTGATTTGCTGCTATTACATATTTTGAAATAAATGCAAGGAAGAAACAATTATGTATAACAAAAAATATACTTATTATTTTGAAAAACGCTACAGCTGTTTTACACTATTACTTCAAATGCAATGTGTTAACTATAAAGCCCAGTCGAACAATAAGCCTTTTACCGTCTAAAATATGTAATTAATAATAAAGTTGATTATATTGTTACCTCATTATTTTGTATCATGAACAGCTTTTAAAAGAAACCCAATGGGTTTATGTAACGTCTAGTCCAAATTAAAAGCAAATAAGATTGGATAGATACTAGTCTAAGTTGTAGAAAATAATGTGGATGACTTATATGCAGCTTTTTTTTGTTGTAGTAAGTGTAAAATATATGAATTAGCTTCATAATTGAAAGATGACTAAATAATAAACAGTTCAACACTTTCTCTTGGATTACAGCAAGTATACCCAGGGTCAGTGCATGGGTGTCATGGGCTTACCTCTGAAATGCTCCCACCCCATTCTATGATACCCTCCACCACCACACTCTATTACATCTAAATTTTCATAAGGTAGTATTCATATAAAATACAAATTTTATTATAACCTAATTATATACAATAATGGATCATTTGCAATATAGTTGAACAATTCAACTAGAAAAACTGAAAATAAATACAATATATCTAAATACAAATTAAAGACATGTCATAATAAATCATCCCTTCACAAATAGATCAATAATGTTTTGCAGTAATTTTTAATATCAACTTTAGATTTTTCTTCTTAAAAAGTTAAATAATTTTAACACATTCAACATTATGGGGAAAAAAATAGTAGATATTATATAGTGTTTTTTTTTTTGTTTTTTTTTGGAAACTAATATGAACAAAAAAATAATTTATGGATTTTGACAAAGAAAACAAAAGACCCCAGAATGACATCAAAATCCACAAAACTTTTTCATCCTTTAATTGTCAGTTGGGCTTAGATTAATTTTTAATGTATATAAATCTAGATAGAAAAAAAAAGTAAATGTTGCTAAGATAGCGAGAGTCATAAAGCACTACCTGGGGCCCCCAATCAGGCCCCCTACTCAGTCAGGGGTCTTGTCAGTAGTATGCACCAGCCCTGAGTCTACTCACCAGTTAGATAAATGGTAGTTTCAATATCAAACAGATAAAAAAAAAAAAAAAAAAAAAAAAAATGATAGTCATTAACTGTGACTGTTAAAATTAAAAACCTAAAAATCCTTCGACACTTAATGAATGTTATCCAGAAGTGGAAATAAAATCATGCATATAATCAAAATAGTTAAACTTACTTTGGCATGAAGCTTTTTCTCGAGGCCCATTTCAGAACAGGGTTGTCCTCTTTTTTGGCCTTTGGTTGCAGTGTCTTTGACCTCAGGAAGAGGCACTATCTCTGAAAAGTCTTGTACATCTCGGTTTTTGGTTAATTTGAGTCGATCTGCCAGGGTTTCAGCAAAAATTTCACAGGGTAAATCCAAATCTGAACTATTGCTTGCTGATTCCGTATTCGGAACAGGATGGAGATAGATGGACCCTGATAAGGCTGTATTTGTTTCTGGATATGTTCCACAGAATTCATATGGGATTTTGGGGGCATTTTTAGAAGAGCCAACTTTGAGATGAGTAAAACTGTTGCCATGGACATTGGAAGTTAAATCAATTTCAATTGATTTCAGATCTTTCAAAGTGAAGGTGGAGGTGTCATGGTGACTGGAATTGAGGTCCTGAGGTCTGGTTCCAGAAATTAACTGAATGGCATCTGTAGATACTTCAGACGTTTCAGAAAATGTCTCCTTATAAAGTCCGCAGGGTAACTCAGAATCGGAACTGTTGTGAACAGATACAAAATTGGTACTTGGCTGCAGATTGATATCTCCTGAGAAATCTTTGTCATTTTCAGAAACATTCTCATCAAAATTGGTAACATGATTATTTGGGGTGTCACACGTGAGATCAATTACAGTTGATTTTGATTGTTTTGACGTAAAGATGGACGTTTCATCTAGATTGGAATTCAGAAGCATCAGTCTTTTACGGAGACAAATGTCTGTATCTTCTTCCATTATTTTATAGTGAAATTCGTTTAAAATTTTATGGACACATTAAAACATCAATGGAGAAAAATTCGGACCTGAAACAGAATATGTATGAAAAATCTTAATTTTCAAATGAGTTTTTATCATTATTTATAAAAGGTTTTCAAACTTTTTCTATTGATGACACATGTCTTGAAAATAGAGTATTTTGTGACACATTACTCTGATTTTATTAGCCAAGCCAAATATATAACTCAGCATTTCTATCAAAAGAAAATAATTCAATGATAAATTTAGGACAAAGCCTTTTCAATTATTTCATTAGAGAAACAATTTGGATTTTTGTTTAGCTAAATCAAATATACACTTTAGGTTAGTGTTTGGGTTGACCCTCTGGATTTATTAAGTAAAAAGTTTCATACCTACTTTGATTTAATTAATGCCTACTAATTTAAGATACTGAAACTATTCAATCCATTAGTATGTAGGAAATTCAATTGTTCAGGTTTTTTTATACGAAAATATGAACGTCCAAATTCCAAACAATAAAAAAAATAAAGAAAACATGGTCTCATGCCTGTTAAATAAATCCTTTGTATTTACAAACATATGTCCATGAATTCAAAAGAGTTGAAAAAGTAAAAATAGTCTCTAGTCTAGTCTTTGTGTGGTTGGTCCACAGAAAAAAAAAAAAAAAATTGTAGTTTAGAAAAAACTTTTAGTAATTGGTTCACAATAAAAAGCTGTGATTGAAAAAAAAAAAAAAAATTATCATTAGCAAAGATTCACTAACCATCTTTATTGCCATTGGAGATGATTCACTGACTGTCCAAGCTGTTGTAGCTGATTTGCAGACACAGGTTTCTTTCAACAAGTGCTAGGCAGAAAGAAAAAAGTTAATATAGATATATCTCTTATGTTTGAACAGCATGGCGACAATTGCATATCTGCTCCTTGAAAGTCAAAATCTGTAGCTTTTATAAGAAAATTTTTCCAAAAGTGGGCTTGAGAAAAATAGGGTTTTAGTTTTCTCTGATTGGTCAAATATTTCACATGTTGATGTTCATTTCTAACCAATAGACATTTTGATTTTTAAACAGTGTTTGTTGCATTTTGGTATGTTTGTAATATTGTCTGTTATTTGGTAGAAAATCAAGTTTGGACATGTTTTATGTATGTGGGTACAAAGATGTATTGGAAATAGGGTTTATCTCCTATATGTTCACAGTGTCCAATTCTTTTAGAGAGGGGATTACTTAAAATTTAAAAATCCGCCAGCCCTAAGATTATTATTAGCCAGTAAGGTAGATTAAGAATACAGAGCTAAAATTTTTAAGAAACTTTATGCAGTAATGGGTGAATTATTATTATTATTATTCATCTCTCTCTCTCCATATATATATATGATAAAACCCTTTAGGAAAAGAAAGTCCCTTTGACCCAAAGTGAGCTAGTAAATTAGTTTTGAAAAAGGCATGAAACCTTCAATTTTTAGAGGATTCTTTGAAATCCGGCGGCCCCTAACTTTTGGCCTATAGTTCAAAATTTCTCTTAAAAAAAAAAAAAATTAATAATTAGGAAAAAGCCTTTGAAACGTTTTGCACTGAGGGTACACTTTTTAAAAAATTTTTGTGGCAACAATTTTGCTTGACAAGCCAAATATATCATTCAAAATTTCTATAAAAAAAGCATAATTCAATAAAAAATTTAGGATAAATACATTTTTCTGTTGGTAATGCCACTCACCCCATTGGCATCCAGACCCTTAACTTTATTACTCAATCACTCAATGACTTCCATATGCTTTTCCACAATAATTATGATGAACACATTTTCTATTTGATCTCTTCCTTACCTCCTCCCTGAACTTATTTGATGCTCTACAACTGTCTTCTTGTAATGTTGGGTTCAAGATCAACATTAGTTACCCTCATCCAGCAAAAGAATCCATTAGCCCAATCTACTGGGTGCTTCAGAGAAGCACTGGCATCAAAAACTCTCCCAAGATCTCTTAGTGATGACTTGTTGATTGTGATTAAAGTGATCAATTTCATCAAAGGTTCCACTCTTAACACAAGGCTGTTTCGGCAATTCCGTAAAGATTTGGAAGCAGGATATTATGCCTTAATTTTTCATACACTGTCCAATGGCTGTCTGATTTTTGATGATACATTACTTAAATTTTGTTAACCAAAGCAACAACAAGAACAACTGCTAATAAATAAATTCAGCATTAAGATTTGGTTAACTTAAGAATAAGCTTTTATACCAAAACGCATTTTCCTTATGTCATTTGCTTTGCTCAAACACGACATTCATTTATTTTGAAAATCTTTCATTTTTGAAAAGAATTAAGTCGGCCATCTACATTAAATTTATTGTATGAATTGAATGTAAAACTGGATGTTGATTTTGTGCCTGTTTATGCAAATGTGGGTGCAAAAGATGTATACTACTTCTGTTACTATTACAAGAAAAAATTACGAGTACCTTCCATAGTATAATGGTTAGCAAGTTTGTCTTGCAAAATAGTAGTGAATTTGATGCTCACTCAGTGCTCCATACTTTTGGCCTTGTGTCACATCTAAGCTACATTTAATAAATTGCTATGAGAAAAAAGTGGGAAGGGAGTTTTTAAATTCAAAATAAATATCAATTTCATTTCAATTACGTGTTGCATTTTTTAAAACTTTTTTATTGTTTTTATATCATTTCTCCAATAGTTGTGCAAAAAAAGCACAAAACCATTGCCCAGTTTTACAGTCAATTCACATGTTAATGTATCAGATCATTGCTAATGTTTGTGCTTGATTTTTATTGTTAATATAAAAAAACCGCAACTTGACACTGGTGTTTGTTTTGGTGTATTCTACGTTGAAACCTTGCATAATTCAGTTGCCAGTCAGAATTTGTTGAATGCTGATGTTTGTCAGCAAATACCACAAAACCCACAAAAATCTTCAAAAGGCTTATTTGGATTGTGATTTACCTCTTCAGATAGTCAAAAAGAGGTTTGGCAGATTACCGACATCAATGGAGATGCTCTGCTTAAAATCTAAAGATTTCAATGGCAGAGATGTCTAAAAAAAAGATGATTAAAAAAAATAAAAAAAGGATTGATTTTTATTTTTTAAGTAAGAGATACACCTTTATAAATACTTTCATGGTAATTGTTGGACTGAACTCTTTGCTATCATACCTAGACTTTATGAATTTAAATACAGTACTAGATTGGCAGCAAGGTCTCATCATTTTACAGTTGAAATGGCTAAATGGAACTGTAAATTCTATGCTAACAGTTTCTTTAATAATAAAAAAGAAAAGTATAAAGAAACTTGTAGAACAATCACGCGATCAAGATAAACACTCAGTTGTGGAGCAAGCTGAGTGAATAATAATATTTATTATCGCAAATACAACAAATGTGGAACAAGGCCAAACGGGGTTTGGGGGAAAAGGATGGTCATCATTTGTCTTAATATAAAACTTAGCTAGCCACAACCACTGACCCTGTCATACAAAACAATATTCCTATCATCAAAACAACACATTTATCCATACCTTTTATACTTCATCCACCAAAATACCTCTTCATCTCAATGAAAATCCTAAACAGTCCCCTTATGTACAAATATTGTTCGTGTGGGGAAGGGGCATAAAAAAAACAACAATTTTTAAAAGATCCCCAATGAGTATGTACAATATGACATAAAATATTTACAAGAAACTAAACAAAAAGGGAGTTAGTAATAAACCTCCCCCCCCAACCTTTAAATGTGGCAGAAATATCAGTTAACCGGACGAAATCGATACGGGACTATGAAAATAAAGAAAACATTCATTCCTCCAAAGCAATCACACAGGCACACACACACTCATACACAACATAAATACGAAAAACACACACGCGAAACGAAAGGCGCCCCGCATCCACCAGAGAACCGACATCACTGACACCTAAACGAGGGAGGGGATGGGGAGTTAAACAAAGGAAAAAAAATGGGGGACAGAAAAAAAAGGGCCAATGAGCAAACACATCCTAGCTAAGTTTACCAAAAAGGAAAGAAAAAAAAAAAAAATCAACTACAAAAACCTAAACTAGCCTAATAATTGGGAGGGGTTGTCCATGTTCAACCCAGGAAAACAATATCCTTATGCCTAACTGGCATCAAAATGCCACTCCAAGTCAGCCCCCTTTTACTTGACACAAGCGCCGCAAGATTCACCCACCTTTTGCAAATTCTGATGAGGGGGAGTATAAAACTTTTCCGTCTAATCTTGACTTTAAGCTGATGCTTAAAGTACAAGATCAGTTGGGAAGAGGTGAACTTTTCGCCTTCAAAGAATTCCTTCTGACGCGTCGTCCAAATCACGACTCATTACCCCTAGTAAGCAACAGAACACATAGTGTTCAGCCTTCGTCAATTGCGGCACCACATTGCTACAAACAGAACAGGCTTCAAGGACAAAAATCTTTCCCTGCAGCATGCGAACCAAGAGACCTTCAACAAACTTGCACAACAGCACTATCGTCTTGCACTGAAAAAAGGCGTGACCAATGGTCTCGACTTCCCCAGTACGGTGACGACAGTTTGGATATTTCTCTAAGCCTGCTGAACAAAGTCTCTTGCCGACCCAGAGGGCCCCACAAATCATCAGCCAGGTGAGTGATGCCTCATCATTATTGAGACATTTCAACCAAGGCGCCGAAGGCCATATCGAGCGAGCCTCCTGCTTCATAAGACCGAGCTTGCCAATCAGATCATCTTGAACGGCCCCCCCCTAACAGTCGATAAAATGCATTACGAGACAACGCCTAGGCGTTGGAGAGTCCATCCGACGCCTGTAAGAGGAGTTTCAGAGCACGACAATATTCGCGGTAGAAGGAGCACTCGGCTCGGGGTGTACGACCAGCCTCCTCCTTGTATGAGTGCACACTTCTCAGGGATGGGAAATGTTTACGAACGTCTTCTTTCCAGAAGGCGCCCACCTCATCTGATCTGCGACACATTCGGTCTAGAAAGGTAATGTGAAGCATATGTTGGCGAATCTCAATACTAGGCATACCCAGACCGCCCTCAGAGGGATGAAGGCAACAGATCTCGCGAGATACCCTAGGGGCTTTGTCTCTCCATAAGAAAGAGAACAAGGTCCGAACTAATAATATTAGTTTGGCATACGGGAGTGGAAGTACAGAGAGTCGGTACAGGAAAATCTGATAGATGTGTGAAACACATACTTCCGCCCTTCCCTTCAGGGAAAGTCTCCTCCGAAACCACAGATTAACCACGATCTCGACCTTCCCTTGTTCCTCCGACCAATTCATTTCCAACTGGAGATTAGGACTGAACCAGCCGCCGAGTATCTTGATTGGTCCATCCGTCTAGAGGAAAGGTCCGGGAAGAGAAACTCTCTTCCACACACCCAACCGCAAGCCAACAGACTTATCGCGGTTGATCTAGGCCCCTGTCACCATCTCATACCCACTGATCTCTTTGCTGACTTTGTCAATCTCGGTTCTGCTTGACACAAGAACCGAAACGTCGTCAGCATAGGCAGAATACCTGGTTGGGGTGGTAGCCCCAGGCAGGGCAATTCCGCACAGGACCAGATTCACCTTTAACTTGCGAAGGAATGGTTCCAACGCAAGAATGTAAAGCAAAGGCAAGAGCGGACAACCTTTACGAATGGAGCAAGACAATACGAAAGGCTTCGATCATACCCCATTCACTTCCACCAGCGCACCGGGGGTCACATACAAAAGTCGGATCCAGGAGCAAAAGTCGGCTCTGAAACCGGCCACCGAAAGAACAGCCTCCAGAAAACGATGGTCAACCCTATTGAAGGCCTTGGACTGATCTAAATTGATCAGTGCGGCTTCACTGTCGACTTTTTCTAAGATCAGGCATACCATATGAAGGTTATCCTGAATAGTCCTGCCCTTCACAGCACAAATCTGTTCAGGGCCAATCAGACTAGACAGGACAAGCTGCAAATGGTTGGCTAAGATCTTCGCCAAAATCTTTAACTGTTTAACATGGTTAAAGAGCGAAAGTTCCCTAACCCATCCCCACCGTTCTTGTCCTTACGCAGCAACTTGATCACACCCCTGGTAAAGTGTTGAGGTATAGACCCCTGCTTCATCCAGTGGAGGAAAATCAGTTCCAGCAAAGGAACAAAAACGGGTGACTGCCTCAAGTAAACTTCGTAGGGAAGACCACCTAGTCCTGGAGACTTATCCAAGCCAACCTGCTTCAGCACTTCTCAGATTTCCAACTCTGTAATGGGACCCTCGCACCTAGCCGCTTCAGCTGCCTCAAGGCAAGGAAAGTCGGCTAAATAGGTGTCGAACTGAGCAGAGCTCAGACTGGGCTCCCTGGTGAAAAGATCCTGAAAGTAATCCCGAAAGACTTCGCATATGCCCGCGTTTGTAGTCACGGTCCGCTTATCTGGCAATGTGACGCACGCTATATGTCGCCTAGCCGCGTTCTGATTTTCCTCTGCACACAGTTCAGTGGCCATATTCGTCGTCTCAGAAGACATTATTTTTAACCTAGCCCTAACTACCAGAGCTTGATCCTTCTTGATAAGCAAGGAGGACAACTCTGCCTTAGCTAAGGCTATTTCCCCACTAACACAGGATTTCACTGCCCGATCAACTTTATTTTCTAAAGCCGTTTATGCTTGCTAATCTATCTAGATTGAATCGATTTACTAAAATCAGCAGCAAATGTTCTAATTTTAGATTTTAATTTATCCCACCAGGCGTTTCCCACAACCGCCCCACAATTCCCTTTTGTATCATTAGTAACAGCTGGTCCCGAAACCCTGCTCACTAAATAATGAACAGTTAAATTTCCAGTAGCCATCCAATCTAACCTTAGGCTTATCTAAGTTTATACGGACACGGACAAGCCTATGATCTGTATAAACTCGACGAGATGTCGTTAAGTATGGCGCGATCTGCCAAAACAAAGCAGGTCAGTCAGCATGGTTATTGGGTGCATAAACCCCAATGAGACGTAGAAACTTATCCTTTATGGTAACATCCAGCACGCAAAGTCTGCCCGCCGGATCCGCGAAGACAAGGGTACATGCAGCCTTCAAAGACCTGCTCACTAGCCAAGAGACACCCCTAATGACCATCAAACATGCTGAATAAAGGCTAACCCCTAGACAGTATGTCCTCACGGTCATGAGAAGAAAATCGGGTTTCTTGCACACAACATACATTCACCCCGAGGCACTGAAGGTCATGAGAGACCATCGCCCTGTGAAACTCGGACCTCAGGCCCCGGACATTTAAGCTAGCTAACCAGAGTGCCATGATGAAAACAGATTAGGGTTGTAATACTGGTTTGAACATGGCCCGAGTCAGAATACCAGCAGCTTCTCCCATAGACCCATGGCCCATCTTAGTCTTGGTGGAACCGTCTTGGGAGATTCTGCCGATATCCCAGGGGAATTTTAGTTTCAGGGCAGTATACAGGGAGGGATGAACTAAAACGGGGACCCTCCCTGCACAAAATTTTGACAGCTGCTTCAATTGTTGGTTCTGAACAATGGCTATTGGCAAGGCCATTTTGTAAGAACTAATGGCCTCGTCTAGCATTGTCCAAACATGCTTGGTGCCAGATCCCGTTCTTACAACAGTTAGGACCCTTTGAGCGAGCGGGAAATTCTGGGGAACTTCTACATCCAAATCGGCATATTGCCTAATGGATAGAAGGTATTTCAGATCTTTTATTCTATTTCCATAGTCACGGGCTCTCTCTGCCTGAGCTGTAGAAATTTTACAGACATCTTCACCCGTGTTGAAAATATGTTTTTTCTTCTTTTTTTCCTTTTGCGCTTGAGTGGGGCTTCTCTCCTATTTGGAAGCGGGAGGAGGCATTTCAGTTTTTTTGACGGGGGAAGGACTGGGAGTATGCAGAGGGGTATAGGATGGTCTTTTTTTAACAGGGGAAAGGCTGGGAGTGTGAAGGGTGGGTGTAAAAAGATCTATGTTTATAGAGACTGGGATCTCTACTGATGGGACGGGCTTTTGACGGTGTAGATGGAGGGAAAGGTTTGTTTTTGGGAGAAGGTGCGAACCGGGCAGAGGACGTGGAAGGAGTGGGATTTGTGTGCTGAGCTTTTGACTGGTTGTCTAATTTCTTTTTAAGCTCTTTTATTTTTTTGGTTTTTTCATATCCTGGGTCATATTTTTTCCGTTTCTCTTTAAATTCTAGTTGAGAGGCCGGAGCATCGCCCTTAACATTGCCAGAGGGAGTGTGGCTGTACGTGTCTTTTGTCCTTGGGGCTTCAGAGGTCTGAGGACCCGCTGTCGGGCGCTTCCCTCTGGCCTTACCACCCACCAGCCATTCCCCCTCCCCCTCCTCCACAACTGCACTAGCAGCAGGCTAAAGCTCTTTGGGGAATGTGGTCTTTGATGATATACCAACCGGAGGATTATCCGACCCGGTCCCAGAAGCTGATATGCCCATTACAGGTGAGGTGGAAATTGGAGACGCGGTCAGAGAGGGATTTTGGTCAACAGGAGCTTGACTACCAGAGGCCTTCTTCTCTTGGCAACAGAAGGAAAGGTGACCAGTCTCTCCACACCTCCAGCATACTGGTCTTCGCCCAGTTACAGTGACCGGTAATTTCGAGCTCCTGACATCCAGACAGTTGTGGATGGAGCGGAAGGCTTTCTTGCCCAACATAATATCGAAGCTCCCCCCCGTCCAGGTTATCACAGGAGATGCCCAGAATTTCACCATACTGGCACATGAAAGCAGCAAGGCGTTCCCCAATAACCTTAAGGAGGGACCTCAAATACTGCCACACTGGTCTTTCTGCGGCCTTCATACTCCGTTCTTAGAATTAAATCTTTAGTGATGAGCTCACAGCTCGCCGCGGCTATGCAGTCTTCTGGCGTGGGTAGCAGTATGTCCCACATGAAAAAATTTGGCTCCCTTAACAATTCTAAGGGGCTTAAACCCCAAGGACTCTAGCGTCTTCAACACTGTTTTTCGTCGAGCGACAAATTTTGTGCGAACGCTTATCGACGACAAAAACTGACAATTCTTTTTTCAATCTTCTTCAATTGTTGGGGATCTTCCAAGAGTCCATCTTTCACGACAAGGGAGCACGCTCCAAGAAATCTGCTAGATTGATAATACATTTTGGTGGGGACGACCAACAAGAGGGCGATTCCCCGGCCTCAGTCTTGTCTTGAGAACCATTTTGTCTATCATATCAATCTGGATTTTTTGGCCATTACTGGCCTCCGTAGTTTTATCACTTTTCTTAATGCCATTATTCGCCTCCATACTTATAGTGGGTAAATTTTCCTTTTTCCCAGCAATGTCATCCTCACTAGGGGAACTAGGTTCTAGGGATGGGTAATCATTAAGATTGTCTTTATCCGGTGGGTCTTTCTTTGGGGGGGGGGTTAAATAAATGTTTTCTTATAGACTTTCTGTAGTCTGATAAATTGTTTTTTTTTTATAGCTAAAAAAGAAGGTGCTTTTTTTTTTCTTTCTTTTCCATTTTTTTTATATTAAAAGGGAAGGGGAGGGGGAAAAGGGGTGGGGAATAATAAAAAAATAACACACAAAAACCGAAAGCGAGACAACAAGCAAATAAAAACATGGCAAAAAATAAAACGTACAATAAATGTTAAAGATTTAAAAGTTCGCCTAATGGCGAAACAATAAAAAAAGGGAAAAAACTCCAAAAGAAAAACAAAAAAATGCTAGACAAAAAAGAAAAACAAAGAAAATACGAAAGTCTCAAAACTAGGCAGAGCTAGCCACAAATTACAAAATGGCCAACACCAAAACAAATAAACAAAAGAAAATTATACAATACAAAATGTTAGAACAAAATAAATGGACAAATAGACAGAAAATAAAGGTTAGAAAAATTAAAAAGACAAATATACGATACAAAAAAGGAAAAGAAAAAACACGGAAAACTTAAAGGATATTAAAAGGGAAAGAATAAAAGAATTATTAATGGTAAGTCAAAACAAAAACAAAACACAGAGAGAGGTTACAAAAGAAAAGAAAACGGAGATATAATTAAGAGAGAAATTAGAGAAAATGCAAAAAAAAAGAAATCTAGAATAAAAGGAATAAAAAAAAATAAAAAAAATTTAAGTAGATAAAAATTAAAAAAAAGAGGAGGGTAAAAAAGGAAAAGAAAAAATCAAAATCTTTTCAAAAAAATTCCTAAGAACACAAAAAGCCAGTAATAAAAAACAAACTTGACAAAAAATGACGTTCAATACGCAAGGGACAATATCAAAAGAGCAAACAGGCGTCAAAATAGCAGTC
>CAHIKZ030001535.1:2860000-2862500 GCA_903632075.3 Acanthosepion pharaonis | reverse complement strand
TAACCCCTTGCGCGTTAGTGGCATTATCACCTTGCTTGGGGTGAATTGATTAAAAAAAATCATCTTTATAATCATAATTTTAGTTGCTTTCCGTTCGAATATTCAAGACTATTCCATGGTTCATTTGTAAATAAGTAGTAATATTATATTGTATGAAATGAATCATTGTTAAATGATTACACACACATACATACACACACACACACACACACACACACACACATATATATAAATATATATATATATATATATATATATATATATATATATATATATATATATATATATATATATATGAGAAAGACAGAGAGATGAGAATGAGAAAATGCAGTGTTATGAATACTGATTTTCAAATTAGATAGGCCGTCCCCAACTAAAACTCCACAAACTTGTTACACCACCATTTGGCCTTGACAAAAATGATATATATATATATATATATATATATATATATATATATATGTGTGTGTGTGTGTGTGTGTGTGTGTGTGTGTGTGTGTGTGTGTACGAGAAAAAAATCGCCTTTGATCACTTCACTGTTTGGGTTTTGATCAGATTAGATTCCGATATTAGGTCGGGCAAATGTTTCACAATTGGGACATCTCTAATTTCACAAGTTCGAGAAGCCTGTAGCCCTTGAGAATATAAAATCTTCTCCAACGAAGCACTTGCTCCCAACTTATCATAAATTTGAAACCAGTAATCGGCCGATTTTGAGCTCAGCTGGTAAACGCTTTGCAGAATGTTCGATTTTCATCGTAGTGTTGAGGAACTGGACTTAATTTAACAAGACAACGTGGGCTGTTTTATAATTTGACACACGCCAGTTGCCTACTTCCATAATCCCCCTGCGCATCTGGGTGGGCCTGGATGTAATGTGGAAATTTTTTGCACAAAGAAAAAAAATTATATCTGCACTGAATGATTATTTTACAGAGTTTAAGTGGTATCAAATATTGAAACACTGAAAACTTTTATCTTTTTTGACATAAAATCGCCAGGGATTTATATTCTGCTTTAATATTATTATTATTAGTTCTTGAACTGAATTGAATTGAAATGGGAAACACCTTTATTGTTGTTGATTTTCTTGATTGAAAACATAACAAATTTCAGACGATCGATTTAATGTAAATTTTATTGCAGGAAGATATTGCTGTTTCCATGGTACATGTTCTCACAAGCTACATTGTTGAGTCCCACTAGTTTAGACTTTTACAGATGCAACTTGCAACATACGCAGGTTCCAATCCTCTATTTCCCTTCATATTCCAAGAACTACAACTTTGGAAAACAGACTCTCAAAAGGATGGTTCCACAATCACTAAATTCTTAACCCACATTAAATCTAGGCTCAATCATTATTTATCCCCAACATCATCATAATAAGCAGTTAATTCCACTACTTATATCCATGCAACAGCATTATTTCGTAACTATCTACATTGAATACCTCTTGAGCCTAGTATAGCACTAGTATTTGTAGATTTGTAATAAAGTGTTTGCGTTTTGTGAATAATTTGAACATTTACTGAATTACATGCAAGGTAAAAAAAAAAAAATGTAGGACATAAAAATACGGCCATGCAATATGAAAGTCTGAGAAAAAAGTAAAGAAATCAATCCAAACTAAAAAAGATTAATTTCTACAGAATAAAATTCACATCAGATTGGGGATTTGTATAAACTACACCACACACACAGAGAAAGTTTACATTAATTGAAATATATATATATATATATATATATATATATATATATATATATATATATATATATATATATTATTGATTGACGGATACGCTGGTAATGAAACGTGTCATAAATAAGCTTTTCCGTTTTGTCTTACATTTTCCCAATATATATATATATATATATATATATATATATATATATATATATAGAGAGAGAGAGAGATACAGAAGTGTTGAGAAATTTTAAGACAAAATGGAAAATGTTAATTCGTGACGTATTTGTCAACAAACCCTGTCCGATGAAAATTTTGAAACTACCAGCGTTTCTCGTTCCATGCGCAAGTGTAGGCAGAATAACGTCAACAAACACAGACCAATGAAGTTCTAACAAATGAAACGTGTCACAAATAAACTTTTTTCGATTTGTCTTACAATTTCCTCAATACTGTTCTTGATATATCAAAATATGCATCGTTATTTCGTGCTTCATTAAAGTCAAAGATTAATATATAATAAATAACACTTTTACTGGATCATTTTGTAGGTTTTTATTCTTCAGATTTTGTTAACAGACTTATTAAATTTACACACACACACACACACATATATATATATATATATATATATATATATATATATATATATATATATATATATATATATATATATATATATATACACGAGATCTGATATATATACACACACGAGATCTGATCAAAGAGTATCGAGACTGTTGCATATTAGTAACTAAATTACCATGATTGGGATGAGATAATTAGAAAAGCAATTGTCATCCAAACCAAATG
>CAHIKZ030001535.1:2845000-2847500 GCA_903632075.3 Acanthosepion pharaonis | reverse complement strand
AGACAAAAAGCTAATATTGAAAAGATAACAAGGATCACAAAGCCCTGTCTGAAGCCACCAATTATGCTTGGGCCAGTTAGTATTCGGGGTTAGTACACACCAGCACTTCAAAAGAAGCCACGAAGTAAAAAGCTGTTTTTAACCGTATATATGTATATGTGTGTATGTGTGTATATCTGCGTAAATTAAACACTTGAAATTTTAATTTTGTATTTAATACCGAAAGGATTGACAATGCATTTATTTGTCGTTATTTTACAAATTAAATTTCTAACAGAACGAAGCAAGTGACTCTATCTTTAAAAAATACATATATATCTTCTTCTGTTCATTATTATTATTATTATTATTATTATTATTATTATTATCATTATTATTATTATTATTATTATTATTTCATTAGATTTCTGTTGTATACACATTTCTTTCCGGGGCCTAACCAGAGACCTAAGGTCAGAAATGGCTCTATGACATTTTCCACTGATATTTTTTTGTAAAAAAACAAAACGTAACAAAACAAGGAAAACCCTAAGATCACACACATTTTACATAAAGCTCTTCGTAATGCGAGGATTGTACTTGTGAGTACAATTTTTTGTATTTCTTTAAGGCATGGGCTACCATTATTATTATTATTATTATTATTATTATTATTATTACCCCTCCTCGTCATTGTACTTCCTCCTTTATCGATCAAATGAATTTTTTGCTATTCGCCCGATATTTAAAACAAAAAATATTAGCAAACGTAACAAAAAATTCTGATCTTTAAATTTTTTTACGAAAACCAGAAATCATTCAAATATGCCTTTTTTCCACGGTACATACATATGTATATATGTCAATACTTTTGTTTTGTGTCTAAAATCGCAGGTACCTGCATCTATATGCGTGTACCCTTAAGATCCTGTAGTTGTATGTTTGCAAGTGTTTGCTGAAATTGTCTCTTGTTGTCTTTGATTTTATGATCAACACCACCCTTTTTTTTCTGCCTTAAATCCGCCACCCGCCTTTGAACAAACATTTATACGGACAAGCTATCAACAACAAAAAAGGCACCTCTAACTGCAGACTCCGTGCTGATGATATTCAGCCAATACCTGGAACACGCCCGGCACGGCTTTTAACCAGGGGAAAGAAAGAAAATTGACGCTAAACACCCGGCCAGTAACTTCAGCGTACACAATCCCACAGTGCGTATCTTTCAGCTAAAGCGGCAGGAGGGGCCGTCCTGATGGATAACTGTTATGATAGGCAGGGCTAAAACGATTTTAAAGCCACGCCTCTATCTGTCCCATTCATTCATTTTATAAGCCGTGTGTGTGTGTGTGCGTGTGTGTGTGTGTGTGTGTGTGTGTGTGTGTGTGTGTGTGTGTGGAGATAAGCTTTTATTTTTACTTGATATGTATTATCTGGAAAATGAGTGAACAATGAAGAATTTGAGTTACTTATTTAGAAGAAAAAAAATGGTGCAAAAATAAAAATAAAAATAGCACAATTTAATTGATGTCAAAATCCGCGAATAATTTTCCAGTAATTGTTTTCGTTTCTCCTACAAATGGCAATATGAAAATATAAAAGAATGTGGCACCCAGTGTGGATCGAAGTTACTACTCAAATGTTTTCTAAGCGCTGCTTAGATGTGGCACAAGGCCGAAAGTATGTAGCACCCTGTGAGAATCGAACCTCACTACTCAGTTGTAATTGATTTGTAAACAGTACTTATGTATGTAAAATTTCGAATATATATGAAAAGAAACGTTATTCTCTACAAATAAATAACCCCAGAGGATGGTTTTATTCATCCGATCTCCCTTTCTCCTTTTTCTTAATTTCCTTTTATTTCGCTTTCATCTTAGTCTCTCTCTCTCTCTCTCTCTCTCTCTCTCTCTCTTCTTTCCCTACCTGTTCCTATCAACAATTCCATCACCAACGTCATCATCAGAATCATTTTCCGCCTCCTTTGTCTACTCCTTCTCCACCCCCCCACCCCCAACTTTTCTCCTCCTCCTGTTACTTGATCTCTCTTTTTACCTCTACCACCACCTTCTTTCTGCTTTCTTCCATCTCTCTCTCTTTTATAATTCTTCTCAGCACGGCGCCCTCTCGGTGAGTCGCAAACATCTTGTGTGTGAAAATGAAAAACCCATAATAACGACACTACCGGCTTAGGACTTTTCTTTCTTTTTTTTTTTTTTTTTTTTTCGACTTCATCAGCCAACTTATACTGCAGTACTACATTCTGTACTAGTTGCAGTATTAGTGGTCACAATATTAGTACGGCTGCCGTTGTGATTGATGTTGCTGCTGATGTTAGTAGAGGTAATCGTAAGTGGAGGGGGTGTAAATAAGTACTTTACATACACATACCACATACCAACGAACTAAAATAAAAAAAAAAGAGAGAAAACTGTTATAAACATACGTACACTAGTAATTGACTATAATTTGTATTTGAGCCTGAAGTAATATTTTTGAAAGTCAGAAGCGAATTGACTCC
>CAHIKZ030001535.1:2827500-2835000 GCA_903632075.3 Acanthosepion pharaonis | reverse complement strand
AGAAAAAAGAAAAAAAAAATTCTGTTTTGGGCTTGATTGTATGAGTGAGCGCGAATGTAGACCCCCACACTTAGAAATAGCGCACCCGAGTCGCCCACATTTGGGGCGATCGCAAACGTCAACCCAAACGGAGTGCAATGGAAGGGTCTCGCTCTTGAAGAATTTGGTGTGAATTTTAGTAAATATAAATTCTTTTATTTTGGGGTGAATTTTAATATTTTGGGGTGAATTAACAGAAAAGATCCCGTATAAAATATTAACAACAGGCAATAGAAAACTCACCTCTCTTCTTTCTTATTCGGAATTTCACAAATTGTCGTGTTGTATTTTATATGTAGACAGAATGCATAAAGTTGATTATTTGCAAATTTTATACGAAGGTTTTCTTTGTTAAGCTGATTAAATCTTCAAGCAGGTTTTTAAACTTGTATATTTCTATGTAAGCACACATCGAGTACTTTTAACTTTCCCGTCTGTTTTCGGAAAGTGGGGTTACACACACTGTGGAGAATGTCATATTAAGTAAATCAAATTCAAATATCTATAAACAAGAAAACAACCTATCATTAAAGCAAGTAAGTATATACACTCACGACATGTTCTTTTTTTTTATTTCTTCATCGTTGTTCCCTCTCCCTTAACGACATCGAACACACGTGTACACGCAGAGAAGGCTGCGCACACACAGAGACACACACATACACGCAAATACCCATGTATACAGTCTTCAAGCCAATCAACAAGCGAGGAACGAACGAAATGATGAAGGGAAGGAGGACCTGAAGGTGGTGTATCGAGAAAACAGGAAGAAGTGGAGGGAGGAGACAAAATGATATGGAGGGAGGTAGAGAAGGAAGGAAGGCTAAGGAAGTAAATGAAGGAGTTGGGGGGTCGTTTTATTAGACATAGGAGTGAGTGGGGTGCAGTGGAAGGAGAGTGGGAAATAGTGGGAGCGACATGAGGGGAGGAGGGGGAAGGCAGGCGGAGGAAAGCCCAACTGAGTCGTAGCAAATAGAAATACATAGTGTGCTCCACGCACTGCTAGCGTGTACATCGCCCTCTATCGCTCTCGTGATGTTTCCAACGAAATCTAGTTGACTTTGTTCCGAAACAGGGGAAAAAGATACCCGCGGCTGGGCTGCCAGTGACTTTTTTTTCTGGTCACGTCGGAAAAAAAAAAAAATTTTCCACAACAAAACTACAACACATTTGGAAAAAAAAAAACGTAAATAAAAAAAAAAAAAAATCACTGGACCCAATTTTATCTTCGCTATATTTTATTACTGATACGAAAACAACAGAAAACAATAACAAAAGCCAAAGGAAGATCTTTATATGGAAGGTATATACATATATATATATATATTTAAAAGAAAAAAAAATATTTACACACAGATCAATTTGCATACAGACAAATAAAATAAATACAATATATACATATATGTGTGTGTGTATAAATTTAATAAGCAAAATGTAAACAGAAGACGAAAAGCGTGATAAAAATATTGGATTTTCAAGAGAATAAATTTTACGGTTTAATTTATTTCAAATTTAAAACTCCTTTTTCAATTCTGAAAAAAAAGTAAATTGAAATTACCAACATTTTAACAAGGGAACGAAAACCTGAAGCACTTGGCAAAATTCGGCGAACTGACAAACATAAAAAAATAAAACAACAAGAAACAAACCACCTACATAAAACAAAAAACACAAAAGCTAAATGCACATCTTTTTTTTATTTTGCAAATAGTCGAAAATATATACATATATATTTATATATATATATATATATATATATACACACAATTATCTATATCATCTGATATATATATATATTTATATATCTGTATAGATAATCGGATTTTTGTATCTTATAGCATACACATAACGGCTCTCATTATGCAAGCAAGGCTATACGATATCCTTCAGATGTCCACGGGGACCGGATCAGCCACCAGCCGAGGTTGTTGCGAAAATGGCCGGCCAATCATTACCGACCCCCATACGGGTCAAACTATCTGCTCTTGTCAATACAGTTCCACTTTATTGAATTATCCACGAGTCCCTGGATTGACTGAAAGTGTTTACGGGGGTGCGTCCGCATATGCTGCCGCAGCCGCCACCCAGGGGTACTTACCCCTGGGGGCCGAAGGATCTGCATTCTACTCACCTTTGGTAAGTATTGTTGCATCACACTCACTACTTTCAACATGAAATGCATCAAGCGCCTACACATACACACTCAGACACACAGGTGTACATACACACACGTGTTCATACAAAAACACGTGCACACACACAAACACATACATACACACACACAAACACATATATACACACACATATATATATATGTATGTATATTTACATATATATTTCTCTCTCTCTATATATATATATATATATATATATATATATATATATATATATATATATATATATATATAGTAAACAAATAAAATAACAAAAGTTTAAAAAACTTATCTTTACCATTTTAAGTTATGGTGATACTATCCGCTTATCAGGCTTTTCGATAGTTCAAATGAAATTATTGACAGATATGTATCGTTTGAAAAGCATTACTTAAAATATGTTGTTTTTTTTTACCTCAGCCTCTTTTAAATGTTCATTCAAAATCTTTTGTAATTGTTAATTTTTAAACCATTTAGTAAAATGTTTTATTATTTCTATTAATATCATTATTCTTTTCATTATTATTGTTAAGTAATGTTTACAATAAATAAGGAGAATATATAAATTCCACATACACCGATTCTATTTCATTAAGAGGTATCATATATATATATATATATATATATATATATATATATATATATATATATATATATATATATATATATATATATATATATCATTCACAGACAGGAAATCGAAATTTGTGTAGCTAGTTTGTGAATTTTTAAATCGTTTTTTATGTATTATAATTTATTGAGGTTATATTACACTCGGATTCACATTAGATCACCTTTGAGACATTGTTAAGGCAGCATGACTTGTCAACATCCCTATACTGTTTATTGAGGTATATATACATATACATATATATATAAAGGATTAATACAAATTTATATATATATATATATATATATATATATATATATATATGATTATTAATAAAAATAATTCTCACTTAGCTGAGTGATGTTACCTTCAACACCTCGAAACTACAGTTTCATAAATTAACCTCCAGCATCACTCAATACACTCGGATATATATATATATATATATATATATATATATATATATATATATATATATATATATATATATATATATATATATATATATATATATATATATATATATATATAGGCATATGAATCATTAAGCCCAGATATATGGTATCCGATAGCAGACAATTTTGTAGCTTAAACGTGTTTGCAGGAATTATATATATATATATATATATATATATATATATATATATATATATATATATATATATATATATATTTGCATATATATTTGCATATAAATATAAAGTTCGCCTTTTTGAACACAAAATTCGTGTATTCATTGGAAAACCAAGAAACTCTATTTCGGTGAAATGATCTCTTTTAAAGAAACATGTATCGTGATATTATGAATGGACTATTTCTAAAGTCGCGATGTTTATTACATAAATCCTAACAGGTAGACAATATTTGCCAAAAAGTAACTTTTATTTTACAGACTTGAATGAAATTGGCAATTAAAGAAGAAATGTCCTTAGGGTGTTTGAAACTGAAAGTTTTCAACTGCAAGTTATTAAATATTATTAGGCCTTTTCCATACTCTCTGTGCATTTTAAAATGTTTTTGTTTCTGTTTTCGGCACCCGTCAAAGATTCATTAATCTTAGACATGTATATAAACACGTTTAAACGAATCGACATTTTCCTGTTTCTCATTATCTGCTTCATATTGCATTACTGAACATGTTGAGAAAATATGAAAAAGAAAATGAATCTGCCTTTTTTGTATACAAACTTAAAACCGTTGAATTTACTCAGCATAAAAAAATAACGGTATAGTTTCAAACTTTTTTTTTTTAATTAATAATAATATCAACTTAATGAATACAATATGTCCTCTCGTTTTTTAAATTTGAACTTCCACTCACAAAAATATCATCTAAAAAACTCATACCCGCAGACAGATTAATTAATTATTTTAATTTACCCAGTATCGAAAATCAGCCGGTCAATTACTTAACCTAGGTCCCAGATTGGTGATTCGTTTTTTACTGACACATTAAAAGAAGTTTTATTATTATTATTATTATTATTATTATTATTATTATTATTATTATTATTACGAATGTCTTTCATTATTTTCATTTTTATTTTTCTCTCGTTGTCTTTTGCTTTTCCTTTATTTTTAAATTGTCTTTCCCCTCGTGTTATTAACGGCTCTTCTCCGCTCGTTAAATCGTAAACATCGATGTGTTTAACTGAAAAGATTTTCTTCCTGCAGACACGTTTAAGCTACAAAATTGTCTGCTATCGGATACCATATATCTGGGCTTAATAATTCACAGACACACGCATACACTTTATACATGTATCGACAAGAAGATAAACAAATATATATACAAATATTTGTGGCAAATGTCAAGGCTGCAATATTTACGTAATTCTCAGTATTGTTCTCTTAAGCCAAGATTCAGACAGAATTTCGAAATAGCATAACAGATATATAGCCGAGGGCTATATGCTTAGTAAATATAAATAAAGTTATCTTACAATAAAATCTACATTAAAATATTAGAGAAGAGTTTCTTTTCGATTGGGCTACTGCTCGAAAGGAACTAAACCTCCGGATAAGATTCAAGGTGTTATAAATAAATATTTCACCGTTAGGACAAGTAAATTAACAAGAAACTCCATTAGCACGGAAACTGGTTCCGCTGACATCGACCATATCATTTTTATAGAGAACTCCAAACAACATCACGCAATATATTCTTTTTTTCTTTTTTCTTTTTTAAATCTAGTTGACAAGTAAATGAAAAACATTTTTTAAAGTAAAAATAATTTTTAATTTTAATAAAATTATAAATACAAATTTAATTCTTAATTTAATTGGAGGAGCTAAACATAGAAGTAATTTTAGCAACGCTTGAAATAACTGGATATACACTACTGATAGCAAAATTAAATTGGACCAAAAATTAGATGTTTTATACTTTAAATAAGAGAAACTTATTATACATGGTTGAAAAACTGAGACATGATATTTTATTAGAGATTGTATCATGACAAAAAGAAAAAAATAAGACCATTTTATGAATAAATTTTGGTCTAGTCAAAATATCCTCTTTTAGCCTTGATAATTGCAGCACAAACTTGTGGCTTTCTTTTGCAAAAGTTTCTCAGAGTTTGATAATCGATCGCATTCTTTTTTTCAATGACTTTAAGAGCCTTTTTACATTTTTTTTTTTTTTCACCATTCTTTCATGTTCATCCCAAGCTTATTCTGGAGATGGATTCAAACATTTGAACTGTAGTGTACGTAATGAAAATGGAGCTTAAAAAATTGTGTATAGATTTAAGCATTTCACTGTAAGGATCAGGCCTAACGAGCTAGTCTAGTTCACCGTTATTATTAAATAATGACTTCGATCGTCAATAGGTGCCTCATATGTGTAGCCTTGTGCCAAACTAAGCTACCCTTGATAGTTATCTGGTAGAGCTGATAACAATAAAGAGAATGAAAGTGAAAAGATTTTGTCAGAAATTAAGAAGAAAAAATAAAACAAAAATAAACATTATTATTATTATTATGAAATATAACACATTTGTTAATGGATCGCTTGGAACATTACCGAAGAGCCTTGCAAAAAATGTTTGAAAAAGTGGAAATCCGGAGTTGGCGGGTGATGTGGAAATCAAAACCATCCGAATGACAGGATTATTAAAAACAGCGAAAATATTAAGACGTCTGATAAGAATTTCACTTGATCTGCAGTGAAAAAGCCATCCGTTTTTACTGGTGTAAAGTACGCATGACCCAAAAAGATTTATTTTTGTCAGTTTTAAAAGTTCATCAAAAGTTTATCAAAATAAATAAATACGAACATTTCTTGCTTGTTTGAATAATAAGTGAAGAGGAAGTGACTACGACATGTTATGTTTTATAAATTTGACACGAATTTAGCTAAAATTTTGAGATTCGCTATCATGACAATCTGTTTGTAATAAAATGTATTAAAAATCAGATTTATTCTTGTCAATGTAAACAACATTCGCTTTTCTACAACGAGCAGCTTTCGATATAAGAAAAGGAAAATTGAATTTCAGTCAACACGTAAAAAGGGCCCTTATAAAAAAAAAAAAGAAAATTAATTAATATATTTTATGAAAATTTAAAACAAGAAATTAAAAAAATTATTTTCTTTACAAAACTTTAAAAATTAAAAAAACGTATTTTTATGTAAGGAATTTAAGAGAATATCACACATTACTCAAAATATTTTTGTTTACGGTTAAATAAATTAAATGCTAACATTTTCATTCTTTATACTTGTCTATAAAAAAAAGGAAACAATGACAATGATCAATTCAAACAAAGTTCTTATCCACCATTAAAATAAAGAATAGGTTCGTATTATTTTGAAGGCAAAAAAAAGAAAAAGAAAATCAATCAAGTAATAAACATTTTAACGCTTCAAGGACATGCTGTCAATGGGCCTACACGTACACACATATCCTACATGAGGATCCTCTCTTTTTCTATTTGCCTTTATCTATCTATCTATCTATCTATCTATCTATCTATCTATCTATCTATCGTTATATCTATGTTATTGCAATTTTGACGTTTCAATACTTTATTCAGTGATACATTTAGTTTAAAATAGAAATATAGTGAAAGTGGAAATAAAATAAGTATTTCTACATATATATATATATATATATATATATATATATATATATATATTTAAACGTGTGTGTGTGTGTGTGTGTGTGTGTGTGTGTGTGTGTGTGTGTATGTTCTTATTCATTATAATTAACTGTATGAATTAATTTAAGCGTAAGAATTAAGCATTAATTTTAGATTCCACAAATCGACCCAGATCATTCAATGTTTTCAATTAAGTGGGACTTTTCCAAATTTTTCCATAATTTTCTACTGAATTCAATTTCCAATAGGATTAATTATATTGTCCAATAAATTATTTTTCCGCTGAAACTCGTTTTATGAAGCAAAACTTTGTCAAGAAATCGTTTTATACGTGTGAAAATCTAGAATGAAAACTAGAAATTTTCAAGTTTTAATTTTGAGAACACACACACACACAAATATATATATATATATATATATATATATAATACACAGTACACAGTAAAATTCTATCTATGTAACAAAAAGAAAAGCGTTGATTTATGATGTCTGAATGAAGTACGTTATATTTAATAATATTGGGGTATAAAATAAATGTCCTCATAGCAGGTTATGGATTTATTTGCTTACAAAAATATGGATATAAGCATGTGT
>CAHIKZ030001535.1:2807500-2825000 GCA_903632075.3 Acanthosepion pharaonis | reverse complement strand
AGATTGCTCATCAACAGCGAAATAGATAGGCACTGAACAGATTGAGAAAAGATAGATAGATAAGCATTGAACAAATTGAGATGGATACACAAAGGAGTAATGAAAAGAATTAAATAGATAGATAGGTAAATATGTAATGAAAAGATTTAAAAATAATGAATACTTTGATCTCGATAGATAATGAAAAGTTAGAAATCGATAGATAGATAGATAGATAGATAGATAGATAGATAGATAGATAGATAGATAGATAATCAACAGAGATAGATAGATAGATAGATAGATAGATAGATAGATAGATAGATAGATAGATAGATTGCTAATCAACAGAAAGAGAGAGAGATAATGAACAAACATAGATAGATGGATGCATAGTTAGGTAGATGATGTACAGACTGAGATAGAAAGATGGACAGATAGATAAAGAACAGACTGATAGATAGATAGATAGATAGATAGATAGATAGATAGATAGATAGATAGATATGAATAGACTGTGTTATATATATTATATACATTATGTATAGATAGATTTCTGTTTATTTTTTATTTTATTTATTTATTTATTTATCTATTTATTTATTTTGCAATCTTCTGTTCTGGTTTCTGAATCTAGTTGTAGAGTATTAATAAGCATTCTTTTTTTTCTTCTTATTTTCAATGAGAAATGACTCTATTTACCTCCCTCAATCTAGATAAAACAAAATGTGGTACGAATTCATTTATATATCTTCCAAATTGTTCCTTTTTCTAAAGACAGGAAAATTGAATCGTTATTTCTTAAAATTGCATTCTTTATAAAAATCTGCAAATTCCTAAATAAGCGTTAATTGGAATATCTCTCCATGTTAAATCAGTTACCCGATGTTTTGAAAGATAAAAACTGATTTAATGTTAATTTGGTAATTGTGTAATAAATGAAAATCATCTTCTTGAACCTCGCTTTAATACTGATATTTTAATTCATTTGCAAACATTTCCAATTGTATCTGCACACATTTCAACATTAATTCGCCTTCATAATTGATTTTATCATTTTTTTTTACTGATTAAACAGAAAGGTTCAAATTCTGTATCGAATGGCGATTACAATTCTTCATTTTCATTTTAACATTAAAACGTTTTTCGCACAAATTCTTACAAATATTTTTTAACTAAAGTATTACTACGTATTCTCTTCACCTTTTAAAAACTAAATTGTAACTTCTGTCGCTCCAGAACTGAATATTATTTTGAGATGTGTAAAATCAATTTTAATTTATTCCTTGAATATAAGATAACCTTAGTAAATAAAAATAATGTTTTATTTATATTAAAAATAATTTTTGATATAAACTCTTTTAAATCCTGATGCTCTTAATTCTTCTTTAATATTAAAAAAATATTAAGTTCATTCTATAGACCAGAGAAAAAAGATAAAAATAAATAAAAGTGACAATAAAATAAGGGGTGATTAAATTACAGACATTTTCTTACATTATGTATATCTTAATAAATATTTTGAAAATTATTTTTATTAAAAGCATAAAAAGAAAATATGGCCGACATTGAACTATACCGATAATGAAATTTCCAGAATATTCCAAGAATAATTTGCGCTGACTGACGACGATTCTTTTTTAACCCCGTAAATACCATCTTGTCAAAAATGTGGCCCAACCTCGCCCTGTTTCGGCATGGTTATTAGCGGAAGACAAACAAGACAAACTTATGTCTACATTAGAAATAGAACCTCGAAAATGAGAAACGTCAGACATTTTTTAACTAAAAGCTGCGGAGGGGACAAACTTACCCAAAATACGAGTCAAACTTTATATATATATATATATATATATATATATATATATATATATATATATATATATATATATATATATATATATATATGAGATAACGATATATATTTTTATATATCAAGAAAAATATTGGGAATTTGTATAAAAAAGTTTACATGTGACGCGTTTCATCATTCAGGTCGTTATAGAACTAATTTTTTTCCGATAAAGTACTGAAGAGAGAAACGGTTCATAAGTAAACTTTTTCCAATTTGTCACACAAACATCCCCAATATATATGTATATACAAATTTCATTAAAAACAACTTACAATATAAAGCGTTTAAATTTTTTTATTATTCAATTTTTCTTGAATTCTTATAATGTTCTTCATTATCCAGAAAAGAAGAACATTATGAGAACACAAGAAAAAACATAACTGCAGTACCTTGTGAGTCGTTCTTAATGAAACTTTTATACAAAAAGTATTGCTGCCTAAACACATTACTATATATATATATATCAATATATATGTATATAGATAGATAGATAGATAGATAGATATAATTTTATAATATCTATCTTATAATCTCTCTCCATATATATAAATATATATCTCTTTATCTATCAGTATCTCTTCAATATCTATCTATCTATGTATCTATCTATCTGTGTTTGTGTGTGTGTGTGTGTATATATATATATATATATATATATATATATATATATATATATATATGTATATATGTATACACACACACATACATATATATATTTATATATATATATATATGCATAAAATTATAAAATCTGAATATGTTAATATCTTTATAATTTTGTGTTTATATAGATGTTTTACGTTTCTTATATATTATATACATTATACTATATACATTATATGCTATGTGGTTTAAAAACCCCTAAATTTTACGCTTTTAATTTTGCTTCCTTTTTCTCTTTCCTGTTAACTTATTTATATTTTCACGGTAACTTTTTATCTGCTTTAATTCGACATATATATATATATATATATATATATATATATATATTATTTGCCAGTTTTGGACATATGTATGTTTTCTGTCCGATATTGAGTATTCACAATACATATCGTAAACCTTAGGAAATTTATACCATTCGTACGAAATTTAACTAATCCGTTATAAATATGTTATATAACTCTATATTAGAAACGCGAAATGAAGAAAACCTTTTAGAATTCATTAAAATATTTGGATATATTTCCTTATCTTATTATTATTATTATTATCATTTCCAGTATTTCCATATGTGATTTTCCTCCAATCCTTTACCAAATCTTTTAACTGAAATTTGTGATAAAGGAAGGATTTTCTTTGAAAGTTATTAAGCATATAACTTTGAGAGAGTATTTTTCTTCTAATTATTTGAATGCTATTCATGAACACAGTGTTGTTATCTCTCAGAGAGTGATGAGTTTCTAAGGATTTTCTTTATCAGTATAATCTTTTAATCATTCCTAGTGCTCCTATTATTACTGGAATAGTAATTAGGTTCAAATGCCACATTCTTGCAATTTCTATTTGCAGATACTTAAATTTTGAAACGTTTTTTATAAGAGGGAATGCTCATGTCTTTTAGATAGTGATTATGTCTTTTAGATTCTTTTAGTATTTTATCTGACCTATTGGCTTTTATAGTGTGCTTCGTATGCATGCCGAAGTCCCAAAGGACTTCAACATTTTCACTTTGTCGCATTGGTGGTGGTTTGTGTACATACATTTTTCTACTTAGGTAAGTTTATATTGTTAAAATGTAAAATATATATTTAACTAATCTATTGTGTTTATATTTCAGTCTATTCTGTGTATCCAGATATTTGATGGTTATTATTATTATTATTATTATTAATAATAATAATGATAATAATACTAATAATGTCAACCGTAATCTTCTGTCTTCTTAATTTCTGTTCTTTTATTGTTCTTACTCCTTAATAATGTTTTATTTTTCACTCAGTAACTCTGCATCTCAGTGGCTTTGTTGCCTTGCTGGGGTAAAACATTTTTAAAATAATAATAATAATATAAATTTTTTATTGGAAATCATAATCTCATAAAATCTTCAGTTAGTAAGTTTGTTCAGTTTTTCACAGCATTAAAGGCTACTTATAGTATTTAATACTTAGAAATGTGCATTAAATTTAAATTCGAAATTGTCTTTCTAATGCTTAAGTTAAATAAGTAAACATGAAACCGTTGTTTCAGTTTCGAATTGGTCGTAAACTAACCCCCGAAAAATAAATAAAAGCAACCAATATAAAATAATTATGTACGCGTTAATATCTCTCTGTCTTTCTCTTTTCTCTTTTTTTTTTTTTTTCTCTCCAAACTAATTCCGCACCTAAAGGAATTGAAGAGATATTTCGCAAACATTTTTCTGGTTTTCCGAGAGTTTTAAAGTCAGCAGTATTCAAAAAATTAATCAAAACTATTTTAATCTGATCTCGCATTTATCATTTCATCCGTTGGTTTAAATTTGACGAAAAAATATCAGTTTCCGTGAGAAGAAAGCCACTTTGCTTAAATGTGAAGACGTAGTCCTGCGGTCAATAAGTAACGACACAAAATTCTGGAGAAAAACCAAGTCTTCGAGCCGCGTGAGAATTCCTTACACGTTGCATTTCGTAAAGGATCAGATGTTCATTCGAAGCAACCAATGTGTACGTTTCGTTGAATTCAGGCTCTATCTACCTAAACATACACACGCACGAACACATATTCATATATATCCAGAAAATTAATGCCGTTCAATTGACTACTCTCACGGATTATTTATAATGATATAATATGAGATTATTATATATTATCTAACGTAATAATAGATTATTATATATTATCTAACGTAAAAATAGAGTATTGACTATTGAGCTATAAACTTTTTCATATTTCTCCATTGTGAACTTTAGTGCCAAATATTCTTCTCATATCTAAATACGTTAAAATCTTGTAATTTAATAGGTCTTAATGATCTCTGGCACACACACACACACACACACACACACACACACACACACACACACACACACACACACACACACACATATATATATATATATTTTTTTTTTTTCGCAAGGTGCACGTACCAGTAAAATAATAGCAGGTATGTTTTATTTTTCACACAAATTAATGAAAAAATTAAACCAGGTTCACACAGGTTTTATCGTTCGACTTTCTCAAATTACGTGTTCTAATATGTAATACAGCTAAGGATACAATGATAAGATCACACGCAAAATACGTGCGCGCACACACACACACACACACACACACACGCACACACACACACAAATATATATATATATATATATATATATATATATATATATATATATATATATATATATATGTATGTATATATAGCTAAAACCATGATCTTTAAATAGTTCTTATTCAAAACTTGATTTCATCTTATTAATTATTTGTCGTAATGGTTATCGATATTAAATTCACTCACAAGCATAATATGATTAAAAGAAATTGTTTCAAATTTTAAATTCTTCTTCTTTGGTTTTGTATTCATTTGAGCATTATCCTATAATATATGTCATATATAATATATATTATGTCGTTGACATTCAGATCATGGCCCTCGACAATTTCCTGTTCTTTGTAACTCTTGATAAAGTTTGTATTATTGCTATCTCTCCTAAATCCTGTTCTACCAACCATTTATACAAGTTCCTTAGGATGATTATATTCCTCTCTCTCTCTCTCTCTCTCTCTCTCTCTCTTCTCTCGCCTTCAGTATGTCCTGTGAGTGTCAAATTTTCTAAGCCCTCTTTCTTTTTATGCGTTCTGGAAATTTCAACTGTTTCTTACTGTTATGTATAAATGTCCTTTTTGTTTCCATTTTCTCTCAAACTTCGTCGTTGTTCACGTGTTTGGTCCATGGTATCCTAAGAAACTTTCTGTAGAAACACGTTTCTGTTGCTTCATCTGTCTTCTTCATCCGAGGAGAGTTTTGCCAGCATTCACTGCCACGTAGGAGGACTGATATTACATAAGAGTCCTGTATACTTTTCTTTGTTTCTAACGAAGAGCATGGCAGAATTTATCTACTAAATAAATTAAATTAAAAAAAAAAAAAAACAACACAAGCAGACAGAAACGTTTAACTATTCACATAATTTACATATGCTCGGACTAATTTCCTCATCTTTTTTGTCATATTCACGACGTTTCGGCTGTTATACGCTCCGGCCTTCTTCAGGTGATATACGTTTGGAATTTCCAAATAGTTGCAATACCTCATCTCAGAAATATAGACAGTCATTTTAAAGTTTTAAAAATTCCAGTTTCTGTATATTTTGATTTGGTCGTCTCATAAAATTAATATTTTTTTTTAGACTATTGTCCTATTGAAAACATTTTTTATTTGCTTTTAAATACACATTTATTTGCTGTTCAGTTGGACTTTTTTTCTGCAATGTGACCTCGGGAATCTTTAATGCATATAAAACTAAAATGTAAAATTTTAAAATCTATTTTTTTCGGAAAAATAAAAATGATGTTTATTTATTTATTTTAACTTGATGGTAATAATGAATTTAGTTTAATGATAAAGTTCGATTGAATAACAATAGTTATAAAAATGGCCAAGGCCAAGGAAACAGTGTTTATCTTCTGTTTATTTCCAGTAAAAAGTGAGTACTCCGATTTTCCCTATAGCGCTTGAATCAATCAACGTGCTACGTAATGTCCCTTATTAATTTTCAGCTTTCTTTCTTCGATTCTTTTTCTTTCTTTCTTTCTTTCTTTCTTTCTTTCTTTCTTTCTTTCTTTCTTTCTTTCTTTGCATTTTCTTCTGTTCCTCATTTCTTTATGCTTTTTTCTTTCTTTCTTTCTTTCTTTCTTTCTTTCTATCTTTTTCTTTGTTCGTTTTTTCTTCTTTCTGCGTGGGTGTCCTTTTCTTTTTTCAGTCGGTCTTTCTTCTTTTTTTCCTTCCTTCTTTTCTCTGTTTCTTTATCGATTTCTTTCTCGTTTTTTCTCCTTTCATTCTTTCTGTGTGTCGTTTTCTTTTTTGTTCGTTCTTTCTTCTTTCTATGTGAATATTCTTTTCTTTTTCTTTCGTTTTTCCTTCCTTCCTTCCTTCCTTCTTCTCTCTGTTTCTTTTTTGCTTTCTTTCTTTTTTTCTTTCTTTTGTTTTTCTTTCTTCACGTCATTATCCACTTTAAACTTTGATCACACTCTAACTCAACCACAAGGCACACACGCTTGATTTACAACGACCATTACTTTATATATAATTTCAATAGATTTCCCTTTCTCGTGTTAACTCATATGTGTCGGGCTAAACTAATAAATGTCTACTTACAATAAAGAAACGTTTCTGCCCTTGGCTTACTTACCGATTTAAGAGTTTGCCACTTCTTCAGGTTTGTGCAACGGTTTTATACACTCACTGAAAAAGGGTTCACCGATTTTTTTTGTCGGTCACCTTTTCATAAAGATTTGTTGGATGTGTGTACAAATGCATGAGAAGATATCTACCGCCGTATGTATGTAATGACCGGCGCATAAATAAATAGCTGAGTTAATGGGTTCACTTGTAAAAATATCGCAGATTTTAACATCCAAACATTTAAAGAGAAATCACTTTAAAATTAGAGTTTTGTAGAATTTTATTTTCAAATGTAAACGAATGGTATTCACCAAAATCAAAATGTCGTCCAAAGCAAAAATCTGGAAAAAATTCTAACTGTAAATATTTGAAGAAAAATATATATTTTCAAATTATTTTCTTGCAAATTAGACAAAGAATTCTTTAAAAAGTTATTTCTTTAATTATGGTAAATTTGCATTGAAAAGGCAGAAATAGAAACGCTCCTGTATTAGTATTAGTCTTATTTCATGTCTTTAAGTATTAGAGACGGTGAATTGTAGCCAGAGGTCTTCAATTAAGATACCTACTAAGATACACTAATTTATAAAAATAGTTCAAGGGAAATAACTATCTTATTATAATTCGTTAGTTCGAACGACCGTTACGTCCTGCCAATGCCTCATAAATAATGTACTATTGCGTGTTGATCGCGTAGAAAGAGGGGAAAAGACACAACTTGATGAAAGAAAGTAGTGTTTAACGTCTGTTTTAGTCAAATGGGAAAAATTGTCAAGTTGAAATCTTTTTATTTATACCCACTTCTTAAAATAACCACCAATATTCATATTTATGATCGTTATTACAATATTTCGTTAACAGCTCAAATATTTAATGATGGGATACGGGAATTTCCACGGATATTTTATTGTCGTAGAAGTCGCCATGAGCTTATTAACTGAAGAATTAAGATTCATCAAAATATTAAAATAGGTAAACGGCGAAATTTTCACAGGTTAAAACGAGTTAAATGATACTTATATAATATTATTCTTAATTTATTTTTGGACGTTAAAAAATCTCGATGCAAAAATAACTGTGGCTCTTTTGTATATAATTAACAGAAGTTAAAGATTCATTGATAAACGTTTTCCTTTCATAATTTTTGTCTCGAACGTTGAACCAACTGTTTATAAAGTTGTCAATCCATTCTTTAAATTTATGAATATTCTAAAACGAAGTTTTACTCATGAGTATTTTAATCTGTTTTTTTTTTTTTTTTCGTCTAACTTTATAAGAGTAAACGAAAGAATTCTTGATTTCATTTATAATTTGCATTTAAAAGAAACAGAAAATACTACTTGGATTTTTGCATAAATTTAAATACGTATATATTTATATATGTATTTATGTATCTACGCCATTAAAAAAAATGAGGCTGTTTTAAATAAGTATTTCTTTGCTTGATGAAATGACTTAAAATTTTCAAACGAAAATATTTTTTTCAGTTTTAAATATGTAATGCTACAACTAATTTATTTTTGATATATTTTCGTTTTATAAACATCATTTTTCAGGAGGATTGGCAGGAATTTATATATTTATTAAATCATAGCCTTTTTTCTATCTAACTTGAAATCTATTTCCAGGTGAGCACAATTCGCTTTACTGTTCCTTATATTCTCGTTGATGTTACTTTACTTGTGGTAATTCTAAATAAACCTTAAAAGTGCACATTTGTATGCGAGGAAATTTGCTGTCTTATTCAATAGTGGATGAATAATAAATTTGTTTTTTTTTTTTTTTCCTTATACCTGATAAACAATTAACAAAAAAAATGGCTTACAAGCGATAAATACTCGCCGAAAAGATAATCAATTATTTTCACGTTAATTTACAGGCCGTCAAAATATTTTATGTATTGAAAAATACAGCGTTTGGATTTTATGAGTTCTAGCTATTCGCCATATTTCATAAAACCTAGCTTCACACTAAACCTACCGTTTGAAAGAAAAAGTCCGTAAAAGTTTTTATTAATTAATAAATAAGCATATCTCTCTCCCTTTCTTTCTTTCTTTCTTTCTTTCTTTCTCTCTCTCTCTATCTCTATCTATCTATCTATCTATCTATCTCTCTCTCTCTCTCTCTATATATATATATATATATATATATATATATAATTTTTAAAACCTTTATATTGAAATTTTTCTTTTTCTTTCTTCCTCTTTAATATATAATTTTTTTCCTTTCATTTTTTCCTCTCCCCTTTCCATTTCGTCTGGATAAATTGACACCATTTATTAAAAAAAAACTTCAGTCTGAAGAGATGAATATTTGTATATTCATGAAATAAATTATAACCGAATGGATTTTTAAAGATCGTCTATACTCATTTACATATGTATATATATATATATATATATATATATATATATATATATATAGTTTTAAGGTGTGCTACATTTATGGGATAAAGTGCTCAATATCAGAGATGGAGTGTATGTAAATATAAATATAAAAGTGAGACTCTGAGCGTTGAATTCAATGCTAACTTATATATATATATATATATATATATATATATATATATATAGATAGATAGATAGATAGATAGATAGATAGATAGATAGATAGATAAATATACAGTCTGTCTGTGGATAATGTTACATACATACATATATATATATATATATATATATATATATATATATATATATATATATATATATATATGGACAAATTCCGACAATTATTTTAAGACTTTTATATTTATACATTCTTTTATAGATACAAATATTTAAGTAAATGCTCTGTTAATAATAAATGTTGTTTAATACTGTTTATTATAAACAGAGCATTTACTTAAATATTTGTATCTAATACAAATACGCCAATGGAATAATAAATCCATAATCAAATGATGAGAAAAGCCTGTATTTTTCACAGCAAATATTTATTTTTATGCGTTGTCTCAGTACGTCTCCATTAATCACATGGTCCGAACATTATACCGTGAAAATTTAATATTAAAATTCAGTTGATAACTACGCATCAAGATATGGACTTAGTGATCCACCGTCGGACATAAAAGTCAGATGGTATGTTATCTAGATATTGCCGCAAGCATCAGGATGTACCTCTGACTAAACCCCACTGCGTGCAGTGTGCCAAATGCTGCTTTGCGCACGAGTTTTCAGTTAATTAATATTGGCTTACAGTTCTGAAGAGCTTTTATTATTATTATTATTATTTTTTTATTTATTTTTTTTTTATGTTCGTTGTGTGTTTTTTTTTTTTTCTATTTCTGTAATTTTCGTAATGTTTCTGCATCTTACTTTGCATAAATCTTACCGTTCATGAACTACATTTTTCGTTGTTTTATAAATTCTCAATTTTTTTCGGGTTTAAAATTCTTAAAAATGACGAGAAAAGTAATTCCAACAAGGAATTTTTACCTATTTCTTTTCCTTTTTATTAAAAAAAAAACCCTATAATATCAAAAACATTACAAACAGGATACCTCAAGATAAAAGTTGATAGCTAAATCATATTTTAAAAGTTGGAGGGGAGGGCTAAATCAGATGTTTAAAATGGAGGTGTTCCTGATTCGTTATTTTATATGTTTTCCTCTGGTGAAATAAACCTTTCTTTAAATGCGTTATTTCACTGTATACAATGTTTGCTTAAATTTTAAATGCACAATTTTTATTTGCTTATTTATTTTATTTTTGGCTTACGGTGTTTTCCTTTTATTTTTTTTTTTACTTATGTTCACGCCATACAAGGCCCAAGAGCCACTCATGGTAGAGGGTTACTGAAGAAGGTTTCTGTATGATCAGTGGAATAAGACTTGCAGACTTTTTCCCACGTATGAAGACTTATGCAAATGTTTTGGAAACGAATGTCTCGGAGGAAAAATAAATTCTCTGACTTATTTTGAAAATTAATAGCAGTAATGAACTTAGACAAATGCTACAGTTCAACTCCGTATATAGATTGATGCTAAGCGAACAATTTCCGTCTTCTGTTTAATTCTTGGTTTCAATAAAGGGTGAGAGGGTCGTCGATATGATTAATCTTGACAAAGCTTGCGTTTTGTTCAGTCTTAAACTGGTCTTTAAATTTTCGTTTCGGTTAATGATGATGATAATAATAATGATGATGATAATGATGAATAAATGATAACGATGTTAATAATAATAATAATAATAATAATAAAGATAATGATAATGATGATGATAATGATAATAATAATGATAAGGACGTGTCCGCTTATTGATATAGCTGTACCATCTGAGAGAAACACTCCATGAAAATTATCGAGAAATTGTCCAGATACAAGTACCTGGATATCGAGATTAACAGGATGTGGGGAAATGAAGACTGAGACTATCGTATCAATAGTAATCAGAGCTCTGGGTCTCGTGAGAAAAGAAATGGACAGTTTTACTAACACTGTCTCAGGTAACATCAACATACAGGTTGCCCAGAAGATCGTCCTACTAGGATCTTCCAATATACTAAGAAAAGTGCTATCAAGTAAATGACCTTTCTTCTATAGGACCATAGTTTGGACACGACTCTATAGGACGCATAGCATAAAACATAACATGCACTAATAATAATAATAATAATAATTGCGAATATAGAATTGTTCTTTTAATGTTTACTTGAAACTGTAAATTTGCTCATTTTATGAAAAACTTAAAAACTTTAATTTGAAAACTTCTTCGCAAATTTTGAACATTTTTTCAACCTCGCAAAATACATGGCAACTCACCTGTTAGCGCTTCAGGTGCAAAACTTTGCTGTCTATTGGTGTCTCTAACAGGCACAGTTCATATCCTGTGAAATGCTTTGTGCATTTGGGGTTTTTTTTCTAGCAGTTGTCTTTTTTTAATTAAGTGGAAACAGAAAATTACATCCTTCACTTGCCCTAGCTTACTTGTTGTTTCTTCTGATTATAAAAGAAATGCAGGTGAATAATAATAATAATAATAATAATAATAATAATAATAATAATAATAGCAGTAGTAGATAAAATTAGGTTGATATTCAGGCGCACTGTAATCAAACCCTCTGGGAGTAAACCCCTAATCTGAAAGTAGATGGCTTTTCTGAACCTTGGATAGCAATCCATCTTGTGTTAGAATCAGGATAAAACTTAACCAGTGTCGGTGTCACGGAAAAACACAGAGAAAGGAAAACCTCTTTATTAGGAAACTTAACTTCATTATTAAGAGACAAATTACAAATGTAACTGACCCTTGGGGACCTGTTTTGTCTACGGGAAGTGTACAGGTGTCCGAGACGCCCCCCACCTCTGCTGTTCAGGGGTAATGAGGTAACTGAGTAGCCCAATGATACAAGAACTCACACAAGTGTTTGAAAAGTGTTGTCTCTCTTAGCTACGGACTAAGAGAGATTTACCATTATCGCCCGCCCGAAACATCTAAGCGAGCCCAAACCTGTTGAGGAACCCTTAAGTTGAAAAATAAAAATAGTGGAAAATATTTATTTTTTGAGGTGACGAAGAAAAGAAAGTTCATATAATAATGTCTTGCCTTTCATTTTCCCCATTGTTAAAGTTTATTTTTAATTTACACCTATTATTTCTGCTATAATATTATCGTGATGGTTATTGTATATAATTAGTTTTCAATAAAATTTGCATTTTATATGAATTCTACGCTATGGAAATTGATATGTAACAGAGTATGGGTCTCGCATAAGCTTTTAGCGCCGGCAATGTATCTAAGTGTCATGGAAACGTTCAAATCTCAAATAATAATAAAAAATAATCATAATAATAATAGTCTCAATCTAAAAAAATATAGCACATAAGGACATCAATAATTCCAGTTGTAGTTGGAGCCCTCGGATTGATTGGAAAAGATTCCGATAGAGTCAGTGAAGGGATTCCTTGTAGCACATGCCTTAAAGAAATACAAAACATTGTACTCACAAGTACAGCCCACGCATTATAAAGAGTTTTATCTATGTAAAATGTGTGTAATCTTAGGTTGTTTCTTTTTTTTTTTTTTTTTTTTTTTTTTTTTTTTTTTTTAAGAAAATGCTCAGTGGAAAATGTCATGAAGTTATTTATGACCTAAGGTGTCTGGTTGGGACTCGGAGTATACAACAGAAATCAAAAGAAATAATAATAATAATAATAATAATAATAATAATAATAATAATAATAATAATGAAATTAACCTCAGATGAGTTACTGACAAATTGCCAGATATTTATCTGATGGAAACAAACGTCTTTTACTGGTAAAATGAATGAATTTAGAACCACAGACAACAAAACATTAAAAAAAACTATACTAAATCCAAATCTTACACAGGTAAGTGATTGATCAATTTGATACATGATACTTAAACATAAGTAAAATAATAATAATAATAATAATAATAATAATAATAATAATAATAATAATAATAATGAAGAAGAAAAAGAAGAAGATAAAAGTCGACTAGGAGAAAATTTCAGCACACTTACAAAAATGTACCATCAGGATTTTAAGTGAACACACATATAAATGCGGGTACCTCTGATTTTAGACAACAATAATTGATATACCGAGGAGAAAAGGGATATTTAAATGATTGCCAGTTAGGGTTTTGATAAAAAAAAAAAAAAAGGTTCAATGTCATAATTTTTGTTTCGTTTATCGGACGAGGTGTAGAGATTCATTTGTCCGATAAAGAATTCGGAAGAAGTCTACTAGGATGGAAATTAAAGTAAGTTTCATGGTTCAATTAGTCAGTCAAGATTTGAACTGATCACGTCAAAAGCGAAGAGACTGAAAAACAGAGAAAGGTGAACGCACACGTATTTGCTCTTTCACACACACACGCACACACACGTGCGCCCTGTAAGTCGACTTTCCTCACATATAGCGTCAGGGACAGGGATCAGAATTGGGCATACTTTAAGCTAACAACAGCACCATTCATGAAGCTATTAATTGAAGCAACGAAAAGGCAGTGATATCGTCTCTCTAATTATTTTTCTCATTAAGCAACTCTCTATGGAGAGCTGGGAGACCGGGTCGGTAGTTAGAGGAATAGGAAAGCTTTTAAATTCTCTATAATGGACTGACGTAAACATTACGTCAGTACCGACATCGCCCACTTTAACGGCATCACAACTACCATGGGTTCACACAGAACATTATCATATCTATCTATCTATCTATCTATCTATCTATCTATCTATCTATCTATCTATCTATCTATAAAAGAAGTAAGCAAAAAATAATCTCGTAGATAATCGATGCTTGCAAGACTCATGTCGCGAATTATTATGACTGTATAGTGAGTTAGATCCTTACTATGTTCCAGACGCCTAGCTTTCTACTAGACTAAGATAAGCACAGTAAATATCTTCTATGACCTACAATATAAAAAAAAATAAACACTTCGGAGATATACGTGATATCAATAGCTCTTTGACTTTAACACATTTTAGACATTATTATTATTATTATTATTATTATTATTATTATTATTATTATTTCCTTTGATTTCTGCTGTATACACATTTCTTTCGGATCCCAACCAGCAATCTAAGGTCAAAAATGGCTTCATGATATTTTTCACTGATCATTTTTGTAATTAAAAAAAACTAAGATCACACACATTACATAGGTAAAGCTCGTGCAAAAAGTTGGTAAGCTGTAAAAAAATAAATCAATAAATCTTCCGACCTTGATTGGGTTAGTAATATTATTATTATTTCTTTGGATTTCTGTTGTATACACATCTCTTTCCAGGTCCCAACCAGTGACCTGAGGTCAGAAATGGCTTCATGATACCTCCTAAAAAAACAGAAAAAAAACTAAGATCACACACATTTTACATAGATAAAGCTCTTCGAAATGTTTGTGCCCTACTTTTGAGTAGAATTTTTTTTATATTTCTTTAAGGCATGGGCTACAAGGAATCCTTTCAATGAGTCTATCGGAACTCTTACCAATCAATCCGAGGTCTCCAACTACAACTGGAGTTATTGATGTTCTCATATGCGACAATTTTTAGATTTCAAGATACTTGTTTTTCGATAGTCTATTGAAGATCTTCAGAGATACATTACAATTTGCAGGCACTGCCATATCATCAATATTATCATTATTATTATAAATATTATTATGCATAACGGTTGTCTAGACTGTGGCTCATAGGTTATCCATCTGCCAGCTTATCATTACTGTGTAGTGTGTTTGATTTTTAGTAAGTACCTCAAATATTTACGTGTGTATCGAAATAAGCTAAATTTACTAAATGCTTACGCATTTTTTCTTTCTTTCTTTTTTTTTTTTTTTTTTTTTTTTTGTTAATGTAAAGTTTCCAACGCTTAAATTTTATTGGTTGTTGCCTGTATTCATTCCTATTCTGTCACAGCGTCAACTAAGAAAAAGAATTGACACAACCGGTTAAATATTACATCAGGTCACTCAGTTTAACATCTCGTTGTAGTTTCATAAATACAATTACTGAACATATATATATATATATATATATATATATATATATATATATATATATATATATATATATATATATATATATAAATATAAGTATAAGCAGGTGAGGTAATAGTAGTAGGAGAAATCGACATCCAATTTCAAATTTCATCCGAATTCTTTAAATTCACTATCGCACAGAGATTAAATAACATGGTAGGTTCTTTAGCATTGGTTGGCAGCCAGTCTCGGAGATTTTAGTTCAAAATCTGAAGAAAACTGCGCACCACTTTTTTGTTATTATTTCTTCCAAAATTGGTGGCTGGTTCTGCACAAGGATTTCACAACAATAATCAAATCGGTGAACAGTAATAATGGCACAGATAATCATGGCACCGGTAAAAATGGCGCAAGTGAAAAAATAGGAAAAAAATGGCAACAGTGAAAAACAGTCTTTAAACAGCTTCAAATAAAACACCAGTAGCTGTTTAATTTTAACCTATTTAAAGTTAAATTTCTAATGGCTCTATCACAAACCTATCATAGAAGTCATATTAAGTAACATATTTGATTTTATCATAATTGTTTATAATTGTCAAGTACACGCCATTGATCCCAATGGCTCTATCACAAACCTATCATAGAAGTCATATTAAGTAACATATTTGATTTTATCATAATTGTTTATAATTGTCAAGTACACGCCATTGATCCCAGTGGCTCTATCACAAACCTATCATAGAAGTCATATTAAGTAACATATTTGATTTTATCATAATTGTTTATAATTGTCAAGTACACGCCATTGATCCCAATGGCTCTATCACAAACCTATCATAGAAGTCATATTAAGTAACATATTTGATTTTATCATAATTGTTTATAATTGTCAAGTACACGCCATTGATCCCAATGGCTCTATCACAAACCTATCATAGAAGTCATATTAAGTAACATATTTGATTTTATCATAATTGTTTATAATTATCAAGTACACGCCATTGATCCCAATGGCTCTATCACAAACCTATCATAGAAGTCATATTAAGTAACATATTTGATTTTATCATAATTGTTTATAATTGTCAAGTACACGCCATTGATCCCAATGGCTCTATCACAAACCTATCATAGAAGTCATATTAAGTAACATATTTGATTTTATCATAATTGTTTATAATTGTCAAGTACACGCCATTGATCCCAATGGCTCTATCACAAAACCTATCATAGAAGTCATATTAAGTAACATATTTGATTTTATCATAATTGTTTATAATTGTCAAGTACACGCCATTGATCCCAATGGCTCTATCACAAACCTATCATAGAAGTCATATTAAGTAACATATTTGATTTTATCATAATTGTTTATCATATATTTTAAACGTATAATTTTTTTTATTTTTGTGCTAGTATTAAAACGTAAGTAAATAAATAAAGGGTTATATATATATATATATATATATAATTGGATTTCATTCAAAACCAACTGTGTGCCAATAGTTTGAATTTCAATAACCTTGTTTTTCCACTTGTACCATTTTGACCGGCGCCATTTTTACCTATGCCATTATTATCTAAATTTAATCAAATCAAATCTATACATTAGTCTGGCGATTGAGTTCTAAATTCTGAATTGTTAGGCTCTCGGACATGGTAATTACCGGGAGTGTCCTGACACACAAGGATATACAATACAATCGGATATTGCAGTACTGTGTTTAAAATAACTAAAGATAAAGCCTACAGGATATACAGCAGAATTATAAGGAATAACTATGTAGTTATTTTATAAGCGTAGCTTAGATGTGGCACAAGGCCAAATGTATGGGGCACCGAGTGAAGATCGAACTCCCTTTTCAGTTGTAACTGATCTAGCGAGACAAGC
>CAHIKZ030001535.1:2792500-2802500 GCA_903632075.3 Acanthosepion pharaonis | reverse complement strand
ACACCTAATGCGTAATAGATATTAAATAAGTAAATAAGCAAATAGATATGAGATAACGATATATATATATTATATATCATGAACAATATTGGAGGAAAATATATGACAAAGCGGAAAAAAGATTTCATGTGACGCGTGAGTTCGATGTAATGCAAAAGGAAGAAAACTTTTTCGAGTTTTTCATATATATATATATATATATATATATATATATATATATAGTAAAGGTAGTAAATACGTTGGCATATAATCCAAGTGGATTCTAATAATAGAAGATATTAAAACTGATCCACAAAAAGACCTCAATGTATTTATTATTACAGAGCAAATAATTAGTGCACGATAAAATCTAAAATTATCTCATATCGGAAATAGGCTTATTTCAACACCGTTACACACTGAGAACTCAGTATAAGCCTATTCTCCATATGAGATAATTTTGTATTTTATTGTGTACTTAATATATATATGTGTGGGGGGGGGGGTTCTGTATGTGTGTGCAGTCCCTTCCTGTTCTCATAAAATTAAGCTTTGTATGAATGGTTTAGATGTTTATTTAATAGCCTCTTAAGTTTATTTCGGATTCACTAGCTTTATACGACACAATGTCAAATTTTGGGGTAAATGTTGGTAGAAAGATTGTGTGGCGCCAGTTTTTACAAACTGAGAAGGATTTGCCTGTCATGATATTCGAAACCCTGGCACTTTATTTGGGTTCTAACACCAGCTGCTACCAACAAATGGAGATACTCAAGCTATATATACCTTCTTTATTTTTTCATTAAGTGTACGTTATTTTTGTCTATAACTGTGGTGGAACTCAGCTGGGATAGACCGCGATATATTAACAGTTTGGGGATATGAAGTTGCATAGACTGAATGCCTCCAGCATTTCTTGTATATCTGTGCATCTATATATACATATAACAAAAATGCCTTTTGCGAAGATCATGAACCTAAGCCCTACCACCCATATATATAGACCAGCAGGTGAAGACTCACCGGAAATAAAACACCTTTCAAACTAGTATTTTATGTTTCAGAGAAGCAAGCATGATGCTTGTATGTATGTATGTATGTATGTATGTATGTATGTATGTATGTATGTCTATTTCTCTATCTAATTTTGAAGCTAATTTGACTAGTGTACATGGATATATAGTTTGGTCAACGGTGTAGCTGCACATGCGCTAAGTTTATCTCACGTCTATGATGCAACCCCCTTAAAATTAGTTTCAAAATTAAAATACGCGAGTATCTATGATATATATATATATATATATATATATATAACAGAGAGAGAGGGATGGAGACATAAATAGTAACTTTGATGAGACAGATATATGTATAGCTAATAATTTTAATGATATATATATATATATATATATATATATATATATATATATATATATAGCAAATGACATAGGTAGCTATAGACACACACATACACGCGCGTGCACACACACACGCACAATATCTCTCTACACAAGCACACACACACACATACACACACACACATATATATATATATATATATAGTTTAATTATACAAATATTTCGTCATAATCTTCTTTATCAATATATTTTACCTATCAGAATACATCGAAGTACTACAGACTTATCGATCAAACCTCTCATATGTGTCTGATATGTATATTTAGTCATTTTAGTTTTGTCTAGCAAATGGCCACAAATGCACAAATGCGGAGTGCCAAGCTTGAACCAAATCCCTTGGAGGGGTAAATAAATGAAAAATGTTCCATTCAATGTTTGTTTATTTGTCCCTGTGAATGAATATCTGTGAGTTTGTGTGCATGTTTGTGTGTGTTAATGAAATTAAATGTTGATACTTAATTATGCAACAGAAGTGTAGAGTTGGAGACAGTGAGAGGGACTTCCTGGCCTTTTAATTCCATAGGACAAGTATGCCTATACATAAAGTGAGTAGTTTTGGGGGGGTAAGATTTACCGTTGACGCATTATGACCAATCATCTTTCAATTTTGCGCTCCAACATTTTTTTCTCGCTTCATTTCTCTTAAATTCTGTGCCTTTAACAACCCAACTGACTGTAGGTCAATAAATAAATTCATTACAGATACCTTTTTCAAAGTATGTACTCCCACAGCATAAACCTGGTTGATATCTAACACACCTTTTAATATACGTTTTTTTTTTTGTTTTTTTTTATCGGGATTTGCTATATAAGAAGAGAGGTCTCTCATAATCATAAAAAAATATTGCCATGTAGGGTGTCGCAGAATAAAAATGGCTAAAACAGATATTAAATTTTAAAGACTCAAGATTCTATACTTTTCATCAGATTATCTATTAAAATCTATTTTAATTCGATACATTATCTATTGTAGACATTTTGGGTTTTAATTTAAAATGCAGAATATACTTTACATATCGATTGTAATTATTTTCTGGAATGAGATCTACAGATATTTTAAGCATAACTTTTACAGCGCGATGTAACCGTCAGTTCTATTCTAATAGTATATTTTCTCGCACTTCCCGCCAGTGAAAAACACTTCCGGTTTTTGCTGTCACCTTCTTTTATGTATCTTCTAATCGAAATAAAGAAAGATCATAATAATTATAATTCATTTACGAACATCTCTGTGAATATTCTTCTTCTTCTTCGGGATGGAGTCGGTCGCAGCTTGCCATAATTTCCTGTCCTTTATAGCCCTTAATAAATTTTCTCTTTTTGTTATCTTTCTTAAACCTTGCTCTGCCATCCATTTACTCAAGCTCACTAGGTAGGTTATGTGTTTTACTTCCACTCTCTGGCCTTCAATCTGTCCCTGTGAGGTTCAAATTTTTCAAGCTCTCTTTCCTCATTATGTACCCTAGAAATTTCAACTCTTCCTAATGTCTTTTTTTGTTTCTATTTCTCTAAAACGTCATCGTTGCTCACATGTTCGGTCCCTGGTATTCTCAGCATCCTTCTGTAGAATCACATTTCCGTTACTTCACGTGTTTTCTTCATCTGTGAGGAGATTTTCAAGCGTTCACTGCCATATAGGAAGACTGATATTACATAACAGTTCAGTACTCTTTTCTATGCTTCTAATGAATCTTTTCTCTTTCTTAATACTTCGCTTAGCTTTTGAGAGGCAACTTTCACTATCCAAACACGCCTTTGAATCTCAGTTTCGCTTTTTCCGTCCTCTGTTTAAATATTACCCAGATATTTGAATGATTGTACTTGTAATTTGCATTTTGTATTACCTACAATGTTCAAAAAATTTAAGTACAACATCAATCGCCATCCTGGAACCTGTTCTTTTATTGTCCTTTCTCCTCACTAAGATTTTTCCGTTTTCTTTCACTCCCAGTAAACCTTTTCATCTTAGTGGCATTATCGCCTTGCTTGGGGCGAAATTATTTTTTTAAAAGAAGCTAACGTTTCTGGAAAGAAATGAAAGATAACGTTTTCTGGTTTATTTTGAGAATTAATGTCAGCATTGATTTTAGACAAATTATGCAACTCAGTTCATTAGCATTGCTATAGATTGAAGCCAAGAGAACAAATTAAACTTCTGTTTAATTCTCACGTCCAACAAAAAGTGGAGAAGGTTGAAAGACAGCCAGGACTGGATTAACCATTAAGCAAAATAAGCACGTGCTTAGGGCATCAAGAGAAGAGGGCTCTACTGAAATTGTAATGATATTATGTTGTTGTATATGTCTAAAGAAATAAGTTAAACATGATTAACATTTGAATCAACGGAGTGCCATTATGAACGCGAAGACAACTGACCCGCAGTGAATCTTTATTGCCATTCTGATTGGTTAATAAGGGAATGAGCTAAGGGAGATAATGAGGTTTTTATTTACTCAATACATCACATCATCTCTTTTGAATAAGTTATATTACTTATTAACTTAATGAGATTTATTTTTTGTGAACAGAAGTAGACTACCTTCATATTCATTTGACATTATGCTAACCATATGTTTATGTGACACGCTGGTTTGTTGATTACACGACCACTTCTGGTCACAGTTCTGTTAGAATCTGGTTGTGGCTCACGTGACAGTGGCTGATCAGCTGTGATTGGTTCTTTCTTGGTTGATGTTGTTCTGGGTTGGAACTGATGATCAGCCTCTCTCATTGGTGATATGTGCCTTCAGTTCCTTCTATATTTATTTCCAGCTAGTGTTTCCACGTTGCACATTCTCGGTTGATATCCTTTATTTGTACTAATCACCAAGACTACATACTAGCATACTTAACTCACAGATTTATGGGAGCCCAAAAAATCATTTAAGTGCTTAGGGCCCGTTCTGGTTTTAATCCGGCCCTGCAACCAGTTCTCCTCTATAGTACGTTATATGGTACAATGTAGTTTAATTATTTCTCTTGCACCTGTTATTACAAAATCTTATAAATATTATCCATTTTTTCCAACTGTTTAACGTTCCATAGTTGAGGAGAAAATGAACTTTCAGAAGAATGTTTCATTTCATTTGCATTCATGTAAAATCAGCATAATCACGTGTTACTTTTCTAGTTTGTCAGGGGAGGTTTCTTTTGATTTTAGTATTTGCAATAATCTGATCGGATAAGTTCATTTTTCTCTGTTTACCCTCTGAAATAATATTAACTTTACACGGCTGATAGGTTCTAAATCAGAACCAGAGATCAGTGTTTGAGATCACACTTCATGTACCAGGTTACCGGACGCTTATTGTCAAGGCGGGAAAACTCCCCAGTTTGGCAAATTAGCGCAGCAAATTCTTCCTACACCGAATATCTGCCAGTTTGACCATCTACTGTTTTAGAAGAAAGTAGGTAAATGTTAGTGTTGCTAGGTACTTTCAAATTGGTGCCATATGTCGTGACTCGAAGGCAGGTCGTCCTCGTTTAAAAGATTGACTCAAAGTAATCTTAATATCTGAAATTACTCACCTTTGAATTTACACCAAACTAAACGCGAACTTAGTAAATAATAATAATAAACTATTAATATATAAGGATCTTGCAGTAGAAATCTCAAAAATAGAAAATACCAGATGCTGTGAGCTCGGACGTGCCGGAAGTGTTATGGATAACAGCTGGCAATTTGAAATCTGAGAGCCGAGTTTCAAATCCAGTAAGGTTCGTTATATCCACTTACTACGTTATATCCACCCAAATATCATTGGAAAAGATATGAATCCCCCTATTTCCCCAGCTATAGGTTAAATAGTAGGGCAATAACTAAAATTCATACGTCATAATAAATAAAAAATCTTGTCTGTATCGTGAAAATTACCGAAATTCAATTCCTTATTTTTTATGTTATTTACAAAGCCAAATATAGTTTGGGACAAGGTCATAAATATAAGGGCGCCTAATGAAGATCGAACATTTTATTTCTGTACAACCAAAGTAGCCTGTTAACGATTCTGATCACCCATTGTCGGTGTTCTCTACGTTTCGAATAATTAAACACAAATTCATAAGTATGAGCCACTTAGTGATTACCGAACTCAATTAATATGATACTAGTTCAGGCTACTGATCTTTTTACTACGGTGAGGCACCTATAAGTTATCTGCTTAACGTAGTTTAGTTTCGGCACAAGACTCTAAGTTTGTGACACCCAATGCCAATCGAACGCACAACTAAAATTTTACGCAATTTGCTGATTACTACAACAAGGGCCCACCTTGTTGCTGTTTCGAACGATACAAAGAATAAAAAAAAAACACAAGAAGAAGCGAGAAAAATAAAATTAAAAACTTTTTTTTCCTTCGGACGACGACGACATGGCAACATCTGGCAGAAAAAGAAGTCCTAAACGAATAGTTCCAAACCCTACACTTAATTTCGAACAGTCAAACATGGTTTGATGTTTTAGATTTTTCGAGTTAAACATTTATGAAATGCTCACACACAAACACACTGTATATTTTCCCGATATATGGCGCTTACTGCCATATCAAGTTGGCATACCGTTTCTCGTACGAATCACTGAAGTTAAGCAACGTTGAGTCTGGTCAGTACTCAGACGGGTGACCGATTAGGAATATCAGGTGCTGTAAATCTTGGATGGGCGTGTGGCGTAATGGATAACGGCTCGGAATTGCAAATCGAAGAGCTGAGTTTCAGTCGGTATCGTTATATTAACTTATGCGCAAATAATCCTAGGAAATGCATAAATCCATACCTTCTCCCTCCCCCAGCAATGGGATAATTAGTAAAACCTGTAAATCATTATTATCTAGCAAAAAAAATCTTACAGTCTAAGAATATTTTTGGCTTTTAATATCCTGTAAAAGGTTGATAAACAGTGAAAAAACACACACAAAATAAATCAACCAGTCAATGAATCAAAATCCGATATGCGGTTGTAAATATCGAAATCCCCAAAATAAATTCTTCTAGCCACATTTGCTAAAGCGAACAGTTCCGTGTCTGAAGCTGTTAACAATGGTATTATTAATAAAACTGGAACATAAAAAACAAACATGGAAGATTCAATAGAGTGAATATAAAATGAGACTCAATAAAAGATGTTTTTTCTCTCGTTCTCTTTTAGTTTTTCTTCAAAGATGAAGAAGAAATCTTAATCACATTCAAATCCAATTGATATAGACAGATAAGCCGATCCCTAAACCTACTCTTCCTGATAAAACCTGCCCCATATGATAACACCCTGCCTGGTGTAATATATATATATATATATATATATATATATATATATATATATATATATATATTTGTGTGTGTGTCTCTGTGTGTGTCCCTGTGTGTGTGCGTGTGTGTGCGTTTGTATTTCAGCAGCAATTATAATTTATATATGTTTGGTTAAAGACTAAGTAAAGTTCCTTATTAAAGATTTTTTTGTTTATTTTTATTATATTTAAAACTATTTTCCTGGTTTCTAGTGAAAATTTAAATAAAAAAATGGCCAATGTCTGAGTACTTTTGACTTTCGTAAGCTATTTTTCAACAGTCTTTGTCGCGCACGTACGCACTCACGCACACACACACATATATATATATATATATATATATTTTTTTTTTTTTCGGTAAAAATCATGTTAAATGACGTCATCATTATTCATGATATCCTTTAAGGTAGCTTTCTCTCGTTCTTTCAAGAAGAGGCGAATGTTTTTCGCTTTATTATGTAAACTCATCCATAATTATTTTATGAAAAATTCTTTCTCGGAGAAAACGAGCAGCTTTTAGCAAATTGCAACATATTTGAAATATTCTAACACATACTTTCAAAAATAAAGCTGAAGGAATAACTGATTTTCGTTGTCCATATTTATTGTTGCCTTGTCTCTTGGCTTTTATTGTTATATCACGAGAAAAAAAGTACTGTCCAATTTCTGTTAAACCAAATCGCTACACTATTGTTTTCTTTTTGCAGTTTCTGATTAATAATTGACTAAAAAATCTCTGTATAAAAAAAATATTTATTTAAAAAAATAATTATAATTTAAATCTAGTCCTTCGTTCGCTATGTTAGTTCACCAGAAAATCAGTCGCTTTTATGGTAAATTATAAAAAGAAAATTATGATTCCTGCAACAAAAGGAGTCCGTTGACGGAGTTTTAAAGTAACAACTTTCTTAGCATTAGTTCAAGCGACACAGCTATGAACAAATACATCTCTCGCTTTTCTCTTTAACACACTTACTATCTTTCTCTCTTTAAAAGAAACGTCTTCTCTTTAAGCATTTGAATACTTTACTAAATGCACATGACATCTTGTAAAAATTATGTATTGTAAAATAATTTTTAAAATACTACTTATTTTGTTTTCATAAAACTAACTAAAATTGTTTAATTGCTTCTACCCGCTTAAATTTAGAGATTAATGGTAAAATTTGGAAATTAATGGTAACATTTAGAAATTAATGGTAAATTAATTTATATAAATTAATGGTAAATTAATAAGTAAATTATAAAGAAGTAAATCTATAAAGATTAAATTATAAAGAAGTAAATTATAAATGGATGGTAAATTCATTTGGAAATTAATGGTAAAATTTGGAAATTAATGATACATTTGGAAATTACTAGTAAAAATGGTAAAAAAATCTATGTTAATTTTTAAAATGTAAAAACACGTATTTTTGCACAAATCCAAGTCGTAAATGATTGATATGAAATAAAAACAGTGTTAAACGGAATAAGTGAAAATAAATGTTTAATTTTTAAAATGTTTCGTTCTCAAAACGACACCAAGAAAAAAATGAAATATCCAACTGGTTTTTACTCATTCAATTTTACATAATTCCAAATATAATTAATATGAGTCATTATTGCAAGGACCTAGGGCGACCCACACTATATCCGGTACTCTTTAGCTGTTGGTGAGGAACTTGGAGAGAAGATGGGAGACGCCAAGCTCTGTAAAAAGCCACTGAAAGGATCATGGGGAAGAAAAATCAAAGTCTCTCTCTTCTGCCCTCATGTCCCACACAATTGCAGTCGATGAACTGAGTATTATTATTATTATTATTGTTGTTGTTGTTGTTGTTGTCCCCAGTCTGTCTTCTTTATGAGTCCTAGGTATGATGATAAACTGCATCCGGCAGCAAGATCTCCGATCGGAAGATTGAAGGTTTTGAGGAGCGTGGAACCACCTCTTAATTGCTGTTGTTCCCAGGTCTACACTGACCCAAGGTTTTAGCACCTGCTAGGGTCCCAGCTCTGGAAATATAGTTAACCACCAAACAAAATACTGTGAAAGTATAAAAATACATTTTTATAGTAAAAGTAACAGAAATACATTTTTATATAAAAAATTGCCAGCAACAAAATGTAGCGACTGCGTACAAATCCGTTGAAAATTGTTACCAAACAGCCAAAACGAAAAAAAAACAAACTCTTTCATGACATTAATCCATATAATATCCTACAATTTCTTTGAGAAATCAAACTATATTCCAACTTCAACAAAACTGCAACATAAAACAGACATATCACCGCCTCTAGTAATTATGTCTACACAAACGTATATATGCACAAAAGCTGAGTATCATCTACCATATACTCAATAGTGAAAACATAAAAAAAATTACAATCTAAAAATATTTTCTAGTTTTAAATAACCTACAAAGGGTTGATAAGACGTAGAAATTGAATCAATCAATCATACGAAAATGTCTACATTCTAAAATTAGTAAAAAAAACTCTAGAATCTACCTGAAGTACTTTATTTTAAATATTTAGTAAAGTAAGTCTGACACAAGGCTACAGTAGTGAGAGCACCAGGTGAGAATCGATTTCATTACATTAGTAACGGTTTGCTCCCGTAAATATATGGTATGTATAGAATAAACAATATATTATAGCCAGAAGTCTTTCGTATATTATTTTCATTCGGGGAAAAATAATTTATGGCGTTATCATAATTTTGAAATATATACGCTTTTTTATTTATTTTTAAATCCAAAAAGAAAGTTTGAAGCTATCTAAATCACTTCCTGAATTTATGACCGAAATACATTTCACGTATAAAACGAATTCCCCAGAAATATTTCAGTTAAACACCTTGATAAAAGAAATATCTTTACAAATTCTTTAAAAAAAATATTTTGTTTATATATATATATATATATATATATATATATGTGTGTGTGTGTGTGTGTGTGTGTGTGATTGTATGTATTTATGTATTCATGTCCATAAAACTATGAAAAAAGTAGCCTGCATTGAAAAATTAATGAAATGTAATTTTATTTGAAGTTTACTCCTTGTATATTAAATTTATATATATATATATATATATATATATATATATATATATATATATATATATATATTATTGACTGGCTTGTGGCATCTAACGATTTCATTATCAAAGTGGTTTAATGCATCGCCCATCACTGAAAAAAAAATAAGGAAGAAGGCTGTTATATGCCAAGAACTTTTTTTTTATGTATAATTGTCAAACTCCGTCGCTATCTTTCCCCATATACGCACACTTAGTTACCAGATAAAGACCCAAGTGCCAAAACACAGATAATCTTCCATAAGCA
>CAHIKZ030001535.1:2780000-2790000 GCA_903632075.3 Acanthosepion pharaonis | reverse complement strand
GAAGCTGCTGAAAAGTCATCGGCCAGACCTACTTCCCAACACCTGACCATGTGACGAAAGAACATATATTTTAAAACTGTCTTCTTGGTCAGGCTGAGATCTTTTCAACATCCTCTCAGAACACTGTTTATCAAATAATGCACTTGCTGGCGCCGCTACTTTTCTTTTTTTTTTTTTTTTTTTCCACTTCTACTCCCCGCAACATGTTTAATAAAATTAATTCATATCTCTCTGTTTTTCAAATGCTTCCTCCCTTAAATATCTTTTTAAAATAATTTAATTTTTTTACAATTCCTTTTGCTAAGTTTATTAAGACTTTAATGAGATTGTAAGTTAACTAATTTGTAACTTAACTCCATTGTATTTTCGAAAAGTTTTGCAAAAATTAAAATTCGGTATTTTTTTTTTTTTTTTCAATATAAGAAACTTGTTCTGTCAACAAATCCAGTTGCAATTTGAAACCTGACTCCATAATGACGATTATTTCTTTGACAAATTGCTTGGCATCTCAAAGTTCATAGGACTACATAAGTTCGCTTATCGTCCGGTTTACACTCCTCTCCGTTTTTTTGAACAGGAGTACAGGTTTAAATTTTGTTTCCTGTTTAGGATTGAATTTCCGGTTCCTTCTAACGTCTTTTCATTCTCTTTCACTCCAAGTAGCCCCTTGCGTCTTAGTGGCATTATCGACTTTCTTAGGGGCGAATTGATTAAAAAAATCATCCGGGAGTGAGGGCAAATTTACTTGCATTTTGGGTTCAATGAGCCAACTAAGGAATATTTTGTGGTTCTTTATTTCTGTGAAAGTTTGTTAGGATGTGTGGGAGGTGTGTGTGTGTGTAGGCGTACTGGTGAGCATTTGGGGTTTTAAAAAGAATATATTGTCACTAAGTACGATTCTCTATGTGAAAACTGGTATCATCTCTCATCTCTTAAAATATAGTAAATCTATATTGTCGACCTTAAAGAGAACATCACAGCGAGTGTAAGTCTGTCTTGAGTCCTTCTACTGAACAATTCCTCTAGTAAAATATTGCATCGTTGTCATGTATTCTACAGACTGGTGCTAACATCATTGTGACCATTCACAACAAAGGTGTTTCGGTTACGCATCATATTTCTCATTGAATTTGTGGTCAGTGCCAACCAGACGCGCCAACTGGTACTCTAATAATGCCTGTGGCTCCTAATATAAATTGACCACAATGGAGCCGACATGTGTTTCACAATTTAATACGCACTGAACACGTATTCTCATTTCGTATTGCTATACGATAATGAATGAGAAGGACGCAAATTATATCGTCATCTTCGATAACATCGATGACTATTGATTTCACTGTTATATGAATCGTATGATTTTGCATTTCATAAAAGAAAATCCTCTCAGTTACCGAAGAATAATTACGGAACGTATATATATATATATATATATATATATATATATATATATATATATATATATATATATGTGTGTGTGTGTGTGTGTGTGTGTGTGTGTGTGTGTGTGTGTGCGCGCACCTGCGCGTGTGTGTGTATGTGGAAAGATAGTGTGTTGAAAAGTTCTTGGCCCTAAGAAGAAGGGAAAAGGGATAATAAAACAAATTTATGTTTGATCATCTTGCCAAATTTTGGGAAGTGGATTGGGAGAACATTTTTTTTCTACACACACACACACACACACACACACACACACACACATATGGCAGTTTTGAAAAACGTTTATGCTAGCTTGCTTATTTTATCCTTTATTATGTTTGTTTTACAAATTCTCATATATTTTATATTCTCATTCAAACTGAAATTATATGTGTGTGTGTGTATATGTATCTATGTATTAATAGAAATAAGCAGCTCTTAAAATGAGTCTGCTGTAAATGCACACCGGCAAAAAAAAAAAAAAATGATCCACGCCATATTGAATGACAGAATTAAGTTTAAAGCGTACAGTGTCCGACCACTACTGTCAATTTTATATTTTACGCACGACATCTGCCGACTGCCGGACAATTGCGTAAAAGCATGAAACTTGCAGTAGTAGTCGGGCACTGTACGCCTGAAATTTTATTCATAATATATATATATATATATATATATGTGTGTGTGTGTGTGTGTGTGTGTGTGTGTGCGTGTGTGTGTGTGAGTAATGTATGCAGTTCTAAGTTTGTTACGAATGTGTGCATAGAATTGAAAGATTTGATTTGATACTTACGCTTTATCAACTCTTTATTTATTTTTTAAAGTCGAAACTTATTTTAGATTGAAAGATTGGGGAGGGGGAAGAAGGGCAGTCACGACTTTCCCAATACGTAAATGAATGCAATGAACCCGACTGGAATTCGAACTCAGAAGTCCAATTTCTTATTGCGAGCATTCTTGAGTGCATAGACAGCGACGCTATTCTGTGCTGATTATAATGACTGCTGTGTATTTATAAAAAAAAAAAAAGGTTTTGAAAGAATATTCACACACGTACAGATCAGTGTATTTCAGTGCATATGAAAGAGATTTTGTTTTATGAGAGATGGCATCATTTATAAACAGGGATTGTCATATTTCTTCTCTTTTTTATCATTTCACTTCAAGAAAGGCGACAATGCCACTAAGATGCAATCAGATACTGGGAATCAAAGAAAACGAAAAGACGTTAGTGAGGAGAAAGGATAATAAATTAAAAGGTTTCAGGAAGACAAAAGATGGCGATTTAGGTTGCATTAAAATCGTTGATGAACCTAGATGGCAGGGAAAGAAGAGAGTTCCACAGGCAAGAAGTGCGAGAAAAGAGACTATTAGAATAAAACTTACGGTTACATCTAGCTATTTCAACAGTGAGATCTTGTTTCTAATCTTGTGACTCCTTAAATTCATATATCACTTACATTTTCTTATATATTTTTATATTTTTTTAGTCTTATTTTATTTATTTTTGATTAAAAAAAAATACCCAATATCGAATTCTTCATGCGAATACCCACAGGAAAGACAAATATATTTTTACACCAATTGTCCACTTGAATGAAATTTGTTTCTCGTTTGGGAACGGGAGAAAATACCCCACCCCCCGCAAAAAAAATAATAATAATGTGCAGGTTGCTAAAGGTTCTATTAAAGAAATATATCGTTTTTTTTTTCTTCTTTTTCTTTTTTGGTTTGTTTTTCTTTTCTTTTGTCTTTTTATTGATTGAAGACTTTTATTACAATCCTTCTGAGGCAAGGAAGTTTAATTAAAGCCGAACAGATAGGGACTCATTTCAAATCAAATTGACAATTGTAATAAATCGGGATAACCGAGGAATTTCTAGACACGATATTTTCGAAGCCATGACTAATAAGGGAATTAATTTTACCGACAAGAACAGTCCTTTACTGTTCTCATAAAATAAACCTTTGTATGAAACGTTTAGATGGATAGATAGATAGATAGATAGATAGATAGATAGATAGATAGATAGATACGAACACATTTTATATATAAAGTGTATGAGAGATAGAGTGAGTAAAATAGTCAGCTTGAATTGCCAGAGGGGAAGAAATTTTGAAAAATTAATAAGCTAATAAATTAATACGAACGGAAATAATCCTTACATTGAAGGCATGTCAGACTGTGTCTTTTTTATTTTAGTTTTAACAGCATCTTTCCATTTACAATTAATATCTAAAGATGATGCAAAATAATACATAGCAATTGAAAACATTGACACTGAGGAGCAATTCCATTATCAACGGCGTAAATTAAATTTATTGATTTTGTAAGATTAGTGTTTACGCTGGAAAGAAAAAGAAGAATTTTGATTGCTTGCAAAGTTTCTCTTTTTCTTTTCAACCAACTCAAACACAAATCAGTGACATGCGCTCTGAAAAAAAAGACATAAATATTTATGGTTAATTTAATATTATTTCTGATAAGGACTATTTGAAAAAAATAATTTTTAAAGTATAGTTATTAGTTTTTTTTTTTCAATTATTCCGATATTTTTGAAAATATAATCAAATATTATCAAGCATGTTTAAATCCCTATTTAACATCATCTGTTACCAGTGAAATTTTTACAACTATTGCAACTACTAGAACTACTACTACTACTACTACTACTAAAATTAATAATAGTAATAATAATATACCAATGGTATATACCCAGACCGGACTGTTCAAGAGAATAAAACATATCATCTTCCGGGGTTCTTAAATTTACATGGACCGCCCAATCTAGGCCAGAAGACCGGATCTCGTAGTCATAAACAACAACGCATCACCAAACATTGAATTTCGCTGTTTTTATGAACCACAAAGTTAATGTGAAAGGAAGTGAAAAAATGGATAAGTACCTTGACCTTTGTTGGGGGCTGAGGAACTTGTGAATAATGTTGGTTATAGTCGGTCGTGCCAATCGTTATCGGAGCACTAGGAATGGTCCGCAGAGAAAACTTAAAATCAAGGAAGAGTTGAAAGTGTTGAAGTACAGAAGAAGCTTGTTGTCACTTGATCTGAAGTGCTTAAAACCCCGAGATACAACTGGTGTGAACACTCAATGGGAATAATAATAATAATAATAATAATAATAATAATAAGCAAGAATTTCGGGAATTCTGAGTTATCGACACTTGCTATCTTTTGACCCCGACCGGGGGACAACAGGTACGACTGGTATGAAATCTCTCAGAATAGAAAATAACTTCTGAGATTTAAAAGAATAAAGTAAAACTTATGAAAATCAGCAAGACTAGTAAGAAAGGTGATTGGGGGGGGGCGACAGAAGACTTGCTGTCACTTGATCTCTTTGAAAAGACACCGAATACTGAGGGAAATAAAAAAAAATATGTTTCAAGGCAAGCATTGTCTACTCGAGTCATGTAATCCATTAAACCTGTAGAGACATCACATGTACTGCTGTCATGGTAGAAGTATTGTGTCTAGGGCAAGATGGCCTAACGGAGCCCATCCCTCTTCAGTTTATTTTTCCTTCTCCTAGATTGGTTGCTATCTCAATGCAACAGCCATATCGAATAAACAGTATTATTAATTCTTTTCAAATGAGCAGTTTTATTAATAGAAGATCTCAGATCCGAATTAAATGAAACAGTGATTTTGTTTTCGTCATTTCCGTGGAACTATTAACAGATGTTGAAACAATTTCTAAAAGTAGGGATACTGCTCTCATTCACCAGAAATACAGTATAGACAATTACGCAAGTGGGTTTTTTTATTGTCGTCTTATGTAGTACTCGGTGTAGATTTATTTTTTTTTTTTTTAATTTTTAATCATGTTCCCCCCAAGCAAGGCAGTAAAGCCACTGAAAGACAAGGGGTTACTGGGTGTGGTTGAATTTAATAATGTAGTATTAAGTAAGGATTATTTACAGTAACACCCTTTTTTTAAATGTTGAAGCCTTTAATTTAATGACTGGTTGGAATATTGTTGTTTGCTTCACGAGATTAGAAGCAAAAATCGTTCCTCTAAATAATATTGCTATGGAATTTGGCAAGTTAAAAATTTCTGTTGGATTTCTGTTATCCCTGCTATTTTTATAGATAGGGTTAATTTGTTTAGTTTGACCAGACAATTGTCAAATGTTTGCTTCCTGAATGTTAGTTTCAGATGATAGATGCATTCTGTCGTATACACATTTGCAATACATTGCTAAAATTAATATTATAATAATAATTATTATTATTATAAATATATTTTATATACCATGTGTTATAAATATAACAACCTATTTCTGTCTGTAATACTTACATAGTTCATCACCACACACTCCCTTAACTTGTAAATGAATTAAATAGTTATTTATAAATAGGGCTATTATATCTATCTATCTAAAATTTCATAAAAAAAGAATCGAAAAGGCTTGTCTTCTTAATTTTTTATTATATTTTTCCAATTTTCGGGTAAGAGGTTGAGTATTGTGCTCTAAGTTGTGGATAAACTGTCCAAAGTTCATATATTGTTATTTTTGTTCAAGTACATTCAACGTTCTCAGTCATTATCAAAAACTGATGCAGTGTCTGTGTAGTAGATAGGCTTCTTTTCTATGCATTGTGGTATTCTTGGGGAAGTATTTTAGGAAACTCTATGATAAAGATTTTTGTGCGATATGTTTCGTCCCTTAGAACTTTATTGGACGAGACAGATGCCTGCATCGATGTGATTAAACATATGAATGAAGGAGAGGGGACGCTGAAATTTTAAATTAAAAAAAAAATATGCGTTTGGATATATAATCAAGTCGATTTAATTTAATTTCTATTTCTATTTTTATCACTTTTGTTATTAAATCTCCAACATTGTGGTAATAGAAGACCTTCCAGTTCCATGCATTCCAGTCAACTTTAATCTGACAAAATTTAAATGTAATGTCAGTCGCTAACTAATGTCCTCCGGATCATTCTTTCCTCTTCCCGCTCATTTTAAATGATTCTGTTCCTAATCCTTAGTGGTTTTACTGCCATGCATGGAGTGATACTGATTATATATATTTATATATATATATATATATATATATATATATATATATATATATATATATATATAATTGCTTACCACTAGCAATTGATGCCCAACATACAGATTGAGAACCGGAAGTTGCAAAATTGTATGTCATTTGCGCTTCCTACCGCCAGAAAATGTCCGAATCTAAACACGAAAGCGATGCCTTCTGGGGTGAACAGAAAAAAAAAAATCTCTCATAGTAATGTCCGTAAAAGCTGATTTACAAATTACTTAAAGGTTACAGAAATTATCAGAATTTTTAACCAGCAATATTTTCCGGGTGTACGGGTAGCTTGACTGCTGTTGGTGCAGAAAGTGAATACAGCGAACTGTGTTCAAATCCCCGCTTAGTTTGTTGTGTTCACTTTCACATAAATGTTTCTGGGAAAGGCATGAATCAATCTTCTTTAACATTTTCTAATGATTTCCATGTGAGTCAATAAAGGCTACATCATCGTGGGGTAATGGTTAACAAGCTGAACTTAGAGATCATTATTACTCTGTAGTGAGATCGAACTTCACTAGGTGTCTTATAATTGCGTCAACTAAACTACGCTTAACACTAGCATTATTACAACGTTTTCTTTGAAAATATTAATCATTTATTAGCGACAGATAAAAAAAAGCCTACTGCGAATGTCAAAGTAACCTAATTTGTATATATTAAATGCAAATGCTTGTAAAATTTATTGCTGAATGCAAATGACCATTGCTTTAAAGTTTTAGATTTGAGTCGTGGTCTTTAAATGGTGCATAGCGTAGTGGTTACAGACACGGAGGCTGTTTCGTTTACTCTCCAACCGACATGGACCCAACAAGAGGCACGTATAGAAATCTCCTGTGAAATGATGTCAACAGCAGAATGAATGATTGACCAAGGAATATAAAGAAATAAAAAAAAATCTCCCGAGCGTACAGGAGTAAAAGGTGCTTGACACTTTCAATTCATTGTCCAGTTCACACTCCTTCCCGATATATTGAACATGAATAGAGGTTTTGTTTCCTGTTTAGGATAGGATTTTCAGTTCATTCTAAAGTCTATTTCAACACTTTATGCTTAACGTCTCTTTGTGAACTTTTAAATTTTATTTATTAATTATTTTTTCTCAATAGAAGTAGATAGCTTCGCCTTTCCTCCTCGCCTATCTTTTGAACAGGGACATAGGTTTATCCTGTTTAGAATTGGGTTTACAGTTTTCTAAAGTCTTTTCATTCACTTTCACTGCCAGTAGAACCCTACTACGCGTCTCAGTAACATTATCGCCTTGATTGGGGCGAATTAACTTTAAAAAAATGATCTGAACATGCCCCCGTATGGTTACCCTTTTTCGTGTCTACTACTCAAGGGATATTCCGAAACTAACGCTCCCTGCTTACAACTACAACAGATACAGGATACATGATGATAGTGTTGAAGAGAGCAAGAGTTCAGTAAGAAAACATTAGTTTTCAACATAGTCACCACCATTGATTATGGATTTTCATCAGCGATGTTCATGAGGCCCCGTTGCTCTTAAAACGTGGCTTGTCGCACATATCACTGTCGCCAATGCTGAAACGCATAACCCGCCGGCTGTGCTCATATACACGCTGTGGTCTCCATAATCGTTCTGCTAATACTGATGGGTGTCAATGCGTGCAATTTTTTACATGAAAGAATTCAATGATACACATCTGCTTTTACATACACCTTCATATTAGACTACATTTTGTTAAACTGTTGTTCAGCTGCTATCTGTAAAAAGGCAAAAGGAAAAGTTCGATCAAGAAAAGTTAACAGGCAAAGAAGAAAAGAAATGTCAAAGTGTGGGGCGAGAATTCAAGGATTTTCCAAGAGGTTTATTTTTCCTTCAGTTTTCCCAATCGTCTCATATTTGTTTTGACCGAGTTCCGATAGATCCACTAACTAAATTTGGGGGAGAATTTTTCCGACGTGAGAAACTAAGAAGTGGTTGGTGTCGACGGCAGGGTTGGAACTACGCACAGAACATTATGAATATGAAGACAATTATATTTAATAGACACCGGATAATTCAAGCGTTTAATATCTATGTAGGCTTAAATATCCAGATCTTACATCGAGGCGGGAAATGTTTTGAGGGGCATCAAAGGAAGGAAAATAACGTGTTGTTTGTTTGTTTATTCTAAAAGAATGCGAAGCAAAACATCGTTTCTCAGTTGCCTGCGTTTGTACACACACACGCATGCGTGTAGAAACAGAAAGAGAGAGACAGTGGAGAAAGAGACCGAAATTCTTATCTCATATAATTATTGAGAATCAACATTACCGGAAATTAAAATCTATAATTTATTATGCCTTAACTCAAGAGTTATACTCTGTTCGAACAGGGGGTAGCAAACGCCACCTCGCCGTGGGGTTACTGCGATGACCTTTCATGATGACTGAAGTGACATCACTGGGTGTGCCACACTTGTGCTTAAACTAAACTAAGCTTAATTGGCACAATATTAAGTTACTTTGTTCGGAAAATATTTTTTTTCTTTTTCTTCTTCTACTACTACTGCTTTTATGTGTCGTGTCTCGTCAGGAAGTTAGTGATCATGGCCCTCCACAATTTCCTGTCCTTTTTAACTCTTAACGTAAATTGCTGGCGTACAAGTCGACCGGGCGTAAAAGTTGAGCTCAAGATTTTTAGCTCAAAATTCTAAGTTAGGACTGTACTTACCGTATAGTCGACACCTCACCACCCTATTTTCTTATTTTTTGACGATCTTCAAAGATACATCTGCATGGACTGACATATCAATAAGAAATAATAATGATAATAATAATAATAATAATAATAATAATAATAATATATATATATATATATATATATATATATAGTGGTTGAGGAGAGAAATACAACTAAGACCTCTATTTCTTTCCCCATCTTCCTATATATAAGACTGAATCCATCGATGCTAGCACATTATTGGTCTGAAGAATTCTCTGCTAGAGTCGAAACCACTAACGTAAGATTACTCACTCCCATACTTATATGTAGATTTGTTTATCTAACCTCATCACTACACGTTGTAATTTTATTTTATCACTTAAAAAAAAGTATTTATCAGTACCACCTTCTGGGTTGATCATTTTTTTAAATTTTTATTTCTGTCACCATCAAATAAAAAAAAAAACAACGAATTCTATCTTATTCTGTGTTTAAAGTCCCTGCAGTGAATGAATAAAACAAAATAGGCTAAACAATGCAATGAAGATTAAAAAAAAAGTTTCCTGCAGACGGGAAATTGAACCAGGGGCCACCAGCTTAGTTTTACTGATTTTAGTGGCCGCATCAGAGACGAACTGTTGCAGTTTAGACAACTCGACAGGGAAGATAAACGCAGTTTTTCAGACCGCTAAACGTTGTTCCCCACTCCTGCCTAGTCACACGTTGCGTTGGAGCTAACGCCGTTGGCAGCATTTTTGAGAAGGGAGAGCGAATGCAGAGAGGGTCAGTAAGAAGGAGGGCGGGTTTGAGACTATAGTCCGCCCAAGTAAT
>CAHIKZ030001535.1:2760000-2775000 GCA_903632075.3 Acanthosepion pharaonis | reverse complement strand
GCTAATGGTAAGTTGTTTTATTATGTAAGAATAAATTGAGTCATTGGAGTCCTTTATAATTAGTACTCTAATTTTTTTCGTATTACTTACTCGTACTTGTCTCGTATTAATAGAAATATTGTGTTCTCGTGTAATGTGTTGGTCGATGTGAATACAAATTGCCCTAAGCTTTGATAAGTGGCGTGTTAACCTAGAAGAGATACACGTTTTGATAAGTGGCATGTTAATCTACGAGAGAATGTGGTAGTCGTGTGACCAGATTGAAATTTATCAAAACTCTCTTGTAACTGATCAAATTAACGTTTTTGATAAAAACTAGCAATAGTCGAAAGTATTAGAATAAAACATTTGGGCAGTTTCTTTATAAAGTTCAACTGGATTTACAACAATTCATACATCGGCTGGAAAATCTGATAAAAAATTAATAAACTCTCCTTGTTAATCGAGCGAATTCAGTAAATATTTTTTACCGAATACGCTCGACCAACAAATTATACATAATGCCTAATTATACATAATTCCTACTTATATATAATATTTTACTACATCACCAGAAGAGTTCACTGTAGAGGGATGGGTATTTCGCCCATCCCTATGTATGCAGTGAGACCTTCTGGTGGCGACATTACTATGTTAAATATTATGTTAAATTTGATAAATAATCGTTTCCTTCCTACCTATTAGTCTATTCTGATGACATAGAAATAGATTTGTCTGTTATTTTATTTTTAACCTATTTTATTTCCTAATTAAAAACTGAAAATACAGGATGCTAATGTGTTTTATTGCTACAACATGCTTATACAAGAAATATTTTTCAAGGAACTATTAATTTATGACTAGCTCAAGGTGGCAAGGCAAAGTATCAGTTGGTTTTCTTTATTTAATTTCATAGTTAATAAATAGTTCACGAAATATTGATCATAAACAAGAAAATTCTGAATAACAGATTTTTATAATTATATATAGTTTATCTATTCAATACAGTTGCAAAATTACTTTACTCAATGATGCTGGCATTTTTTGCCTGCATCAATATAGTAGTAGTAGTAGTAGTAGTAGTAGTAATAATAATAATAATAATATTATTATTATTATTATTATTATTATTATTATTATTATTATTATTTCCTTGGATTTCTGTTGCATACTAATTTCTTCCGGGTCCCAGTCAGAGACCTAAGGCCAGAAATGGCTTCATGACATTTTTCACTGATCTTTTTTTTGTGAAAAAACAAACCCCCAAACCTCTAAGATTACACACATTTTACATAAATAAAGCTCTTCATAATGCGAGGATTGTACTTGTGAGTACAATTTTTTCTATTTCTTTAAGGCATGGGCTACCGTTATTATTATTATTATTATTATGAATATTATTATTGGTAGTAGTATTATAACTGTAGTCACAGCACTTATTACAGTAATTATTAATTAAATTTAATAACGTTCTTGGATTATGAGAATTATAATGTTTAAACTTGTTTTTCAAGGGATATTTATAGGATTATAGAACTTTTGGGCTTTCTGAACTAATCGGGATAAAACTGTGGCGTTTAGCTCAAGCATGATATACATACATATATACATACATACATACATACATATATATATATATATATAAGTAAACATAGAAGTCAACACTTAGAGGCGACAGTCTGTTTTATGCTAGACGCAATCGTCAGGCTACGAGTGCTGTTATTTTCCTCGGCTATTTATATATACGGGTCAGTAAGGCATTGTGGGTAGTTTAATTTGATGGTAATTTTAACGGAAGTCGTTTATTTGTTTATTTATTTATTTGGTTTAAATTATTTTGCTAGATTAATTTATTTTACTTGTTTTTTTTATTATTTATTTATTATACTGTATATTTTTATTTACTCTTTTTTGTTTTCGATTTTTAAGTAACGTAGTATTTATTTTTCTTTTAACGTTGTATAACAGTTATAGCTTATAGTTTATTTTTTTCGTCTGATTTTTGGTTTGATTTTTATAGTCTAACTAATATTTTGGTCATAATTGTTTGTTAATTTTTTTATTATTTACTTTATTTATTTGGGTTCATTGATTTTGTTTTTTATTCTTTATTTATTTATTCTATTTCGTCTATTCTAATGGGTGTGATTTGGTAATTTGTTTGAATTAATTTATTTTACTTATTTTATTGTCATTTTGTTTATTTATTTATTTTTTTATTTTTTACCCATCCATAACAGAAAAGGTGCAGAGACATGCGAAATCATAGGTATATACCTACTACACGAAGTAAGCAAAATAATAGATAGAAATGACACAAAACATCTACAGGGACGACGGTCTCATGATCTTAAGAAACTGTAACAAACAAAACACAGACAAAACTAGAAAAGCAATAATAAATATTTTCAAAAATAACGGATTTGACATAGATATAAAAACTAACCTAAACGAAGTAGATTTTCTAGATGTTACCTTCAACCTTAGAAAAGTCACATATAAACCATACAGTAAATCCAATGATAAACCACTCTATATAAACACATCTTCCAACGACACGACTTCTATAATCAAACAGATACCCAAATCGATTAACCGTAGGCTTTCCGACAATTCCTCCCATGAATCCATATTTAACAAAGCCAAGAATGACTACGAAACAGCCCTAAAAGATAGCGAATTCCCACCAACACTCACATACTCACCAAAGAACACACAAAAAAGGCCAACAGAAAAAGAAATATCATATTGTTCAGCCCACCGTACAGTAAAAATGTAAAAACAAACGTAAGAAAAATATTCTTCAAACTCTTACACAAACACGTCCCGGAATCAAGAACCCTACACAAAATATTCAACAAAAACACAGTAAAAATCAGCTACAGTTGCGCCGAGAACACGGCACAAATAATAAAAAAGAACAACAAGAAAATTATCAACAAACCACACAAACAAATTAAACCCACGTGCAACTGCTGAATAAAGAACGAATGTCCCTTAAACGGTAATTGTTTAAAAAACAACGTAATATACCAAGCCACGATAAAATCACCAGATAATAAAGAAAACGTATACATAGGAGTAACTGACGGACCCTGGAAACAAAGAAATTATGCACACAAAATATTTTTCACAAATAGTAAATATGCGAACAGCACAATGCTTTCTAATTATATCTGGGAAATTAAAAATAAAACGTACATCACACCAAAAATATCTTGGAAAATAATGGAGGAAAAATAGCTATCATTACATTCCCAGACCGAAATAAATTCTTAAATAAAAGATCCGAGCTCATCTCAAAATGCAGACATGAAAACAAATTTTTAATACGTTACTTAAAAATCGAAAGCTGAAAAAAATAAAATAAAATAAAAAATAAACAAAATGCCAATAAAATAAGCAAAAAAAATTAACCCAAACAAATTACCAAATCACACCCGTTAGAATAGACGAAATAGAATAAAAAAATAAAAAACAAAATCAATGAACAATCAATGAAAATAAAGTAAATAATAATCAAATTAACAAAACATTATGACCAAAATATTAGTTAGACTATAAAAATCAAACAAAAATCGGATGAAAAAAAATTAGCTATAACTGTTATATAACGATAAAAGAAAAATAAATACTACGTTACTTAAAAATTGAAAACCAAAAAGTGTAAATAAAAATATACAGTATAATAAATAAATAATAAAAAAACATGTAAAATAAATTAATCTAAATTATCCAAATAAATAAACTAACAAACCGATCCCTATAAAGTAACCGTTAAAAAAAACAAATAAAGATAATCAATCCAAATAAATACATGAACAAATTAAAAACTGCTCCCGCCAAAATAACAGTTAAAATAAACTGCAACAACCAACCCCAAAATTGAATAATTATCTTCTCAAACCAAAACAAAACTATTAAATAAGCGATATAAACAAATTTTTACTACGTTAATAAAAACACCGACTAATAAAAATAAAATAAAAAAATGAATATATAAGATAAGAAATAAAAATAAAAAATAAATAAAAACAAGTAAAATAATTCAAGCCAAATAAATAAATAAACAAATAAACGACTTCCGGTAAAATAACCGCCAAAATAGACTACCCACAATGCCCCACTGACCCGTATATATAAATAGTCGATAAAAATAACAGCACTCGTTGCCTGATGATTGCGTCTAGCATGAAACAGACTGTCGCCTCTAAGTGTTGACTTCTATGTTCACTTTTCTATTTACACACGTTCTGTCTCTGATATTGAGCACTTTATCTCATAAATATAGCACATCTTAACATCATATTTCTTCATATATATATATATATATATATATATATATATATATGTAGATATATATAGATGTGTATGTATATAGATATGTATGTATATAGATATGTATGTATATAGATATGTATGTATATATATGTATGTATGTATGTATGTATGTATATATATATATATATATATATATATATATATAGATATGTATATATATATGTATGTATATATATGTATGTATGTATGTATGTATATATATATATATATATATATATATATATATATATATATATATATATGGATGTACGTATGTATATATATTTTCTGAATTTCATGCAGCATTAAAAGAAGAAATAATCGAATTTAAATGGATTAGTAATACATGAAAGCCACATTTCTACAAGAATTAATTTAATTATAAAAAAAAATCAATTGTAACTTTCTGTAGCAAATGAATTTCTATGCTGCGTTTCTCTGTTCAGTTCACATTCCCTTGAAATTCTCTCTGTTATCCGATTAAAAAGCCGTCTGCAACTATTCATTAACGCCTCCAATTTCTCCCTGATGGCTTTCTTTCATTTTTTCTTTTTTTTTAAACACAACTTTTTAATATGGCAGTAGATATATTAAGAATTCTGACTAAGGGGTAAGTCAACAGAAATAATCGTGGTACTTCGTTTATGTTATTTGGCGGAGGGTCATGAAAGCAAATGAGTGAAAAAATAAAATGAACATAAATTTCGTATCAAGCGTGTCTATAAAGACCAACACATTGATTTCACACACACACACATATACAGACACACACACAGACACACATGAGATAAACTCAGTTTGAGTTTATCATCTAACAACTAATATGGATGCCTTCTTACAGAACAAACAAGAAGAGTGCTTAAAAAAAACTAGAAGCGATGATAACGATTTAAAATTTCTGCATAATCTTGAAAGATCAGTTTATTCCAAAAGCAAGAGAAACTGCATAAGAAAATTAAGAAAATATTTCTTCTCCCTCTCTCTCATTCACTACAGATCTATCTATCTATCTATCTATCTATCTATCTGGTGTCCCAAAAATGTACTTACACTTTAAATGACAATGAATGATGTGATTATTAACGTGCAAACAAGATTAATGGTTAAAATTTTAAAAAAATAATAATGTTTATTGTCTTACAAAATAGATTAACGGTTTAAATTAAATAGCATTAAATGCAAGGATCCGAAAAAAGAAAAAAAACATCATTAAATTATAATCAAGTGATTTAAATTTGATTGAGAATCTGAAGGAATGTAAAATAGGAAAAAAAAAACAATTTAAATGTCCTGCATTCATCTGACTATCGTGAATCCCGTTTTTTCTCGCCAATTTAGATTTAGTTGAAAGAAAATTCATATTCTCTGATGACGTTGTTTGATCAGTGTCAAAATAAGAACTTTCACAATTTGTCTGATATATTTACCAGATACTAACACCATATTAAATATTGTACTTTGCCAGAGAAATAGAATTGCGTATCCTGTAGTGTACCTATAATACCACCGAACCTTAGCACAGTCACAAGATAAATGATAATGCAATTTTAATTATTACGATATATTATTATTATTATTATTATTATTATTATTATTATTATTATTATTACTGTTGTTGTTTTAGTTGTTCTTATTTTTGCTGTTATCATTATTATTATTATTATTATTATTATTATTATTACAGTGAATATATTATTTCAAAATCTTTCCAAAATTTGCCTGTCAGGCTATAGACTTACCACCGCACATGCATATACATACATAGACACGCATATATACATATATATATATATATATATATATATATATATATATATATATATATATATATATATATATATATATATATATATACGCCTTTACGCCTTTAGGAAATAAATCAGTTGATAGCTCTCAAGGAGCAAGATATTAAGTTTTTGTGTTTTTTTTTTTAAATAATTTTAAACACATTTCAAAATATCTTCCCTTGTGGTGAAAGATATTAGGCTAATGGTAAGTTGTTTTTATTATGTAAGAATAAATTCGAGTCATTGGAGTCCTTTATAATTAGTACTTTTAGTATAATTAGTAATTTATATGTGTGTGTGTGTGTGTGTGTGTGTGTGTGTGTGTATTTAATACGAGGGAATAATTCGACTCACTTCCACAAATTTAACTATATAACCAAACAACAAAATATTTTAGAATCCTTTCTGGGTCCCAGAACTTTTAAACACCCTCTGTTTTGATGACCACGACAGGAATGAATATAAGCAAAAAATCAAACGAATGACCTTTTCGTAAAGTTAGAAACGTTCTTCCACATAACGTCATTTCTATACGACACGTGTATATTTAAATTTGAAATACAGCGTCCCTTAAAATGCCAGGATGAAACTCATATTTTTTTTCTCTCTGACACTAACAACATTACTGTTGCTTGATAATGACAATAGATGATAAAAAATAGTTTGAACAGTTTCTCGATAAATTTATCCCGGATCTGAGTCAATTCTGAAATAGCTGGAACTGGAGATATTGTAATAAAATTGGCAGTCGGATTTAATGAAACATCTTTATATATATATATATATATATATATATATATATATATATATATATATACAGACGGCCTGACGAATGTGTTCAGCATGAATTAGACTGTCGCCTCTGGGTGTTAACTTCATTGACAGCTTTTATATTTACTTATGCTCTATCTCTGATATTGAGCACTTTACTCTATAAATATAGCACACCTTAAAACTATATTTTATCATATATATATATATATATATATATATATATATATATATATTTTCGCACAAAATATATATAATATTTTCGCACAAATACCTAATTGTCTGTTATCAGTTCTTCTTTAAATTGTGGCTGGTTCTACACAAGCCTTCACCTTTCTTATGAAATTATCATCTTGCTTTTGCTTTCATTTCTTAAATGAACTGTTGGATCGTCATACATCGAAATTAACGGGAAAGTTAATATATATATATATATATATATATATATATATATATATATATATATATAAATAAAGAATATGTAATATTTTTTTTTTTTATTCGAATATTAAGATTGTAATTTTTATTTTCACAGTGTCCAGAACTTTCCTAACATTTGACACCAACATGATACAGTAGTAATATAGCCATCCAAGTTCATGTCAGAAAAAAATTTCTCTCTCTTTCTGTTTCTCCCATACGCCACACACACACACGCACTCTTTCTCTTTCTCCCTGAGAATTTGGCTGCGTGCACCTCCACCCCGCTTCCAGCTCTTGCTTTCCTACACGTCTTGTCTTCTCCCTACATATATATATATATATATATATATGTAGATTGGCAAAGTCGAACGGTTACGGTACACACCCACTGACAAGACGGATGAAGCGGGTGCTGGTGGGTATTATGCTCATTGAGTCCGTCAATCGCATTTGCACACACACACAGACGCGCGCGCACACACACACACACACACACACTACCTCTGTTTTTGTTTTTTCTCTTTCTATATATAACCCCCACCTTGCTAATACCCTAATAGCCGAATTTTCAGCGACGGTTTTGTCATGCCTACAGGAACATTGTTCATATGCAGTGACGGAGTCATTTCAACCCACATCTTCTATTCAGAGTCGCTTAATAATAAGCAGGTGACAACGGACAGTGCCCGTGTATAAAGACGCATGAACTTTTAACACAGATTTTGTAAGCTCAGAAGACACATCTATTTTTCTTTTCCATATTACACATATGCAGGAGATTGAGTTTGGGACAAGAACGAGGAGGTGGGGCTATCAGATAACAGGATGCTCTAAGTCTTTAATAATCAAATAAGTTCACTACTCATTTTATTCAAGCTTTTCTCGGTGGAATTAAATTAATAAAAAAAAAAGTGAAAAAAAAAATGATTTGAATACCTGGTTTGGTTTCTGCATTAATCTATGTATCTATCAATTTCTCGAAGTTGAGCTTTATTCATTAGCCCTCTTTCTTTAAAAATAAATAAATAAAATGAAAAATAAAGGTTAAAAAAAAATCAAAATGCTTTCAGGTTTCTGTAATAGATTAATAATTAAATTTAACCCTAACCGTGGGCTGAATTTTTGATACTTGATGCATTTACTCCATTCATTCGATCAGTGAACTCAGCTTATGAGTTTCTGTCAGCCACTGAACTTTGGGTTGAAGGAAAAGCTATTATTTTGGAAAGTGTTTAGAAAGGTTTCTCGTTAAAACCAATAAAGAAAAAAAGGCTAATTTAAGTGAAAGAAAATTAAATAAAAAGTCGTTTTGTTGTATTTTGTTCTCAGCCAAATTAAGAGCGATTTTTGAAAAAACTATTTTCATTTTTAATTCATTAAAGTATTTTGAACGATACATCCAGTGAGATAGCAAAAAAAAAAATCCCAGTATCAGTATTTAGAAATGAAACATATACTTTTCATAAATATGTATATAGTAGTTGTGAGTGCAGAGAGAGATGTCCTTTTTATACATAACTCATAATGAATTTTCTTTCTCCGTATATATATATATATATATATATATATATATATATATATATATATATATATATATATATATTTGGGCATCAATCCTTCTTTTATGCTAACAAATATTTTGTTAGTTTTTCATTCGGTTTTTCTTGTGCCCTTTCAATTTTTTATTTTTATTAACTAAGTGTGTCGTGAAATTAGACACACACACACATGCACACACAAACACACACATACACACACACACACATATATATATATATATATATATATATACACACACATACTGACATATATATATGATCAGATCTTTCCATTTCTCTCAATTTCTTATCTATCTATCTATCTATCTATCTATCTATCTATCTATCTATCTATCTATCTATCTATCTATCTATCTATCTAATGAAATCTACCCCTCCTCTTCTCGCTTTCTTATTGCAAAATTTAACATTGACCACTTTTTAAAATAATATGCAATCATTTTACATTTTATATACGTGTGGGTTATTAATATAATCATATAATAAATACATTTATTTGTGTTTGTATGCATGAGGGCATTTAAACAAAGAGAGAGAGAGAGGGGGGGATATTAAAAAAAGGATAAAAAACATAATGATTATGGCAGAATAATTTAATCGATGACAAATGCTCCTCGTTTCATGGAAAATCAGTGATTAAAAATTGTTCCGCTCTACTTCAAATTAATTTAATCATTTAACCTCAAGTAAGGTAATAAAACCACTAAGGCGCCAGGGGTTACTGAGTGTGATAGAATATGATAAAAGAAACAAAAAAAAATATTAAGAAGAGAGAACAATAAAAGAACAGGAATTAAAAAGACAGAAAATAAAGACTGACATTGTATTTACATTTTTGAAGATCAAAGTTGACTGGGAAACAAGATGCGGGGAGAGAAGTGAAATAGAAGAAACTTGTAACATAGAACTTACGGTTTCATCTAGCCATTTTAATTGTAAAATGATGAGACCTTGTCACCAATCTAGTACTGCGCTTAAATTCATAAAGTCTACGTACCATAGAGGAAAGTTCATCAGAACAATAATAGATTTAAAATTCTAATGCTAAGCACTGACTCATTGATTTTGTTAGAAATTAAAAAGAATCCAAAAACAAAACTCGTGAAATTTCTCGAGTTTTGTTTTGGATTCGCTTTTGCGTGTGTGTTAAGCAAAGTTTGTAAATTCGAATCTTTTTAATTTCTAACAAAATCAATGAATCTGTGCTTAGCATTTGAATTTTAAATCTAGATCTTGTTTTGTTCACTACATATTTATTCAAATTGGCATGTACTCTGACATTTTTCTGGGATGCCGATAGAATTAAGATTTTTTTATTTGTCGCAGATATTTTTTTGGTTTTAGTTAATTCAGTCTGTAGCTAACTCTGTTTATCTATTTTAAGATATTTAGAAATTATACTGGCCAAATTTTATTCCAAAATTTAGCGTAAATACCCGTAATATTGCGTAATTTCTCACAGACAATTCCTAATTGAAAATAATAATGCGAGCTTTAGGAAGAAAAACAATGAAGATTAAATGAAAAATGAAATTCCAAAAATAACATTTCGATACAATTTAGAAACAAACATTAGCTAACATTAATTTGGTAAAATTGTAGAAACTGGATTAAAACTATTTGATCCCCCATGGACTTATTTGTTTCAATGAAATACATTGGACATAAAATGTCAAAACCATTGACAGTAGATTCGTTTTCTAAGTTAAAATTCGCGCATAATTCAATATTTAATTATCTTTAATTCAGAGAAGAATTATCAATATTTTACAACCACATTACTTTATTTCTTGACTAACAAATTGTTAATATTTACTATAGAAAAAATTGCTAATATTTACTAGAGAAAAATTTCAAATATTTACTAGAGAAAATTGCAAATATTTACTAGAGGAAAAATGACTAATATTTACTAGAGAAAAACATTGCTAATATTTACTAGAGAAATATTGTTAATATTTACTAGAGAAATATTACTAATATTCACTGGAGAAAAAATTACTAATATTTACGAGAGGAAAGTTGCTAATATTTCCTAGAGAAAATTGCTAGTATTTACTACAGAAAATTGCTAGTATTTACTAGAGAAAAAATTGATAATATTTACTAGAGAAAAATTGCTAAAATTTATTAGTGAAAAAATGATTATATAATAATTTTGAAAGATATTATATACAAATCTCTGTATCAAAGAAATAGAGCGTAATTGAATGAAAACAGAAGAAAAAATTGAAATCTTACGTTACATGTTTCATCCCTAACAGAGACTTCTTCAGATTAATAATGAAAGTAGTCTTAAGAAGTCTGTGCTAGGAAGGAAACGCGTAACGTTCTTTACCCATTTTGTCATTCAGTTCCTCACAGTAATTTTAAATATTCCCTGGGACAACGCTTCCTAAATTGGTGCTTCGCAGGATCTAACTATTCGGACGGTGAAATGTAATTATGTAACACATAACTTGCTAGATGAGCCACCACAAAAATTAAATACAGTGAAAGAAAATTCTTCTGACATGATAAAGAATTGGCTTCCATATGAATTGGCTGTCGATTTTAACTTAATCATAAAGAGTTTCCTATTGAGACATTTGAATTGCTATTACAGAAACAGTTAAATAAAAACTTTTAAGTACCTTGATTCAGTTTTCAATTTTATATTTATATGAATTAGGATTTTCTTTCTTTTTTTTTCTAAGATTAAAAGTAAAGAATATAAAAATTTCTGTTCATTGATGAGTTAAAAGCGCAAAGCCCATAGCGACACGAATTTTATTAATAATACTATTCTGTAGTTTTAATTATTTTTATAAGCTAAAATATTTACAATTTTTTTTTTTATTTTAAATATATTTTTGAGTTTATGTGGTAAATGTGCCAAAATCTATTTGTTACTTTTAAAGTACGTCAGTGCTAGACAAGTTTAGGAATACTGCCAGGGGATATATAGAGTTCATGATGTATTAATGTGAAAATGATTTCGTTCAAAAAACAACATAATTCGAAGAAAAGCATTAAAAAATAGTTAATAAAAATGTCTGAAAATTAAGAATGTCGTTTCATGCGGTAAGATTTTGACTTTTTGTTCTTTGATACCAAGATGTCGCTGATATACCATTCACATTCATGCACTCATGCACACATATACCCGCGAAAAAAAAACGTGTGTGTGTGTGAGTACATACATATAGGAATTGGCCCCTCAATCAACAAGTCGATAACTTAATGATAAAAAGCGGACAAAAGATATTTATTTTACACCATAATCTTCTTTCTTTGTCAATGCTCTTGATTCTGTACTAAATAGTTTTAGAGAATTAAAATTTCAAGTCAAGATTCAACTAATAAGTACATGCCAGACTTACTGACCCACTAGTGCGCACACACACACACACACACACACACACACATATATATATATATGAGATAAAAAACAAATAGGAAAAGTTTATGAATCGAAAGTGTTTCACTGTTATTAAAACTTCATCAGAGAATGAGATATGGAGAAAAAGGTTTACTAAACGTGAAACAGTAGATTGATGTTTCCTATTTCTTCTTTATCTTAGCATTCTGTTGGATTCCGATCTATATTTGGTTCCAGTTCATATATATATATATATATATATATATATATATATATATATATATATATATATATATTTTTAAACGTCAATCAATTTACAAATTCATGAATTATTCACACAAAAACAAATGCAAAGGTTAATGATTTAACTGGCGAGAAATCCATCGAGGTTTTTGTATATTATTTGAATTGTTTGCGACGATGGATTTCTCGCCAATTAAATCATTAACCTTTGCATTTGTTTTTGTGTGAATAATTCATGAATATATATATATATATATATATATATATATATATATATATATATATATATATATATATTATTGGTTGATTAATTGATTGATGAATGTACTGATAAATATATTGATGTATTGTAATTATATGACAATATCAGGAGACTAATTTCATATTTTAACTGAGAAATTCATAAAATATTTTTCAACAGATTTAAACAAAAATCTGTAACTGACATTATCTCCCGCTCCCCCCGATGAAGATCAAAGGTCGAAAGTACTAGGGCCCACCTATCATACCACTTCAACTACAAACTTTTCATATCCGTATATCATTCTAATAAAAATCGCTTTGTTTCGAAAATAAGACAAACTTGACTACAAAAATGTAACCGTCTTTTATTGTCTGTTACATACAGCAATATATGCGTCAAATAAAACTTCCTAAATATACCCATTCACTCTCTTTCTCTCTCATATATATATATATATATATATATATATATATATATATATATATATATATATATGTGTGTGTTTATATGTGTGTGTTTCATTAACATGACTGGCAAGGTACTGCTTTTAAGCATTTTATTGTGTGCGAAAAAGATATTTTTTTGTGCTTAGTGCGTGTACAAACGGGCATAATAATTGTTTTATTCAAGCGGTTTCGGCTAATCTCTTTGACATTTTCTACAGTTTTTGGTTGCACTATCGCAGAAAATGAGACGTGTCTTCCAGAAACTAAACAATATATTAAGAAACAGGAAAATTTCGTTAGAAACAAAGAAAAGCGTGCTGAAAGGTTATTTAATCTCAATCCTCGTATATAGCAGTAGACGCAGGCCATTTTTCTCACAGCTGAAGAGGAAATTTGGGGCAAACAGAAGGATGCTGAGAATCCGGAAAATGTGAGCAACCTGTAAGTTGTAAGAAAAATGGAAACGATAAGAACAATTTAGCTTAGTATCAGAAAGAGACATTGAAAAATTTGTCACTCACAGATCCTAATGAATGTGGGAGAGGAAACAACGACTAACCTACCTAACAAGCTTATATAAATGGGTGACAGAACATGAACGAGAATATAGTAAGAGGACAAACATTTACAACAGTTACAAAGGATAGGAAGTTGTGGAGAGCCATGATCATTCATGTCCTAAAGGGAAAAAACATATAAAAGAAGAGTACCAATATCATTCAGGAGTAGATAGTGTGATATTAAAAAATCCTATAAATAATTTTTAAACAATATTTTTTAACCTTTTATTTTAGGAGAGGTTTCAATTCAAGAATGCATTTTTCTCTGATCTGATCGAATATTATATTTTTAGTGATCTACATTTAATCTCTTCAAAATAAAACAGTTTTCTTTTTCTGAAAGAAACAAATCGTTAAATGTTGTTCCTTCGTAACATCAGCGCTAACTTTGCTTCACGTATGCACTCTAGCAGTTTTCTTCAGATTGTCGATATCTTGAGACTTTTTCTCGTGGTGTAATGGTTAACGAGCCAGTCTAGTAAATCATTACTATTGAGTCATAACGTCAATTCTCACTCGGTGCTTATTAATTGTTTCTCTGTGCTACCTAAACCAAACACGAGTTAAATAATTTTGGCCCAAATTTGTCAAATAACTTTGGACCAAATTTGTTAAATTTTCTAACAATTTACAATGAATATCTGCCCCACGCAGCGTGAATATCTGTGAATGTCTGTCCCAAACAAATAGGCAGGGTTTAACAGTGAAACAAAGGCATTTTATGTGCTTTCGTTAATAATAGTTAGCTAGTCGGATATTGCCGGAGGATTTTTAATCGGAAGTAAACTTAGTTTTGACAAACACAAGTAAAAATAAGCAAATCGCACAGTTGTTTTTCGTCATTTTTAAATGTAAAAATGGAATTATATATAGATTGGTAAAAACAAAAAATTTAAGAAAAAAACGGATTTGAAAAATAATGTAACAGTCTTTTGAGTTCCCTTTTAACTTGAGATAGTATTTCTTGACCTCTACTCCAGCCATGAGTTAAATAGTAAAATAGACTAGGTCCTGTAGCCAAGATTAGGAAAAGTAAACCCCGATTTTAAAACCATAGGGAAGGCAACAGGAAACTAATGCACTCTACTGAAGAATTCATGGAATCTGTGGAGAGTTCTGATCGCTTACTTGCTGAAGGGACATAGCATTAAAAAGACAATATCACATAAGACAATGAGAGGAGAGAGAGAGAGTGAGTGTGTGCGTGTGTGTGTGTGTGTGAGAGAGAGAGAGAGAGAGAGAGGTATAGAAAGAAAGAAAAAGAAAATATAGGAGAGAAGACATAGTGAAAGGAAGGGAAAGAAAGA
>CAHIKZ030001535.1:2577500-2755000 GCA_903632075.3 Acanthosepion pharaonis | reverse complement strand
GACTACGCATGCGCACAATAGAAAGACGCTTGGAATTTTAAATTTAAAAATATTTTTTTTCAAATATGGGTTTTGTGTATATAATATATCCGATTTCTTTTAGATTCTTTGTTTGTTTTTGTTTCCACCATTAATTTAATAATAAATATCCCAAACTGCGATAATAGATCTGCCAAGAAAGATGAAACGTGAGAAAAAAACATTAAATCTAAAATACCCAAATGTCTTTCGTTCGTGAGCAAGTTTCTACGCATCAACGGAAACAAACTTAGTCCGATCAAATTGTAAAGATGAAAACTATTTTTCCACTTTCACATACATCTTTCTATGTTATATATATGTACTTTCTATCTTTTATATATATATTTCCCGACCTTTATACATATAGTTTCTGTCTTTTATATATATGTATGTATTACTTAAATAATGGATACTATTTAAAATAGACACTTCATTTTTTATTTTATAATAATGTGTGCTACGTGAAATCAGTCTAAGCATTCGAGAAATCATTATAAAGAAAAAAAGCTCTTCGACAGGGATCGAACCTGACCCCCCGCCTCTGAATTTAAAATAAAACTTTTCCACTATAATAACATTAACATTATAAAATTATTAAATATATATATATAATTATATATATATATATATATATATATATATATATATATATATATATATATATATATATATATATATATATATATATATATATATATATATATATATATATATATATATATATATATATATATTATATAAATTAGTATACACGGAATGAATTCAATAACCAACAATTATTCTTAAAAGAGTGCTCAATACAAAGTAGAGCAGATATAATTATTTTTATATAAAAATTTATAACATAAGTATGTTATAAAATCACTAAAAAATAGCCATTTTGTTTCAACACACTCTGTGTCTTATCAAGTGATGGTGTTGAAAATAAAATAAATGGTTTATTTTCTTTTCAACACCATCACTTGATAAAACACAGAGTGTTAAAAAATGGCTATTTTGTAAAAATCATTTATGTTATAAATTTTTTATCAAAAATCATTGGCAATATATATATATATATATATATATATATATATATGCATTATATGTTCCCTTCATTATCTTGTCTCTATTCTAAATTATGAAGAATTACATCTGCTCTTCAGGGTGGTTGTGAAGTGTGGATATAATTCCTTAAGACCCAGAGCACAGAGTAGATAAGCGTAGATAAGATTAATACTGTTAATGCTCTAACTTTTGTATTCAGTACTATAAAAAAGTTATCTTGCTGGAGGAAACTAGCTGACCAGCATGTTGGCAAAATTCAACCTTTGTCATACGCACGCAAATATGTACATGTATATTTATTTATATATAATATTTATAATATTTGTAATACAGAGGGATATTAAAATTAAAATTGTGTTACTTACAAGTGGGTTTTCAGAAATAAAATTATTTTACTTTATTTTAGTTTAAATTGTATTACTTTCTTTTTTATTTTAACAAGTTTCGATTTTAGGTTTTCAGAAAGCTTCTGTATATATGCTTATAAATATAGATATTTTATCATCCTGTGTTGATTCCGGTCCATATTTGATCTGCATTTGAACTTTAACTCATATATATATATATATATGTGTGTGTGTGTGTGTGTGTGTATCTCTCTCTATATATATATGTATCTGAATATATATATGTGTGTATCTATCTATATATATATATATATATATATATATATATATATATATATATATATATATATATATATATATATATATATATATATATATATATATAAATAAATTGATGTTATTTTTAGTGCATACGTATCTGAGTAGACGCTTCATTGTCCTTTTCAATAAGATTTATTTTGACGAACCTGCATTAAAGGCAAACAGAATCTTGCTTAATTGCGTACTTCTTCTTCATAGCTGACAGGTTCAGACCCTGGTTTCTCCTGCAAAGCAAGGTGCAGTTTGGAATCAGGACTGAAGGCCCCCTTTTTCTTTAAGAAGTTTTCTAATATGTGCAGATCGGTAAAGGAAATAAAATGTAAACGAAGGTCTACTCCAATGCGGGTAACCACAAATAAATGTTTGAACACACACACACACACACATACACATATATATATACTAGTTTAAAAACAGCTTTATCGGGCAGTATTTAAGCTAGCTCCTGCGTAGGGCTTTTGATTGGGTCTTTATCACAATAGTTAGGGAGGAGTTGACGCGATAGGCATCAATAAACTCGATAAGAACTCAAAATTGATTGCTGCATTTAAGTATTGCATTATTATTTAAGCTTACCTTTTAAAAAATCAACGATAATTCTTCTGCAGCCACTTAATTTAAAGACAATTTGTTGTATGTAGGTCCTTACTTTCCGTACAAACAATTATTTTTATTTCAAGGGTGACTTTCGCTGAATTTCGCAATTAATTCCGATTATTACCAAATTTATTTCCAAGTTATAAAAATTGTTATCGTAGAAAAAATTAATCGCAAAATATCACGTAGTAATGAAAATTTGGAAATCCAAAATTTCAGGATGGCTGGTGCGTATCAAACCCGGAATGGTTTTAATTTGATCACGGATTTGGGCCTAATTCCCAAATGGTATGATATGTTGGGTTACGGTCTCTAGGAATAAAGTTGAAAACAAGGACAATTTTATTTTGAAACATTGTAAGTTAAGAACAGTTTTTTTTTGTTTTTTTCATTTGAAGTGACCTATTGAATGTTAGAAAGTTGTGTCTCTTTAAGTTGAAAAAAAAAATATATATATATATATATAATTAATGCAAATATAACATTTAGCTGATAGGTGTTACATTCAGCATCCCGACTCCAGATTTTTGTCGACGGACCGTCCATCAACCATTCCATCCTCTCGTCTGAGGGTATCAGCAATTGAAATTTTATTCCCAACCTTCTTTTAGTGGTTTCCCGACGTATGAGCATACATATCATTTTGGGGAGATTTTTTTTTGTAAACACTGTCTACCGGGTAGCACATTGGTGAGACATAAAAATAATGTGCTCTTCGTATATATGTACTTGGGCAATGGGCATGTATGTATGCTTGTAGATGTAGTAATAATTGCCTAATCCTGATGGCGAAAAAAGCATTCCTTTTTCTTAATGAATATTTATTTTTTCAGCATAGTCTCCTTCATTTGTAATGCATTTAACCTAAGCGTTTTCATTAATCACAAAGATGGAACATTACAATGCAAAAAACTCTCATCAAAATTCAACTAATTTTGTCTAACTTGTTAGCTTACGGACTTACTGATTCATCTCATGTGTATAAATATATGCAAAGTATTATTTTTCCCTTTCAAAAACAACGAACATCAACAAAAAAAATGTGTTGGTTGACGTAACGGTTACTGACGCGGAAAATAGAAGTGGTGAACAGAGTTCGAATTTCGTCTAAGGTTGTTTATATTTAGTTCGCATTAATTCCCTTGGGAAAATAATGAATTCATTTAGTCCGGTGGTCGAATATCATTAGAAAATGTGTCAATACCAAAAAATATAGATAGTGAATGTATGCCTCTAGAACACAACAACCAACCATATTTTACCTGGTTATGTTGTTGTTTTTACCTGTTGAATATAACGATACAAAATAGATATACATACATACACACAAACATACATACACACACACAAACACACACATACACATATATATTACTTCAAACGTTATTACTGTGGATAGCTCTTATTTGAAATAGACGTCTTGTTTTCATTTATTCAACACTGTGTCACGCTTATCGCCATTCGCATTCGAAAGATTTTAGTAAAGAAAATGCATTCCCCGCCAGGGATCGAACCTGCGTTCCCCCTTTTGATCTAATGTGATTTACGTTCTTCATGGTCGAGCAGTAAAGCGAATGAATCCTGTGGATCTTAGCGAAAACCACGTTTCTTCGAACTTGTGGGCTGGCGCTATACAATCACAAATAAAGAACTGTACCAAATAGCAGAAACCACATCACTTTAGGACTTTCACCAACAGCAAGAACTAAAATGGAGATCACAAGAAAAAAATCATGACATAATCATGATGATGACATTCTGCACTACTTCTAATAACAATTTAGTAAAGAAAGTCCTTGTCAATACGGGAAAGAGCGATAACAGCTACTGAACTTAAGAGAGCTTTTTTTCCTGAAAAATTGTTTAAATAAGAATGTTATAAATTTCCACCGACTGTAATACTGGCTACTTGGTCAATGAATGCTGAATATGATATTAATATTATGATATAATAAAAAAATATATAAGTTATTATTAAGTTCAAAGATGTTTTATACATAGATTATTTTTATCTATCTATCATTATATATGGGTAAATACAAATATAAAATTTGTTACTTAGCTGAATTATGTTATAGTAACATTTCCGTCAGGAAGTTCTAGCAAATGATTGATGTTTTCTCATTTTTCGATATCTTTATACTCAGTTTGATATAATTAATTATATATTAAAATTTGATATATATATATATATATATATATATATATATATATATATATATATATATACACGCGCCAATTATTATCGAGATAACATTTTTTCTAATATTTCAAAAACCGTCCAATCAATTCACACAAAATTTTCACACAATGTTGGCAACACTGATCTTCGTAATCACTGAAATTTTCATACTGATCTGCGCAATGTAAACAAACTGGCGCCATATTGGTTATCAGCACGGTGATTTGATCGTGCCAAATTATTAGAAAGGTTTAGTAAAATTCCCAGAATTGAGCAAACAAAACGTTTATTAATGCTGCACGTGAATGTTTATGATTAAAAGAAGCTAATAAATAAGATAATCAAACAAATAATAACAGATACAAAGAAAGGCACAGTTTTAAACAAATTAATAGGGAATGTGCTTTCCCTGTTTTGAAATTACTTGAAAAAGTCGACGATCCATAGAATTTGTTAATTGTAGGATGTCATCTGCTGTAATGCCGCGAGATATGTCAAGAATTGCTTCCCATAACTCAGCGTTGCTCCTGAATTGTCGTCCGTTGGCGTACAGTCTTCGCTTCATGATGCTCTAATGGTTTTCGATTGGGTTCAAATCCGGAGAATTTGCTGGCCACTTCATTTTTCGAGGTCCATCGAAGTCTAACTGTTTCAAATATTCAGTAGTCCTGTGAGCAGCGTGTGAGGGAGCATTATCTTGCATAAAAAACAATGGCCCTTCTGAAGACAACTCTTTGCCTTTTTATCCACGGTTCAAGATGCTCCGTCATAAATGCTATGTATGCATCAGCAGTCATTTTGACGCCATCTGGTACTCTCCATGGGCCCAAAAATGTGTTTCTAAAAGTACCGCCCCAGATCATTATGCTTCCACCGCCTTGTTGGCGTCTCAAACACTGGTGGCGATTCTGTCCGTTCATTACCCAGCCTTTGCACCATCTATCTGGCCCATCAAGTGTTGCTCGAGTTTCGTCTGTGAACAAAACTTTAGAGAATCTTCATATTGTCCTCGGCCCATTTCAATCGATTTTAAATGTGATTTCGATACAGGTTTGACTGTTGTTGCTATTTCCCTCAGATACCGACACCGAATACTTTTAGACACAGTATGATCCCCAATACGACTGAAAAGCTCTTGACTGGTAAGTCCAGGGTTCTTCGTGGCCTCTCGTTTAAGTCGTGACATGAGACAACGTGAAATAACACTTGGCTTGCCTTTATCTGCCATTTTGCGTACCTGTGTAGGGTCAGCGGTGAGTTTTTCACTGTTTGATGACACTTCCCTATCATTTTAAAAATTTCTCGGGTAGATTTACTTTTTGAGAGTTCTGAGGTAATAGTTTTCTTTTCTGCATCACTGCTTTTACGGCCCATCTTTTCACTAAATTCTTATACTTTTCTAATAATTTGGCACGGTCAAATCACCGTGCTGATAACAAATATGGCGCCAGTTTGTTTCCATTGCGCAGATCAGTACAAACATTTCAGCAATTGCACAGTTCCATGTTGCCAACATTGTGTGAAAATTTTGTGTGAATTGATTGGACGGTTTTTGAAATATTAAAAAAATTATCTCGATAATAATTTGGCACGCAGTGGAAATATATATATATATATATATATATATATATATATATATATATATATATATATATATATATATATATATATATATATACACACACACACACACATCACACACACACATATATATCTATAATACGTGCGAATGTCAGTGTGTCCCTGTATCAAACTTTTTCAACTTTACTCCTAGAGGTCGTAGATCAATAGATCATACCATTTTGGAATCAGGCCGACAAAGCTAATTAAAAACATCACGGGCCGGATCCGGACCCTTAATCCTGAAATTTTGATGATAACAAAAGACCGGATTAAATGAAAATGAAAAAAAGAAAATGAAAATGCTAAGGTTGCAGCAAGGAAAAAAAGTCCCGTGTAAATGAAAAGCCAGATCAAACAACAGCCAGGATAGCTTCCAATGCTGAAAATATGCAAAGACTTACGGACTCTCAAACTTCTGATGTAGCCGAAGGCCCGGTCATATATATATATATATATATATATATATATATATATATATATATATATATATATATATATATATATATATATATATATATATATATATATATATATATATATATATATATATATATATATATATATATATATATATATATATATATATATATATATATATATATATATATATATATATATATATATATATATATATACATATATATATATACATATATATATATATATATATATATATATATATATATATATATATATATATATATATATATATATATATATATATATATATATATATATATATATATATATATATATATATATATATATATACATATATATATATATATATATATATATATATATATATATATATATATACATATATATATATATACATATATATATATATACATACATACATATATATCATATATATACATATATATGTACATACATATATACATCAATATATATATGTGTGTGTATGTGTATTCTTTTATTTCTTGTAGAATTATAATATTTTACATGCAGTTATATCCATGTGGTGTGTACATGACATTCTTGTACTTACAAGGATCAAGAAGAAGGTCCTAAAATGTATGATTAAACAAGCACATACATCTACAGTATTTTTATTACTCTAATTAAAAATCTAATTTAATTTAATTTTCTTTTTACAGAATGGTCCTTACGATGTCAAAGATAACCCAGACGGTCTTCGTTCTCTAGCTCAACCAGCTTCCTATTTTCCTTATGATCCGTCAATGGCTGTCTATCCTTACGGCACTGGGTGAGTTGAGCTTGCAAATTAAATCCGTTATTTTCCCTGCACTCTGTCTCTTCCAGTTTTCTCTAATACAACCTTGCCCAGTTTTAAATCAAATATGACAATCACTAAAAATAAGTAAATAAGTAAATAAAAATAAAGAAGCTGTAATCACATGTGCTGAATTTGAAAATGTATATTAAAGATGACTTTTGAAAACTGCAATGTTCTAGTTGTTACCTGGATTCAGGATTTGGCTCCTTTAAATCAGAACGCCAATTCTGTTTTGTTGGGTTATATTTTAACTAAGCCTACCTTTATTTTTTTAATACTGTTACCTACGATTTCAGGTAGATTATTCCATGTTTAGTTTTGATCTCTTACTGTAAAAGCAATTTTTAATATTGCAAACAAAAACTCCATTACTGGTCCATTAAGCACAGTCATAAGATTTTTTTCTTCCAGTTACACAGTTTCATTTCTTGGAGTGATACAAAAATATCAACGCCTTTTCTTTTTAACAAGGATAAATGCAAAAATTCCATTACTTTCATTCGAAGAGAAGAATAAAGCATTCTGCCACTCTTACACAGATAAGAATCACTAAAGAATAATGGCGGAAGAAATATTGCCATAATGAAAAGGAAAAATAAACGCAGACATTGCATTCACTCCCACACTTAGACACAAGATACTGAAAAATTGTTAATACCAAAGCAAATAAATGACAACAATGAAGAAATAAACTAACAAAGGTAATCACCAAACAAAATAAACAAGGAAAATAAAAAAACAACAACAAACTGTGCGCTCGTATGAATTCATTCAAATAGAATAAGATATGGAAAAATGCGATAAAAAATAGGTTTACCGAGAAAAATAAATACATTATTTTAAAGATTGAGCTGAGGCAGAAGATGTGATAGAAACAACACAGACCAAAAAAAAAAAACAAAAAAAATAAGGTTGGAGAAAGATGTGTTATGGAAGAGGAGGAAATAAGGTGGATGAAAAGCTGAATGATGGCAGCTACCTTCTCTCCCATACCCACCCCCCAAAATGGAGAAATCTTCCAATTTAGCGAGATATTGGTTTAGATTTGATTCATGGACTCGTAGAAGAATCTGTCACCACCTTCCCCGTAACGTACCCCCACCGTTCCATTCTCTAACTATACCTTCCAGATTGCCTTCATGACCAGCAGAAATAAAAAAAGAAAAAAAAAGTTGATCTTGTATAAGACGCAAGTTATTCACTGTTTTTACTGCTTCTTTTTATATTTTCCCCGAGTGTTTGCTTACTTTTTACTATCGTTTTTCTTATTGTTTTTATTCTCATCCCTTTACTTGGCTTTAAATATCATTCTTACCGCTTCCCACCTTCTCTCTATTTCTCTCTCCGTTCATTTCATTCTATCAATTTATCTTAAATATTTTCCTCTCTATTTAAACCCTCTATCTCTTTCACTCCATCTCCTATCCTCGTCTTCTTTTCTCGACATCTACTGCAATCGAGTTTTTCTTTAACGGCCAATTTTTTCTCTCCCACCCATTTCGACTCAGACGACAAACCGTAATTCTCCGTGCAACCAAATAGAGTCCGTTTTTTTCTCATCTTTCTTTGCATCTTCTTCTCCCTAAATCGTCAGTCCGTCATTTTTATTCCGTCAACCTTTGTACGTTATATACCTTTCTTTGTTTGCTTTATATTTCTATATCTTTTTTTTTCTTCCTAGCTTTTTTTTTCTTTCTTTCCTCAACCCCAACCAACGATACCGCAATTCACGCTCTGTCAACCATAAATCGAGACGAAATTTTCGCTATAGCCACTCTTTAGCGTGTGGAAACTGTTGTTGAATAGGAATGACATGTCTTTTAGTTATGGATTCATAAGGGAAGTCAGCGTCCAGAGAGTTCTCGATGCTTCCTTAATAGGCCAGCGTTCTCAGCTGATACGTTTCTTATTCGGCCGAAAACACTGACCAAGCACAATCCTGAGTATTTTGCAAAACTTGACGGACATAAACCATATTTAATGCGTCGTTTGCCGGCCCAAACCCACAGCCGCAGTTCTTCGCTTATTATCTGTCTTTCTTTCGGACGCTCTTCACCAACACTCCATCGCCGTTTCCCGTTCTATTTTCTATCGCTCTTACGATCTTGAGTTTTTATGTGCGTATTTTGTAGCGGGGCCTTCTGCGTTTTCTTTATCATTTTCTTGAAAACTGTCACGAGACAGTTTCTCTTCCATATATATATATATATATATATATATATATATATATATATATATATATATATATATTTCCCTTTCTTTCAATTATATCAACGTTGCTTCAACCACCTCGGCCATTTACCTGGCTATGTCATCCATTGCCTGCCATGTTTTTTTTTGTTTTTGTTTTTTCTTTTTCTCTATAGGGGTTTCACTTCTAGAACGGCATGCGCACATACACACATTCATATAATATCATATATATAAAACTATATATTAGTGATATAGATATGCATGATGTTATATATCACATATGTGTATGTATTTGTGAGGCCGTATTTAAATATACTGTGTGATTGAAAAGTAACTCCCTATGTTATGTATGACGGACTTCAAACTATAATTTTTACATCATACATAAAATAGGAAGTTACCTTTCAATCCCCCTGTATAATACCTTTTATATGCACACAGGTATAAACATGCATATAGCTACATTATAGTATTATAATACCAAAATAACAATAAAAGTCTATACTTGAAAACGGAAAGTGCAGATACCTCAACGCAGCTTTTACCAATTTGAAATTGATCAGATCAACAAAAAGTGCTCAATAAACAAAGTATTAACAGAACAAAAAAATTCGAAATTATATAAAATCGACGTGTCTTCCTCCCTATGATAGTTTCACCTAAAATCAGCTCGTAAGATTGTAAGGGCTTGAAGACAGCTTTAATTTAATGAGCCAAATCAGCGGAGCTTCTAGGCTAAGAAAGCTCCCAAACTTGTTTATCTAATTAACCGTTAACACTCTGCATTATTCACTACTTTTATTTCTACAGCATTGGTTTTCAATGCTCCTCTACGACACTATTTAATTTTAGCCATGATCATTTTCTGTTGCCATAGCAGGATATGACAACACAACTGCAAAATTCAAACACTAAATTATTCATTCATCTGAGTCACTTACAGTGGCGGGATAAAATTTTTACTTTACAAGCAAAATCACTTTCAGTATGTTAAAGGTTAAATCACATTATTATTATTATTCTTCACTACTATGTACCTTCAGGACGTAAGCGAACATGACTCTACAAATTCATTCTATTTATTCTCTGAGAATTTTCGCGTAGGCAAGATAGTTGAGGACAGAAACGTTACTCAAGATTTATAGCAATATATTTATTCCAATAAATTCGAATATTACTCGTGTGAATATAAACAAACAAAATGATTGTATATGTTGAACGGAGAAGTATAGCTTTCAAGTTAAAAATGAATGATGCTCACCGACTGGTCTTTGTAGCTTAATCGGTAAGAAAGCTGACATAGTAAGAGAGTATTCCTCGGAAGCTTAGTCTTTATTCCCGATCCGTGTTGCTTAAGTATCGTGGAAGAACTTATCAATCGTAGAAAGAAGATTTGGTGAGAAGAGAATATTAGTTTTAAAAAAATTAATAAGTGACAATTCGAATATTTCTTCTATTATGGAAGGTATACCATGGACATTGTTGAGCACTGATCTCCACAGCTTTTATATCTCTAAGCATTGTTTTCCCCCTTACCATTTCTGCTAGTAACTGTGTTTGCCATACCTTTACCTAAATTCCTTAGGCAATTTATAGCCTGTTCTTTCTTGCCCCAGCATGTCTCGTTCGTGTCAAATTCTTATTTCCACATTAGGTGACCCCCCCTACCATGTTAGGTGAGCCCCCAGGTCTCAAATATCTCTTTTTGGTTCTAAATGCGTGTCCTTTTCGTTTACTCTGCTTTACTATTGATAAAATTAATGAAAATAGATTGTAGTGAAATTGATCCTAAAGGGGAGCGCCACTATTCTGGCCTTGTGCCAAACTAAGATAGACTTATTAAACCATATTAATAATAAAAAAAAAATAAAAATAAAATAAGCTGTATTATTAATCGACAGAAGATAAATGAAAAAAGTAATACATACTTTACGACCGAAATTATATTTATAGATAAAATAATAGATCGATAGGTATTGTAAACCTGACCAATATGTGTGCAAATTAAGCGCACACTTACCTTCTATACATAAATATCGGAGAAATAAATGGAAAGATATAATAAACAGGAATGACTATTAGCCGGAAGTTACTTATTGATTGGTTTTATCAAATGAATTCACTCACTGAATGAAATTACATTCGGTTGTCTTTGTTGATATTTCAGTTTTGATTTTATGCCTTCAAGAAACTATTGTAAACAGACATTAATTCGTTTACTTGCTATCGAAAAAATGGACACCGCGAGACAAACAGGCGTCAAAAATGATATTCGTTAAAAAAAGTGACCTAAGACATGAATTAGCAAATACCCATATGTGCGAAGCATTTTTCAAAATGAAAATCATGTAGAATTCAAAGTGCGGTGTTGTGTAATAGATAAGGGCTCTGTATGAGAAATCGAAGATCCGAGTTCGAATTCCATTCGGATTTATTATGTTCAATTCCGAGCAAATACCCTTGGGAAAGGTATGAATCCATCTCTTCTTTCCCCCTAGAAATGGGTTGGATCCAGACAGATTGGATCCTGTAGCCTTGGTTGGAAGCCAGTTAATCCGATTTCGAGAAAGTCAACCATGAATCGAAAGAGACATGATCGTCGAAACGCGTATTACTTACTCATTGACTGAGTTTTCAAAGTCTTTTCTGAATTGTAGTTATAAACGATAGAAATGAGATGCCGAGTGCGCATATTTTTTCTAACAAGATTCCACGAATATTCAGGCCAGTAGATGAAAATAAATAAATAAATAGGCAGTTTAATAGATTAAAATAAACAGAACATCTACTAAAACCTGGATATCTATTAAAAAGTAATATATATATATATATATATATATATATATATATATATATATATATATATATATTCATTCGTATTTTCAGCATAGAGAAGAGGTGTCACATGGACATAGCATATTTTTAATAATTTCGAAGCTCACACATATTTACATGTAATGTTTGTGTAAAAAAAAAATCTTCCTCGTTTTTATAATTGCATTATTACTGGCCTCAGAGCAATGGTGCGAAGGGAGGTGTACTTTGAGAGACGGACTTGTATCGCCCGAAGCTGAGACAAGGTCAGTGGCAAACCACGAAAACTGAGACCATCCAATCAATAAATATTTCACATGATTCCGAATCCCCGTCAGCATTTTTGAAATGCTCTCCGCCCTTTCGCTGCGTTTCCTGATATTTTCAGCCACTTTGAATGATCAAGCTGCAATACTGCAGTTCAGGTCTTGGTCTAATGAGACTGGTTAATATAGAAAAGAAAAACAAAATCCCACCTGAATAAAACTTCATATTTAAACCGTTTTTCAAATAAGTTAGAAAATTAGTTTTCAAATAAAAATAAAATACCGATTGATTCTATAGCATGTGTCGTATATAAATTTGAACGCGCCAACTGTAAAGTTTGTTATATTGGTGTGAGACATCTTGTAATTTCCACAAAAGTGCAATAGAACATCTGGTTGTGGATAAAAGTCCTCGATTTTTAAACATCTACAGGGCGGACACGCCATACAAATTGGCTATTAAAATTAGTTTTTGGATTGCTAAAATGAGCCTTATTTAAATAATCATATCATATATGTCAGGTTTGAGGATGTAAAAATGATTTTGAAGAATTATGATAACCGAATGTTGCTCAAACCCCGTATCTTCCTCCCCTTGTTAATTCTATTCTTCATTTGAATTTTGAATTACTGTACGATCTTCTTTTTCTAACGTTGAATTATTGTCCGTTATAAGTATTTATTGCACATAAATTTGAACTTAAAAATGAAATGAATGCAAATCTTTAACTGATTAAGAGAATTCAAGTCTTGAATCATGTACTCACCTTCAATAAATAAAACATATATTATTTAAGATTTTATTTACTCATTGATGTCTTCTATTTTTTCTTTCTCTCGATCCTAGATATGGAGGTCTAGACTTGAACGCCCGGAGGAAAAACGCCACACGCGAGACGACCAATACGCTGAAGGCGTGGTTGTACGAACACCGTAAGAACCCGTATCCGACCAAAGGTGAAAAGATTATGCTGGCTATCATCACGAAAATGACCCTGACGCAAGTGTCAACGTGGTTCGCCAATGCACGGCGACGTCTCAAGAAAGAAAACAAAATGACCTGGTCACCCCGTAACAGGTCAGAGGACAGTACGGACAATTTAGACAGTGAAGGGGAAACAGAAAACAAAGAATCAGAGAATGGCGACGCTTCCTTGGCCGCCACGGCTGGGGTGGCCGAAAAAGAAGATGCCGGAGACGAAACACCCCGTGTCCATAGTCCTGGTAAGCATCAATCATAGACAGTATGCATCCTGATACTTTAAAGGATCGCTTTAAGTGTTTAAAGTTCGTGAAAGTTTTCTCACAATTACATTTTTAGGTACGGCCACAAAACAAAAGAAAAAAAAAACATGGTTATGTTGCTTAATTGAATAAACATCAACCTGTGTTGGATTATTTATTGTCGAATATAAATATTATAGGACAAAGATCACCGTGAATTAATAGGTATGTAGGCATAAGTCCGATTTGCACCAGTGTCATAAAGGTAGACATAGATCCAGTTTACATTAGAATCAAAAAATGTATACATAGGTCTGATTTATCCTAAAATCAGAAAGATCTGTAGCAAACCTCTCACTGCTCTGTTGCTATTTCCATGGAAAGTGCTCGGACAAGCTACATTCCTTGGTTCCGCCAGTTCTACCCTATACAGATAGGACCCGCTATTCTACTCACATTGTAGCAAACCCCACCCACATTCCCTCCGTATTACATCGGTGAAAAGTAATTTCCACTCGAACAGCTTCTCCCCGCTTAAGTCAAAAGGCGACATTAAACGTTGGTTGGATTTATAGTCGAGTCTGCAAATATCCACTAAGAAGTTGACACCTTTTGGGTGTAATTCGGATTCAGTCTGAGGATTCTAGGACTCGCCGAAAACGGTGTAGCGTATTGGTTTTTCCACGTGTTTATTTATATTAATCTAAGCTTGAGTCAGCACATAGTCACAAGTGTCGAGCTTTCAGTGAGAAGAGAGCGATTGGAGAGCTTCCTAACAAATATTCTCAGGTCAGGGACTAAAGTTAATTACACAGCCTACTTTATTCAGGCATAAGGCCTCATAAGTGGAGCCTCTGGTGACGATCGAATTTGTCTGCAAGATTAGCTTGCAAACCGATCAGCCAAAGTTTGAGCTAACGGGCGAAGATCGAACTTTTTTCTGTTAGTTGTGGTTCGAGAGACGGAATAAGAAACTACTTGAGCTGATTTACACTATTTACATATTTCTGCCGTTGTAGTTGATATGCTTTGGAATTTCGAACCGAACCCTTTATTTAGTCCACGGGTGTAGATTGCTCTAGTTCAACGTGTCATGCCCATTGACTAAATAAAGTGTTCAGAAATACCAACGTATATCACCTGAAGAAGACAGGAAAGTACAACGGACGAAATGTCGTGAATATGACAATAAAGATGAGGACAATAGTCCGAACAGTGTAAATAGTGTCAATAGCTACAAAAACTCATTTCAGAAATATAGAGAGATAACATGGTGATTTTCTAAGCATAGCTGAGATGTGGCACTAGCCTGATTGTATGGCGTACTTTGTGAGAGTTGAGCTCACTAGCGAGACAAGCTTTCTCGCCATGACTCCACGTCGAGGTTCCCCTATTTGAGTTGAATATGACTTAATTTTACCAAAGGACATAGATATAATTATTATGTTTCTTTTTTTACTAATGTTCATCTAATACAAGGCCCAAGGGCCACTCAAGGTAGAGGGTTACAGTGTGGAATTGTATTAGCGTTAGAAAGAGCAAAATAACAGGAAGGATAGACAGCTAATTCTAGACTTCAAGATTCAAAATTTCAGAGTTCAGGTGGAGACGTTGGAAGTATAGAGTTGAAGTAGATTTTAGAAGGAACCGGGAACTCAGTTCTAAACAGGAGATAAGGGATGAACCTCTACACCTGTTCAAAAGATCGGGAAGCAGTATGAACTGGATGATAGGCAAACCTGTAATTTATCTGATAAAGCTTTTTGGGTCGCAAATAAAAACAGTAAGCATCACATTCGCCGAAGATACTTATAAAATCTGAATAAAAAAGTTATTCGTATAATTTACAAAGGCAAAAGTTCACTGTCTGTTCCAAGTGTCTCCTAAAATAGTTTGATGTGATAAGAATCCACGTGCTGAACTTCCGTTGACCGAACGGGAATTCGCAGCATAGCCACGTTTTATGGACTTGAAGGTAAACAAGAGACTATTAAAGGACTTAACTTTAATTCACTTAAGCTCATTCTTAATTGTCATTTGTCATCGTTGTCAAAAGAAAAGAGGCGATAAGTCGAAAGCATTTGCTTTCTTGAAGTGATTTTTTTTTACTATTTTTATGGGATTAATTATTTTATTGATAATGCATTGAACTTCCTGTTTGAAATCAGTTATTTACGTTAGAATTGGTTTGTATGCTTAGCATTAAAGGATTGCAAAATAGAATTTGCGAAGGTAACTTTCTTTTGTGATAAGCAAATCCTTGCAATTTGTTCAAACACATCTAAAAAGGCGGTGCGTTGAAATCACGCATTTTGACAGAGTTCTTGATCTTGCTCAGTATCCGACTGTTTATCGTTTATTGATTCTAGCAGGAATACATAAGGTCTTAGCACTAACGGTGCGGGGGAGGGGATTGGCGTAGCGCCTCAAATTTTTACAAATTGTAGTATTTTTTACAGGGTTTTATTTTAATAAAACACAATAAAGAAAGAAATACAATAAAGAAAAAAAAAACTATCAAAACAAGGAAGATTATAATTTTCATAAAACCCCAATAAAAGAATTTTTTTTGAAAGATGATGGTAATTTTCCTTTTCGTGGGTGCGTTTTCATTTTAATTTGGAATTGGGGTGAGTCCAATAAAATAAAATATTAAATTTTGAAATACAGACGGGGCAATGGCTTAAAATGTTCTTGTTGCAGTTTTTACTTTTTCAGTCCCAAATAAAAAAGAACTAAGTAAAAAATAATAATTTTCCCCATCATTAATGAATCTATATTTTCTCTGTAAACATTCCCCCCCTCCAAAAAAAAAACGTTCTTTCGTTTGTAATACAGACGGTTCTCTATTATTTCAAAACTGCACAAATGCAATATGATTAAAATTTTGGTAACTACTGAGTACATAGGACTAATTTGATTAAGATAGCTTAACAATTGCCTTTGTAATATATTTTTCAAATTGTAAAAAGACTTTATGGACATCATATATGTATATATATAATTAAATTAAAAAACAGACCACCTTAAGGTTCAATGACTATAATTTATTTCCCCAGAAAATATATTTTTCCTGGTTCATCAGGTTACATCTCTAGCTACAAAGGAATTTGGTTTACAAATTTACATGTTCTTATTTTATTTTTAATACAAGTTTTTGAAGGACAGTTTTAGATTGGAGTGGGAGGACCATAGAATGAATTAAGTTAAAAATGGAAGAAAGAGATAGGGTTGTGTTTAAGCCCATCTTTATTAAGTTGCGTAGGTTCAAATGTACTCAGTCAAGAGGTCAGACAATTTGACCTCTTAAATAAGTCTTTTGACAGGAAAAGGAAATATGATAAAAACGTAGTCTTAAAGTATGTTATATTTATGGGTGGAAGTGCTCAATATCAGGGATAGAGCCAATGTAAATATAAAAATGAATACTGAGGTCAACATTAAGCGACGACAGTCTTCAGGCCAGAAGATTGCGTTGAAGACTGAAACAGACTGTCGCCGCTTGGTGTTGATTTTACTTTCAAGCAGATGATAATATATTCTCTTATTCTGCTTACTTCTATTCCCAGCTATGATGATATCTGCCGAGGATCAGTGGTATGTGCCTGAACCTCTGGCCCTTCTGAGTGTAGTATCTGCTAGATGACCTGGCCTTTCAGAATTAGAATAAATTAAGCTTTCTTGCCAAGAATCCTACACAATAATATTAAGCGTGTAGGAATTGGGAAAAGTGAGAAGGAAGAAAAATCGAGGTCGGTGTTAAGAAATCTGAAAGAATAAATAAATTGAAAACGAGGAAAAAAACAACACAATTTACAGAGAGAGTGACGATGAAAGAATGGCAGAGACAGACTTGATGTGTGGATATCAAGAGACAATGTGTGGAACAGATTGTTAGGCATAAAATTTGAGGTACATTAAAATTCTTAATGGATAAAGAGAAAGAGAGAGAGAGAACAAATGAAAGATAAGAGAGAAAGAGGATGTCATAAGAAATATTTTCGCATTTGGAACTGATGCTTATTTGTATAAGATTTATATAAAAAACATAGATGAACAATGAAGATTGGAAGGGATGAGGGAGAGACTGAGAAGATACAGGCAAAGATTGGGTGAAGTGCCAAAGCATGATAATGTTCGCTGTCAGTAACCGTAGAAATTCCACGCGTTCTTGATCTTCTTTTTTAATACTACTACTGCTAATACTACTACTACTAGTAGTAGTAGTAGAAGAAGAAGAAGAGAGGAGTGGTAACATTTACAACAAAAAAGTAGAAATCTTTCTCTTCCCAGAGGTATCGCTTGTGTGCTTTAAAATTTCGTGATCCCCGCAGAAATACTATTAATACAAATGCCAAAAAGCAGCTGGATTCCGTCGAGCCATCTCCAGTGAATAAATAACGTCAAACGCCATCGATTGCTGGTTCATACATAGTTTATGACGAGCAAACTGAACGTCGTTGTCTATTAGTATCAGCGAACAATTTTATTTAACCACTTTAGCCATAAGTGCTGCATATTTAGATGCAATGCGCTGAGAAGGAGGAAAAATTAAAGAAAGAGGCACCCCCACCACCAAAAACAATGAAAGAAGCTAAAAACAAGAAAAGAACAGAGAAAAAGGGTAATGAAAATTTAAAATGAGCAAATGTTAAGAGAGAGAAGAGAATTGAAATCGAGGCTTTGCAGGAAGAATGCTCACGAGACAATTCCCAGGATATTATCCTGCCATTAACCTGAAAGGTAGAAATCGATTAAAAAATCAAAATACGATCATTAAAGTAACCTTTGATTTAATATTAAAAACCGATTTCGCTTCATGCATATAATTATATTTTTTAAAATCTTTTATGCGAAAATTTGTAAAAACTAAATAATGTTTTAATACTAGCGAAAAGTTTATGAAAGAGATGTTATAGATAATGGTAATTGTTATTAGTCTGTAGTTTAAATGTGACTTTTCATTAGAATGACTAGAAGGGTTCTTTGGCGTATCAGAAGGCTAAAAGGCGAAGAGGCAGAAAGGAGGCTTGCAAATTCACAGGACATCCTTTCAGCTTAGAATCTGTTGCATAACATCTGTTACAGCCTGCGCCATTCCCTCAAATATTATTGGATCAAATAATGAATATATAGATATTTACACATAAATAATTAATTAATATACAAACAATACGCATGTCAATGAAATGGGTAAGATGGCATTTCGGAAATCTTATTCGCGTGTGAACATGTAGCAGTGAATAAATACACAGGCAAACACATATATTACCATTTATACCGGTGTTTTTTAATTTTTTTTTTCTTTTTACTTGAAGGCGTGCTTGTAAAATAACTAAAACTCTGGGTCGCATTTTAAAAGTTAATTACGAAAAAATAGTCATGAGATTTGAAAATAAGAAAATAAGAAAATAAGAAAGAAGTCTCCTGAAATAGGCGTTTATTTTTAGGACATTACATTGTATATTTAAGCGGTTCAATTTTCATTTAAAGCAGGATTCGTTAAACTTTTTTGACAGGAGAACACTTCTGTTTCTCTTCCTTCAGCAGCGATCCCACTATTTAAAACATTTTTGAACATTAAAACTCGCACTGATTGTGACAATAAAAAAAAAAAAATTAAGTAAAATGTATGAAAAATTAAGAAATTTTGATCAGTTTCAAAATTCCCCCCACCGTCAGTTTCAGAATCCCCCTCCTCCCCAAAAAAGAACCCGCAAAAAAAACAAAAACAAAAAAACAGTTAAAAAAGAGCTAACAGTACTCAATGTAGCATTAAATAAGTCTCATCAAAATAAGTTATATAAAAATAAGTTAAAAACCACTTAAGTAGATTTAACTAAGGCCTTTGTTTATGTTGACTGTCAAACTCAGTGCCTTTCTTTCATTTGCACCGAAGACTACAACATACATGTAAACAAACTAAAATTTAACTCTGTGTCATAAGCACATCGGTCCCAGTTCGACTGTTTCACTAACATTTTCGCCTTAGAACTCTTCATCAACACTTAGTGGGGGACCCTCAGACTCCGTTTGACGACCCCCGATATAAAGAGATTTATGAAGCATCTACTATTTTTAGAGAGGCCGATAATGACTGATTTAAATCCCTTGAGGGAGCCAAAAGGGAAAGGATTATCTACACCTTTTTAAAGATTAAGTCATTTAGCATCCAGTTTAGAATATCAAATGACAAAGACTTGAATTAGACATGGAAGCCAAGTGCTTGGTGTTCCTAGCTTTTTAAAAGCATTTTTATAATATAAAAATAATTCATGAATTACTTTTCTGTTTACTTGGGGCGCACCTGGCTACTTTTCAGGCGTACCGGTTGAGAAACGTTGATTAATACACATGATGGTTGCCACTCGATGTTGAGTAATACCATCGCTTAATTGATTCTCAAATAGGAGCAGCGTGGCTGTGGCTTTTTCGTCTGATAATGTATCAGCAATTAATTGAATTTCTTTTAATCCAACGTTATTATTATAAGCGTTATATTTAGTGGGCACACGTGCTGCAGTAGACGTTCCCATTTCTTTAATCAACAGGATAGACTGTTCTCGCTCCGCCGACAATGTCCAGGTTAAACTAAGGGTTCAGATCGAAATTCCTCGAAGCTTACTCGGATAGACAATCAGCCGATGAACGCCGGTAGGGGTTTGCACAAAGACAGAAACTTTGTAATAACAACAACAAAGATAGGGACAATAGTCCGCGTGCAAATAATGTAAATAATGATAACACCTGATCCCCGAAATTTACATAAAAAGTTAACAAAAAAAAAATCAAACATAGCTTAGATTTGGCACAAAGCTGAGGCATCCGGTGAGGATCGAACTCACTATTCAGTCGAAATTGATATAGTATGATAAGCTTGCTAAACATTACACAACGAACAGGTACCAATTCGAAGTTGGCATGACTAGCATATTTAGACAAAAGACTTATTGGTATCATAACATTGTATGGAGGCAGCGAGTGTGCTTTTGCGAAAAAAATCCTTTTCCCATGATTACCTTATCTTTCTAGACAGTATCAACTAAAGAATTCTACCCTGTTTAGTAGGGTTCAATAATTCACACGAATTATACAGACCCATGTTTATATATAATACATATTAATTTCATAGATATGAATAGCTACGCACGCATGCACACCTATGATTGGTTATGTGTGTATGTGTTGGTGGTTAGTTTCTTTATTGTTTGAAGAACAATGGCACGAAACTGAAGCTCTTGCTGTCAAGTGCACTCGACTTTGACAATAGAACGCTTACCTAGTTTCTTTTTTTTTTTTTTTTTTAGTTTGACTTACTTGTTCCTCTGCTTCAAATCAAGCGATTGGTTTTCAAAGAGAACAAAGTCCGAAAGACACCAACGAAGCATGCAATTCTGTAGTTTGCAATCAATGCTGTTATTTGTATTGGACGCAAAAGTCTTTTGTATATCACTGGTTACGAAGATAAGAAGAAGAAAAAAAAATGAAATAAAATAAATGTGCAACTGAGCTCTCGTTGAAAAGTTGAACGTTTCCCCTACTATTGCCCATCCTCGTCTCTAGACACATTTCCACGTTTTCTTGATTGACCAACTTTTAGCTATTTGATAAAATAACCAGCTACAATTTGCTTTACATAAAAAAAAAAACCTGAAGAGACGATAATGTGAGAAAATGTCGAACAGCCTGAATAGTATCGAACCTCATCAGCTGTTAATGTGTGAAAAAGTGAACAAGTGGCTAAATATCTATAGTTATAGTTAAATAGATATCTCAAATGTAGCTTAATAAATAAACAACTATCATGATAATTGTTAGTATCTGTATTCGTCTTGTAGTCAAACTTTCAAAATCATATTCGAAATAATATATATAAATTGTAACTCTTGAAACACCAGTTCTCGTACGATCGCCGAAGTTAAGCAACGTAGATCCTGGCTAGTACAATTCTTTTAATCATTTCAACCCAAACAAGGCGGGAATACCACTAGTCTCCAGTGAGTTACAGAGAGTGAAATTGAAAGAAAAGATTGGGTATGTGGGGATTGATGAAACGATAAAAGGATTTAAGAAGATAGAAGATGGCGATTGACGTTGCATTTAAATGTTTGAAGATTGCAGTTATCAGGGAAGCAAGTAAATGGAAGAGAGCTCTACGGGCGGGAAGTGCGAGAAAAGAAACTGTTGTATTAGAAATGGCGGTTATATTTAACTATTTCAACAGTAAAAGGATGGGAACTGGATGCTAATCTAGTAGCAATGCTTAAATTCACCTAGATGAGTGACCGCTAGGGAATACCAGATTCTGTAAGCTTGGATGTGCGAGTGGTGTAATGGATAACGTCTCGGAATTCCAAATCGGAGAGCTAAGTTCTAGTTCAGGTTGGTTATATTCATATATACGCATATACCCTTGAGAAGGCATGAATCCACCTCTTTTCCGCATAGTCAAATCACTCTAATTTCCCTCGTATTCCAAATGTTAAAAGAATGTTCCACTCAGTATTTTTTTTCTAAAAAAAACTGCCACTTTGTGGAACAGACTCCCGCATGAGTGCTTCCTTGAACATTTGAATCTTAACCACTTCAAGTCAGTGTTTAATCGTTATGTGTCCGCCTTATTCTCATAAATTTCACCCCTTCCTTTTCATTCAATGACGCACCTCATTCATCATTGTCATTTCGACTGTAAATCTGTAATTTCAGCTTGTTTGTATTGGGTAAATTTTATTGAAAATAAACAAACAAAAATAACGTATAATTCACCGTCTCTTTTGTTTCGTCATTTACAGGTCACATGGTTGTGGATCCGAATGAGGGACCAAGAGAAAAGATAATAGAGAGTGAAAACGATTCCGACCCCGACTCAGACGTCGACGACGAAGGACATCCGCTAATAAAAGGCGAACACCTATCTACCTCGAGCAAAGAACGTCGCGCGCTCTCACTCAGGCACGGCCATACTGGCAAACACTCCTCGAACGGCGTCTCTCTATCGGCTAATGATTCTCGCCGCGTGGACGCTTTATCTGACTCGACTCGAGACAGTGAAACAACAAAGGACTCTCACTTGCCCGGTCTAAGCAGCAGCAATAGCAGTCACAACCACAACAACAGTAGCAACAACAGTAGCAGCACGGCCAACAGTAACCACAATTCACAATCACGAAACGACAGAGACACTACATCACCACCTCGGCCCAAAATCTGGTCCGTGTCCCAATTCCTCGTCAACTCCCCTTCTAGTAGCAATGACAGCAATAGTAACAGTAGTAGTCCGGTTGGTGGCGTTAGTGGAAGCAGCGGTTCGAAATCTGTAGCCACTGTACTTACGTCGGGTAATAGACTACACCCGAGTCCCGGCTATTTATACCTTCAATCGGCCAGTCAATCGTGGAACGGCGGTAGATATGGTGCACTCAGCGCTTATCCTATTTCCATGTCACACACAACGCTTTCCTACCCATATACTCTTTCAACACACACCTCATCAAAGACGGCGTTAGGGGTGGCCTCGGCGGCTGTACACAATGCAGCCAGTGTTGAACTATTGCACAGTGCAGATAAATTAGCCAGTACACAAAAGGGACTTTTCTCACCGGCTAGAGATATAGACGGAATGCGAAACAGACTTTTTCCCAAGGAAGCGGCGAAATATTTCTAAGAAATATTTCTAATCATAAAAATTAATAATAATAATCTTAATAATAAGGAAAAAAATAATTATTGCTACAAATTGAAAAAAAAAAAATGCTGATCTATGTGACTTTAAAAATGTGACTTATTCGACAAAGTATCGAACTGGATTTTTTTTTTAAATCAATAAATTAAAAAAAACAGAAACTATAAAAGGTATTGATATTATTCAGTACAATAAAATTATTATTGCTTACATGCAAAAAAAAAAAAACAAAAAAAAAACAAACAAATAAAAAATAAAACAAAAACTCCAAACACTCAAAGTGTACACAAAATTAAAAAAACAAAAAAACAAAAAAAAACAAAAAAAAACCGAAAAAACTGGAAGTCACGTGAAGCAAATGTCACGTGATAAAAGTTGTGAAATCTTTACATGTTATGTGAAGCAAACGTATTGTGAAAGTTTGACTGACGAAACAAGTGAACGAAAGGGTGAAATCGCCGATAGTTTGAAAGAAAGTCCGAAAGAAGTGAGAAGAAAAATGAATGAATGAATGAAAGGGTAAAAAAACGACGAATGAATGACTGAATAACAGTACGAATGAAGTTTTGCCACACATAGACGATGGACATTGAATAGATGAAGGAAGTCATCTTGTATGTATCAACTTCCAAGGAAAGTCTAAAAGCTTTTCTTTATAATTATTAAAATAAAAGATACAATTTATACAAACAAAATTCCGTTCTTTGTGATTCACTAACGATTTTTCTATCTACAGATGCATAATTACACACACACACACACACACACACACACACACATATATATATATATATATATATATATATATATATATATATATATATATATATATATCAAAATGGTATTAACCGAATGGTCAGTCGCTACTGTATTTTCATACATCTGTGTTTAATCATTAAGCGGCTGACAAAGGATTCAAGGGCGAATATATACCTCAGAGAAATCATAGTCACGACAATCATAGCACAATGTTTTTTATTAATATTCAATCCGTGCAGTTATGCAGACAGCATTATTCCATATATTATCATTGTACTCCATTCGAATAATTTTATTTTGATTTTGTGTGTTGTATATATATATATATATATATATATATATATATATATATATATATATATATATATATGTAGATAGATAGATAGATAGATAGATAGATAGATAGATAGATGGATGGATTTGGCTTATTAAAGAAGATATATATCTAGGCAGGAATCAAAAATGTATTGAATCCATTGCTAGGTCAGCTGCTAAGAAACTCGGTTCACTATGTTGGACGAGACAATTTTTTTCCAGCATCTATCTTACATATCTATAAATCTACCATTCGTTCATACATAGAATATTGGTGCCACATATTGTCCGATTCCCCTGCTATTTATATTGAGCTCCTTGATAACATCCAAAGAAGAATCAACATTTATTACTAGTCTTGATCCGACGGCTCAGCTCCAGTCACTTTCCCACCACCGTAAGGTTGCCTCTCTATGTCTTTTTTCTAAAACATTTAGTAGTAATTATTCAGATGAGCTGTTCGCTATAGTACCTAGAATTTTTGAATTTAAGCGCACTACTAGAGTGGCGTCGTGATTTCATCTGTTGATCTGGCTAAATATAGTCGTAACTTCTATGCTAACAGTTTCTTTCCTCGCTTTCTCTTCTTGTGAAACTTCATTTCGGATCAATGCTTTCCAACCAACATTAATCTGAAAAAATTTAAATGCAATGCCAATCGCTATCTACTGTTCTCCTGATTATTCTTTCCTCTTCGAGCTCAATAATTACGTTTCTGTTTCTAATTCTTCCACACCCTGTAACCCCTTGAGTTTTGGTGGCATTGCTGCCTTCTTTTTTTTGAGGGTGATTCCGATTTTTAAAGAATTCCCTTATTTTCGGAAATGTAGTCTTTCAGGAGAAGGGAAATTTGTATAAGAGAAAAAAGGAACAAAACAGAAAAAGGGAATGTCTACGCCATTAGAAAAGTTTATAGAAAGAACATTTTATTTATCAAAAAATCGGATACAAAAGTATCGTCCCGATTAAAAATAGAAATATTAAGGTACATTTCGTCCGACGCTTCGTCAGGAGAAAAAGCGTCGAAATTAAGAAAAACTACTGAAAAAAAAATCCTTACTTGTAACAGAATTAAAAGCGACAAATTTCTTTTGCAATAGAATTAAATGAAGCATTTTGTCTATGGTGGGCTCTGCACAGTATGAGTTGACGAAGTGGTTCGTTGAAGTTCTTGATCTTGTTTGGCAGTATAATTCTGATTCAGACTCATTATAGTTTGCCTTTGATATATGTAAACTGTAATGTACTGCTGACACGGAGCTTACCGTGCCTTTTGATATTTGTAGTCTGTTCACCAATGTCCCTCTTGACGAGATTATTGACATTGGGGTTGATTATTTTTATCATGACCCCTTAAAGCCTCCATCTTTTCCTGAGAGGGTCTTTATCGTGCTGACGGAGATGGCTACTAAGTATATATCTTTCAGCTTTGATAATGACATGTATCAACAAACTGATGGGTAGTAAAGCGTAGCCCATTGGGACCTCTCATGGCCAATATTTATGTAGGGTTTCATGAGAAGCAATTGTTTGATAAGGTCCCTAAACCATACTGCTTTTTCCGTTTACATGATTTTCTTCACATAATGAAGCAGACAGGTTTTTCAACATGTAAATAGTATCCAGCCCTCTTTACAATTTACGATGTCGGTGTTGAGTAATAATATGTTACCTTTCATTGACGTGCTGGTTGAGGGAACTCCCAATTATTTCCTCACCAGCGTATATAGGAAGCCCACTTTTATTGGGTTTTATTTTAGTTGTGACTCTTTTGTTGATAAAACTTGGAAAATTAACCTTGTCAAAACACTTATTCATCGTGTAATGATGATATATTTGGTGTGCCAATTTGATGCCGACCTTAGACAAATAACCAATATCTTTTTAGCCAACGGCTCTCCGGAAGGTGTCGTCAAAATAAACATTAGAATTAAATTTTCTTTCTAAGTGTAATGAAATTAAAACATTTGGTCCACCTAAGTGTTCTGTTTGCATGAGATTGCCTTGGATTGGCTCTTATTATGCGCTGATAAGACCCCCCCCCTCAAATGTCATTCAGTGCTTCAGTAGTAGTAAAAAACATCTTTGCTACTAGGAAGGCTTTCCCATCTGTTCGTAAAGATGTTTTTCCCACTAATCAACAAAGTTCTGTTATTTATCATTTTAAGTATCGGTGCCGGTTATCTGGGTAAGACTATCTAACGGCTGGAGGTGCGGATTGCGCAACACGTGCTTGGCTTTATACGTAGATGTGCTCCATTAGCATCCGGGCACTCACAGGCACAAGAGTTTGCCATTGAGGAGCATTTATTGTGTTCTGTCACTTATAGGTCTAATTATTCAGTGGAATTCTTCTCTGTATTGCACTCCATTTTACCATCTTGGAGGCGGTTGTTATCAACACGTCTTGACACATTCTGTGTAGGCAGAGGGAGCTGAAAGATAAACTGGCATTCTTCGGCGAGTCTTTGTCTAATTCTGGGAAACTTTAAACTTCTTTTTACTTCCCCCTCCGTCTTGTCTTATTTAATTCCATTGCAACGATTTTTTTTCCTTTCAGTAGAGTTTCTTAATTCCGAAGATTTTTCGTTTGACGAAGCAACAGACGAAATATGCTTTAAAATTTCTATTTTTAATCGAGACAATAGTTTTGTATCCAATTTTTTGATTAATAAAATGTTTCTGTTTTAAGAATACTATTTGGATGGTGTGTCACAGTGTTTTCATCATTTTATAATGAACGCACTGGGCTAACGACAAAAGTACTCGGAATACGGTTATTTTTTCTTTCATAAATAATGATACACCCAAAAGCTTATCTGTAAATATGAAAGGATTCTATTAAAAATAAATAGTAAAAACTTGTGTAAATTATTCAACGAAACATGACTCAATATATATATATATATATATATATATATATATATATATATATGTGTGTGTGTGTGTGTGTGTGTGTGTGTGTGTGTGTGTGTGTGATATATATGATATAATGTATATATATATATGTATATTCATATGTGTGCGTGCGCATTTGTGTTCCATTTTTTCTGATTTACAAGACAAATGATTGACAAGTGTATTTAAAGGTATTTCGCACCGACATTCAAGTCCCACAGCCGTCCATTTTGTCCCACGGTACACGCTCCACTAATGATAATTACAAATCACAATGTTTCTGTAGATTTCTCTTTTATTTAAATGTGTCTTAATAACTAGCAAATAGGACATACATACATACATACATACATACATACATACATACACAAAAACACACGCTCTCTCTCTCTCTCTTTCCCCCTCTCTCTCTATCTTTCCCTCTCTCTCTCTCTTTCCCTCTCTCTCTCTCTCTCTCTCTCTCTCTCTTTTTCCTCTCTCACACGCTCACACGAACCCACATATATGTACGTATCTATATATATCGTCTGTTTGGGGACGCTGCAACAATTTTGAGTAGAAGAGAATTGAGCATTCCAACAGAAAGCTCGTGCTTAGGGAGGGAGAAACAGAAATCCCCCCAGAGCTATAAGGACACCAACACACTTGCAGTATTTGTGGAAAATTCACCCACTCGGCGGCAGGTTTAGCCAGTCTCATATGATCACACCAACTCCTGCGAATGTTTGAAAGACCTGCAGATTACTTGTGTGAGTTTTGTTAAAAGGTTTGTCAGTCTGTTGCGGGACTTTTAACGTCACATGATTGTACTAAGGGACAGGCAAGTTTCCAACATAGATAGACTATATATTTGCTGCATGAGTTAGAATGGTTGTAAAAGTGAAGCTGGCCTTAAGAATTACTTACGGGCCCATAGCATAGCGCCAACTCGGGTGTAAATAATGTAACTAAGAACATTCTCATTGGAAAACCCTGAAAAAACTACCAACTGAAGAGATGGTCTTCGTCTGGAATCATCATCATCATCATCATCATATATATATATATATATATATATATATATATATATATATATATATTCAATTCTCTACATACATCATGTGAAATCACGTGCGATACTCTGCTCGCATCCGACGCCAACCAGGGGAGGTAAGAGTGTTTCGGTGGCTAAGGCGATAATGCCACCCCAAGCGCCACCAGCATTTTTTTTAACCATCGAACAGGGCATCGTTTTCGTATACGTGTCAGTCACTTGCAATTTCTTTTTACAATCTGCAACTGAAATTTTCAACGTTGAGTTAAAATACACAACGCGCTCGTAGCGACCATTATTAATGACGTAGAATAAAAGGTAAACAGATGTGTTTAACTTCGGAAGTACCATTGTGTTACGAGCATGGTTTTATTTAATTTTATTTGAGTCTTGACCAGATCCAATTCGATGCCTGTTGGGTGATTGTCTTGTGAAGCACGCCCCAGGTTTCGACCAGTGATACCCACCTTCAAAAGGAACGAAATGATTGACCGTCAGGGAATCCAAGACACTCGACCTCAATAGGCAGCACATGAAATGTCCACCTTTTATCCATGCAGTGGTATCGCAGCGATTCCTAGCGGTTTTTCTTTCGCTTATGCGTCTCCTCCCTCTTCTCCTCCTATAGAACCGTTAATTCTGCTAGGAGTACACACTTCTTTGACGCTACAATGTCAGGGCGTGCGTCTGTTGGAATAATGTGTGCCGGAAATTGCAGAAGTGATATAAGAACAACTAACACCATCTAATCGCGGGCTCCACTCAGACAGCGTCAGGTTGGGAGTTATTTGGGTCTTCCGCCCAGGGCATTCACCTTCCTTGTGAAAACAGATCTTAGGTTCTCTGGCCGTTACATACTGTTTATTGGCTTCACACTGTGGCCCTAATGATTTTGGGCATTCAGAGAGCACGTGACGCAAAATTCCTCGATCATTTTGACATAATGCGCATACATCAGTGTCAGTGTATCCTTACAGCTTGATGTTGGTTGCATTTGGTATGATATCATAGGCAGATCACAAGCTGGTATTGTCAATGGCTCCGTTGCAATCAGAGTATTCCATGATAGCTTCATCGGATCAGTATCACACCATACAGTCCAAGCATATTTGGACTGACATTCAGCAGTAGTTGTTCGCTGCTTTTCTGCAAAATTCCTGATTTCTTCAATCATCATGTCTCTTTTTCCCTTTGGATCCTGTTCCGAAAAAAAAACTGGTTGCTTGTACTGCCCAGGACGGCTCGATTGGTTTGGGTTACCCCATAATCTCCTTGGTGCGCGGGCTGGATTCTGCTTCTTGGATGGCTTCTACTTCCGACGTTTTGGTGCCAGTTTTGATATCTGGCCGTAACCTGTGGATGAACTCATCGCTTGACTCCTTCATCATCACGTGAATGCGTAACTTCCCAACCTTGAACTGCTCCACCATTGAGGGGATGGGAAGTTGCAGGTTACCGGCATTGGTATAGAGTCCCGCCATAGAGAAGCAGGTGTGGAACTCCAAGCCACTTGCGTAGGTACTTGTTGAATGCGAGACAGAGTAATATCATACACGCGCAACGGTCACAGAAGTCGGGGTAGCAAACCATCCCGGTAGCCCCATGTCTTCAATTTGCCGGAGAGATGGGTTATGTCGACGGATTCAAGTCCATACTAACATTGTCCAACCAGTTTTGGCATTGGCGTCCTCTCCTACGTCCACCTACAACGGTGCCTTGCATGATGGTCTTGCACAGTCTGTCGCGTATGTATACACACACACACACATATATATATACATATGCATATATATATATATATATATATATATATTGTATGCATATAAAGAATAGATTGATAGATACATCAATCATACCAGCCGCACATCCAATCTTACAGCACCTGGTGTTCCCAAGCGGTCAACCGCCTAGTTACTGACCAGGCTCGATGCTGCTTAACTTCGGTGATCGCACAAGAACCTTTGTTTCAATGTGATGAGGCTGTGAATCTATAAATAAGGAAAGAAAAAAGGAAAGAAAGAAAAAACGAAAGAAAGAAAATGAGAGAGAGCACGAAAGAGTGGTTTTTATTAATTGTCTTTTTAGTTTAACTTGAATTCATTTTTTTATGATTCTCGTTTTAAAAAGTGTAAGAATCTTCCTTTTCTTTTTCTTTTTTTAATATTCGTATTAATTATTTCTGGTCTATTATCACCAAATGAAGATGACGTCCAAACTTCACCGATTATTAAAGTGAGAATAATCGCAACTCTTGTTATTGAAACCTGCCTAATATCTCAATCTCTCAGCCTCTCCGTAGATAATTCGCACCGAGTTTTGACCAACAAACGTTTTTCTGTTCATTTCTATATAGAACTGTCCACCCAATACCAGGCCCCAAAGCCACTCATGGTAGAAGATTACTGTGCGCTGTTGTATGAGCGTAAGAAAAGGCAAGATTTGAAGTTCATGGGACTATGTAGGGAATATAACTGTTAACCCTAAACTTGAAAAGGTCAAAATTGTAGTGACTTGGAAGAGATCTTTATTAATGAAATAAGAAAGGAATGGGGTTGATTCATTTCACTATACAGGGCATGGCGGATTGAAAAAAAAATCCAAAATAAAATGGAGGGTGGTTTTTCCCCATGACGCCGCTTTTAATTTAACTACCTTCATTTCTCGGTAATGTTTATTGTTATAAAAAGTAATGATTAGAATTGGAATAAAACCTAAACATATAATTAAAATCAATTTATACATTTTGTTGTTCTTGAGAATTTACAACGAAAATATTAAACACTATTTATTAGACTGTTCATTTTTCATTTATTTGTTTATAAGCAATTCGTCCCAAGCAAGGCAGGGGTGCCACTATCACGCAAGGGGTTACAAAAAGTGAGAGTAAGAGTAAAGAGGAGTGTTTGGGAAACGGATAATGAGAAGGAGGGGGATCAAGGTCAAGGCATCAGAAGATGTCGATTGACATTACATTTGAATATTTGAAGATTATAGCTATCAGGGAAGCAAGTGATAGGAAGTGAGTTCCACAGACGGGAGGTGCGAGATAAGAAGCTGTTGGAGTAGAAGAGATGACTACATTTAGTCGTTTCGACAGTGAAAAGATGGGACCGAGATGCCAAGCTCGTAGAGCGCTTAAATTCATGCAATTTGGGAAACAGTGAAAGTAGTTTGTCGGAGCAGTTGCCATAAAATTACTTGTAGAAAAGACAGAGGGAAGCCACAGCACGTCTGTGAGAAAGTGACTGTAGACGGGGTGCCAAGATCAGGACCAAATGCGTTGCATATCCGTCTCTGGATTTTGTCTAGGACCTCAAGATGAACAGCAGGGGCACCAGACTATATATGGTAGCAGTATTCCATGCAAGGATGAATGGTTGATTTGTAGATTTGAAGGATGGACTCAGGCAAGAAAAACCTTCTGGCGTGACAACTTTCGTTACGCTAGATAAAGCTATAGATTCAATGTAGATGTTCCACTTAACGTTAGCGGTCAGCGTGAGACCAAACAAGCGGAGAGAGGCGCTCTCGTGAAGTTGGGCATCAGCAATCCTGATGGGAGGCATGGAGGGTGCTCTTTTTAGAGGCATTAAATTTTACAAGCCATTTCCTGCACCAGTCAACCACAGATTGGAGGTCATTCTCGAGGCCTACGGCCAGATTAGTTTTGTCTACTATTAAGGCAGGAGTAAATAGTAGTGTCGTCAGCCTAGATGTCAACTTGGGAGTTGTTGACATCAGGAAGATCGTCGATGAAGATCAGAAACAGTGACGGCCCCAGGATAGCGCCTTAGGGAACACAAGCGTTCACATGAAAGGAACTAGAGAACCCGTTTAGGACGACCTTCATTTCACGGTTTGGCAGGAATGATTTAATTAAGTCAAATAATCGTCCTTTAATGCTGTATCCCTGAAGCTTACGAAGAAGGCCTGTGTGCCAGACCCTATCAAACGCTTTAGAGATATCTAGAGCTATGGCTCGAGCTTCTCCGTCATTGTCAAGTGCATGGTGCATAAATTTAGTTATGGCCGTGAGTACGTCAGCGGTGGACCGGGAAAAGCGGAAACCATATTGCTTGTCTGAGAGCAGATCATGACCAAATTTTACTTTTTTAGTTTATAGTCATAGCTTAGTTACAGGAAAAAAAACAACGTTGTCTTACGGCGACATCACCTTGAAACACCGGTTCCCGTAATATCACCGAAGTTAAGCAACGTCAAGTATGGCCAGCACCTAAATGGGTAATCACTTGGAAATGCCAGGTGCAGTAAGTTTCGATGTGAGGCTGATTTAATGCCCTTGATAAATATATGAACCCACATCTTCTCTCCCAGCTATGGGTTAATTAGTAAGACTTGTATTTCTCAAACCATTATTATCTCCAAAGAAAACATAGAATTGTTTAAAAAATTTCGGCATTAAATAACCCATAGAAACTGATATGCCACTAAACCAAAAACAACCTGTCGCCAATTTAAACGAATGCCACTTTCTTTCCTTTTTTTAAACAAATTTATTGAAAATTTGTATTATTTTTTTATATCAGATTTAAACGCGGAAATGTTCGAATATATTTCAGTTAAATTTTCACTTTTCAAAATTATAGTTTATAGTTATAATTTAGATATACTGAAAAGCAGGCGCACCTATAGTCCGGTTCACATTCCTCCCCGTCTTTTGAACAAAAATAAAGCTTTATCCTATGCTTTCTGTTTAGGATTAGGTTTCCAGTTCCTTCTAAATTCTATTTCAACTCTAAACTCTTAACTTCTCGGCATAAACTCTGAAATTTATCCTATTATCTGGTTTTCGGTTCTTTCTAAAGTCCTTTCTTTCTTTTTCACTTTCAGTCGTCTATTGCGTCTTAGTGGCGTTAAAGCCTTGCTTGTGGTGAACTTATTTTAAAAAAAAGAGAGAAAGAGAAAGTGTTTTACGCTAATGCCTGTTTTAATTGATGGCAAGTGGATATGGTTTAAAAAACGAAGCAAAAATATTTGTTTCCTAGATGCCAGATGAAATAAAATGATATTCCTTCAAGTCGATCACAGTTTCGAAACCGATTTGATACATTTATTAACTTTAATTGTCTTTAAAAAAATAGATCTTGTAATAACTTTAAAAATTCCATTCTTTATCCTAAGAAATTTGCATTGTTTCCCAAGAATTTCATTTTGATATTAAATAACGCCCAAATGAAAATGTCTTGAATACAAGTCAAACCAAAGTGTATCATATTCTATTGTGCTATCAGCCAGCACATTACTCTGGCTACATAAAAAATCTTGATTGTTCCCAAGCCGGGAATAAATGACAACCGTGCCACACATTTGGCCGTCATCTCGTTTCTTTTATTACTAAGTTCATCATTTCTTAAGAAACAATGGAGTAAACTAACGATTGATTTATAGATTTTTAGATCAGAAAACAAATACAAGCGAAATCTGGAGAGAAGCCATCAATTCTGTAAGGAACAACTTACGTAGAAAATATATACATAAACAAACACACGTAGATGTGTAGTCACACACATATACCAACGTTCTCAGAGGTTAACACGGCATACATATACAAATTCGCTTATACATACAGATATAAGTACGGAGATGAATTCTACTTAACAATTCATACATGCAAACCATATATATATATATATATATATATATATATATATATATATATATATATATATATATGGAGGGGGTTAAATTAGGATATAGAATCCTAAGAAAAATTTAAAGAAATTTGACCAATGGAAAACGTTTCAGTGAAAATAAATTTCATTACGCGTTTCGCTCTTCTAGGCTTCATCATATCCAAAAACGAAACAAAGAATTGTGTGTATATGTATTTGTGTCTATGCTTAAGTAATGAATCATAGAATCACGAGAAACGACAGCTTAGGGAAAAAGTAATATGATTAATTATTTAAGCATACAAGCGAATACACATGCACCCAATCCTTTGTTTTCTTTTGGATCTTATAAAACCAAGAATGGTGAAAAGCATAATCAAATCTATTTTCAAAGAAACGTTTTTCATTTGTCAAACAATCACTATACACACACACGCATATATATATATATATATATATATATATATATATATATATATATATATATATATATGAGTGTGTGTGCGTGTGTCTTGATAATATTATAAAAGGCTCAAACACTAATATTCCATGGTTATAATTTATTACATTGGAATCGTAATTCTTTTTGAATTTTCTGAGGAATTGGATCGTGATTACGATTCCAATGTAATAAATTATAACCATAGAATATTAGTATTTGTAAGCCTTTTATATTATATTCTTGCTCTGTTTTGGACATTGACATCTACCTGGGTTCTATCGTCTTGGAAATATATATATATATATATATATATATATAGTTTATGAAAAAACTAGGTAATCTGTATGGGTAAACCTAAGGAGGATATATATATATATATATATATATATATATATATATATATATATATATATATATATATATATATATTGACCACTAATATTATATTATATATATATATATATATATATAGTTTCACTCCTGGTAAATTATAAGAACACAAGAAAAATTAAATAAAATCTTAACTGTAGTAACTTGTCAGTCGTTTTAATAAAACTTGTATAAAAGATAGGTTATTGCGCAAATACACAGTTATTAAATTACATAACCGGGAAGTCAACAATGAAAGTTACACTACAACATTCAGAAAAAAAATCTTATTTTACGACAAAAAAACTACAGCTGAAAATGAATTCCAACATTTAAATAATGAAATCCCAAAACATAATGCGATACTAAAAAAACTCGTTGATGAAACCCGAATTAAGATGAAGCATAATATCATATCGACCTAAGTATTAATGATGATAAGTTTAAACACAGACACATAATTGCTAAAAAGCTTTGCAACTTACACCATGGAAATATTCTACTTCCCAACAACATTGTCAAATATCTCAAGTCAAAATTTGACCTCCTCTCAATGAAGACCGAAACGGAAATTCCACACCAGTCATTATTCCAACTGGAAACTGATAAATAATAAAACTCCATCCAAACCCCAGAGATCTTATCAAGATCGCCCTCTTCGTAATAATTCCAGAAAAAAAAATATATAAGAACACGAGAAAAATTAAATAAAAAACTTAACTGGAGTACCTTTGCAGCTGTAATTAATGAAACTTGTATATAAGAGGGATTGCTGCCCAGATACACAATTATATATATATATATATATATATATATATATATATATATATGCAAAATTTCTGGTAAATTTTAAAAACCAGAAACGGAATCCTCATTAAGTACCATTTTGTTTCAGGACGTAGGTAAGTTAACATAATTATAAAGTTAAATATACTCATAACTTTTAAATGCTTTATTGCAGGCAAATGCAATGAAACAGATGGAAGAAAGACAAAAATAATAGACAATGTATATACATATTTGTCACATTCACTTACGTGCAAATCCCCTTGAGAAAAGTATGGATTCACCTCTTCTACCTCCCAGCTAGGTGTTGAATAGCAGGAGAGACTGGATCCTACAGCCTTGGTTGGCAACCAGTCTACCGCAAAAAGAAACGGAAATCTATTGCAGGAAAATCTGCCAAGTCAGTCATGAATCTAAAAAGACGTGATCGTCCAAGCATGTATCGCATATGAAACTGACTGATACAATTAATATCTTCATTCGTAAAATAAAAATTTGACCAATAATAGAAATATTAGCCTTGATTTTCTCTGTCCTTCTATATCTGGCTTCTTATAGATTATAGATGCAACATAAAGCAAGTAACATCTGAAACTATCAATCAATATGAATGAATGAGCTTACCAATTTTTTAATGTCTCAAAATTGAAGTGGGCGTAACTATTTTAATATTCATTTCACCCCAAGCAAGACAATAAAACCATTAAGACGCAACTGACTGTGAGAGAATATGAGAAAAGCAAACACATTATTAAGAAGAGAGAATAATAAAAGAACATAAATAAAGAAGGCAGAAGATAACGACTGACATTTCACTTAAATCTTTGACTGGAAAATAAGAGAGTTCCACAAATGAGATGTGCGAGAGAAGAAACTGTTAGCATAGAACTTACGGTTACATCTAGTCACTTCAACTGTAAAATGATGAGACCTCGCTACTAATCTTCTATTTGTACATGGCTACCTACAATCTCCTTTTATATGATACCTGACATTTACTATGAATTTCCTTGGGAAATATTGTAGCATACTCTCCATTGATTTGAATTTGAGTTTTTCCTTCTCCTTATCTTTCTCTGCTGTTTAAGTCAAGAAAGAGTTGGATTCATCTTTTTCTCAAGCACATTAGTACAGAGTGGAGTCTGTCTGAATTTCTGGGGTGAGAAAATATCATTATTTATATTCGAACTAATATCCTAATCATTGTTTTTATTATCGGCCTTTTCCGGTTTCCGTCAATCCAAGTAATAAACAAGAAATTTCGAACTGAACTCTTTATTAAATCAACGGGAGTAGATTGCTTGCGTTCTGATGGCCATGTTTAAGGATATCGCGTCTTTTTCTTATTGCATGTACTTCACTACCAGGCTAAATGATTGAACTCACATTATTATATCATCAAATTCTGGAACCAACGCTTTAATCCACTAGGCTAGACTTGTGAATTTAACCTCAGTACTCGACTGGCGGTGAGGTCTCACCAATATATTGTTGAGTTGGCTAGATGTAATCGTAAGTTCTGTGCTAAGTTTCTTTTCTCGCACTTCTCGCTTGTAGAACTCTTTTCCAGCTCCATGTTTTCCTTCAAAAGTTTAAATGAAATGCCAATCCCCCCCTTCTACTGTCCTTCTGATTATTCTTCTTTTGTTCTTGATCCTCAGTAAAGTTTCTGTTTTCTAATTCTTCCATACCAAGTAACCCATTGTGTCTTAGAGGCTTTACTACCTTACTTGGGAGTGAATTCGATAGAAAAAAATTCTATGCCGAAGAAGTCGAAGTCCATAACTTTTGCTTTCATATTTTGGAACAGAAGATAGTCAAATCAGGAGAATAGGGTGGGGGATCAACCAGTTGAAAGTCACAGTCACGTACCGCAACCATTGAAACCATGGATTTGTGTGCTGGAGCACTGTCCTGATGAAGCATAACTCCTTTCATCAATTTGCCTGAGTATTTGGTCTTGATAGCCTTTCGTAACTACCACAGAAAAGTGTCATAGTACTCTCCACTGATGGTGTGGCCCCTTTGAAGAGAGTCAATAAAAAAAAAAACGCCTTTTGCTCCCCACCAAAACTGAGGCCATCATCTTCCATGCGGATGAAACGACCTTGGCCTTCTTTGGAGTTGGTGAAGCGGGGTGTTTCCACTGCATGGATTGTGTCTTTGTCTCTGGTTGAAAGTGATGAACCCAACACTCATCCTGGGTGAGGAAAGCTTTAAGGAAACCAGCTAAATCTGCTTCAAACAATGTCAGATTTTTCCGTGGTGTTATTAGCTTGGAGCACTTTTGAACAGCTGCCAGAAGACTTGGAACTCAATGAGAAGAAGCCTTCATCATGCCAAGTTAATTGTGCAAAAGATTCTCAACTATCTCTCTGAATATATTATTAGCATTGACTATTTCATTTATAGTCAATCGCCTGTCATGCATCACACTGTTGTGAACACAATCAGTGTTTTCCATGGTGGTGGCCGTTCTAGCACATCCAGACCTTGGGTCATTTCAAGACTCTCTTCTAAATTCAGCCACCCAAATTTGTTCACTGTTGATAAAGCTGGATCGTCATCCCCTAATGTAGCAATCATGCCAGAATGAACATTCTTTGGGGCTAAAGCCTTTTTTCTCCAGATACTTGATAACACCACAATGCCAAATTTGGTCTATTTTCAAGAGAAGTCGCTACTATTTACTTTTGAAGTATTTTTTGAACAGTCAGATTTCAGTTCACCTGGAAATAAACAGTGCAGTTATTAAAAACAAGTGTTGAAATTAATGCATGCAAGGTTTCACAGCTCTAGCATCACTCTTTCATAGTCAGCCTATAACGTTTTCAGTCCACCTTTGTAACGTTGATTTAATTTTGATTTTCGAAATTCCATTTGTATGCAAACGATTTTACTCAAGAAATGATGAATCCTGTTTATTTCCCCTTCTTTATTGAATAAAATTATAAAAAGAAAACAATGGCAGCGATATTTTTACGTGAAATCTTAATTTCACCACTTAAAAATCAGTGTGAGGACTACATAACTTGCGTCATTACCTATGTCTATATGTACACACAATTTATTAAAATTTATGTAAAACTACTTTCAGGCTATGTTATTTATATAAAACTACCTTAATGGTATACGTACAAGCCGTCTTATGAAATGTGTTTATGCTTGTGTTCCATGCTACATAGAAATTAAATAACCTGTATTCTAAAATCCGAAAAAATCTTCCGGTTCCAAGAATTTCGATTAATGGTTTTTCAAACTGTAATAACTTTTACAGAATTAATTAATACTAGAAATGCACAGTGTTCAACTAGATTAGAACTGCATTTTTTAAAAGACAGTCTAAAAGGGTAAAATTTACATACATTAAATTAAATCTTAATTTTGACAAGCTGTTTCTTTTCTGTTTGAAACGATTTCGAGCAAATCAGTAGGATAGATAAAACAGCTTGTTCACTTCTATGTGCCATGCCCTTCTGGATGAGTGCAGTCATAGCTCTCCACAACTTTCTATCATTCGTATCTCTAAACATGAGCTGGACTGCTTAGGTTCGCCCAACGTCCCTCTTCTTCCATCCAGGTTACTCTCTGTTTTACTTTGTCCATTTTGCTTTCAGTATGTTCTGTGAGTTAAATTCTCCAAACCCTCTTTCTGTGTTATGTGTCTCCAACATTTAAACTATCTATAACGCAAGTATTCTTTCATTGTCATTTCCCGTAAATCTTCCTTGTTCATATGTTCCACCCATGCCATTCTCGAGTTGACATATAGTCTTATTTAAATTCAATTTACCAGAGTTCTTGTGTGACCTTTCCTTAAGTATATTGATTCAGTCACAACAAGGGTTTATGTTTAAGTTTCAACCCGCACGGCTCAATGCAACCTGCCTCAGGTGAAACAATAAAATTGTTCGAATCTCTTACATACCTAGGAAGCAAAATAAATTATTCTGAAAAAGATGTGAAAATTCGCATTTAAAGCCTGGGTCGTCTTCAATATAATGGATGTAAATCTGTTCTAGCAGACAATTGCAAACGAAGATTCTTTCGCGCCGTTGTAGAGTCTCTTTTAATGTATGGTGCCACTGGCCGGGCATTAATTAAAACCCTAGCGTCTAAGCTTGATGGAACCTACACTCGGATGCTGAGGGATATACTTAATATCTCTTGGAGACAACATCCAACTCAATGACAGCTCTATGGATCTATCCCTGATATCTCTACAATCTTAAGTGAACGCAGAATATGCTTTGCAGGACATTGCTAGTGAGGAAAACAAGAACTTGCGAATGATCTACTGCCCCGGGCATCAAGCCATAGCGCAAGACGGGCTGGTCGCCAAACAACCACCTACATGGACCTGCTATATTATGACACACTAATGACCTTCCGACATTGATGCAGAATTGCGATAATTGGCATGATAGACTTATAAATGTCCGAGTTAGATTGACCGAATAAATAATATACTTGATATCATTTCGGTAACATTCAGCGCATTATAAAGTTCGCCCCAATGAAAAATAATTCTAAGAATATTTCGCACTTGGAAGAAAAACTGCTTTAAGTTTGTTCAGAGAAACTGAATTAATGAATTTTGTGTCTGCAACTATTGATTTAAATTTTGTAACCATTTATCTGAAATTTCATGGCGTTCAAAATGCGTAAATACCATGTCAGCTTTTTCAAAATTCATTCTTATTTATAAAGTAATTAGTGGATTCATAGTTGATGGGTATGTAAACAACAATAATTTGAAAGAATAAAACTAGACATTTGAGAAAAGATCTCCGATTCTGTAAGACTGGCATACAAATTTGTATAGATAACAGTTAAAAGCGTTTAACGTGGGAAAATAATTAGCTCAGATGTACATGTGGCTAACAGTTAGCGGGGCGGAGCCTGAGCCTGTTTCGTTTACTTTGAAAGACATCAATGCACTTTTCACAAGCTATGGATAAAAAAGTACAGTAAACTAGGTCTTTTTAACATTGATAGAGAAACCAATCTAGGAAATCAACTTTGAATACAAAACCCCGAGGAATTAATGAGGAAAATATTGTTTTTAATCGGATTTACCCCAAGCAAGGCAGATTACTGCGTGTAAAAGAATTAGAAAGCAGAAACATTAGTAACGAGCGAGGGCAATAGAAGAGTAAACAGGAAGATAACGATTGACATTGCATATCATTTTTTGAAGTTCAAAGTTAACTGGAAAGCAAGAAGTCAGAAGAGATTTTCACAAGCGAGAAGTGTGAGAAAAGAAACTGTTACCATAGAATTTACAGTTACATCTAAGCATTTGAATTGTAAATTAATGAGGCCTTGTTGTTAATCTTAAATTCATAAAACCTTGGTACTATAGCAAAGTACTCATCCGAACAATTAACATGAATGTATTTATAGGAAAAGGCACAGGGGAAAGCAACTTTACGGCGGTGGCAGAGTAACTGAAGCCGAGACGCCAGATCAGGACTAATAGTATTTCTCATTCTTCTTTGGATTTTTCAAGAATCTCAAAATACAGTAGGGGGGGGATATTCGTACACATACAAAATAATGAATAAACATATTTTTCATATAATTAACTGTACAAATGCATAATAACGAAATATATAGAGAAAACATAAAAAATGATTTAATAGAAATACATTCTATTTATCGATTTTAATGGCACAGATTCCTGATGAAAGCAAATCATCCTGCAACTCTTACCGAGTAACCATAGGATTTTGTTGAATTTGACGCATTAATTTCCTCGGAGATCTTGAAGAAATCTACGGTGGAACACCTGTTCTTTGGTTTTCAACAGTTTTGAGTATTTTTATATCTTGCAATAAATAAACTAATGGTAGCAAATGGAATATTCAAGTTGTTTGAGATTTTCCTGTAACTAACTTTCTTTACAGAGCTTAACAATCAGATCTTTTTGCGAATTTGTCAATTCTTTACCTCTTGTCATGATGATAACCTTCTTGCATGAATATCAATTACAGAATGTTCTGTCTGTAATTTTTAACTAAATATAACTACAGGTAACATTATTGGAACATTCTTGAATATTCCACTTTAATAATCTAGAGAATAAATCAATTGAAATGTTTTAAAATCTGAAATTTTCATTGTACGAATACTTTTTTTACCCATTAAAATAGATAAATGGGATTTATTTCTATTAAATCAATTGAACATTCCACTTTAATAATCTAGAGAATAAATCAATTGAAATGTTTTAAAACCTGAAATTTTCATTGTACGAATACTTTTTTTACCCATTAAAATAGATAAATGGGATTTATTTCTATTAAATCAATTGAACATTCCACTTTAATAATCTAGAGAATAAATCAATTGAAATGTTTTAAAACCTGAAATTTTCATTGTACGAATACTTTTTTTACCCATTAAAATAGATAAATGGGATTTATTTCTATTAAATCAATTGAACATTCCACTTTAATAATCTAGAGAATAAATCAATTGAAATGTTTTAAAATCTGAAATTTTCATTGTACGAATACTTTTTTTACCCATTAAAATAGATAAATGGGATTTATTTCTATTAAATCAATTTTTTTCTGTTTTTTTATGCATCTATGTAGAGTTACTTATATGAAAAAGTATGTTTATTCATTAGTTAGAAATACAGTAAGTTAAAAATCTATATGAGTAAGAATATTTGTTTGCCCCCATTGTACATGTATCAGGGGCACCGAACCGCATACGGCCCTATGTATGGTAGACTTTTGAGAGAAAAACTGTCTCGCGCGACACACTGAACCAACTTTCTTAGCAACAGACCTAGCAATGGATTCAATATAGTCTTTCCACTTCATGTTAGCAGAGAATGTTAACCAGAGCAGGCACAACAAGTTACTCCCCTAGAGATTAGCATCAGCCATACTGATAGAAGGCCGAATGGTGTATCTCAGACAATTAATAGCAGTTTTGTTTTGGAAGCGTTAAAATTAACAAGCCGTTCTTTTCCCCAGTTAACAACAGTCGTTTTTGACATGAGCCAGCAATTTAAAAAATAGTTAGCTGCCTCGTCTTGAATACCAGTTCGTGATTGTATGATGTTAGAGCTTCACACGACGCCCAATAATAATAATAATAATATAATTTAAGCTTAAAAAATAAAAAGTGTTGGATGTGAGTGATGGTTAGTCTTGGAGACCATTTCAGTACGATTTCATCACTAACTGCCTTTCAATTTTAGTATTGTTTCAAACTAATAAAAAGGCATCGTTTTGGTAATGAGGTTGTTGCGTAGTCATTTTTACCGGCTCCTGAGGTAAGTTCGAATTTAGTCAAAATCTAGAATTTCAAAACTCGATTTTAAAAGTCGACAAGATTGTTTGGCACCAAATTTTCTTATCTTCATTTTTCTCCACTTGATCTAACCTTGTACCATACTAAACTGAACTTGTATGTAAGTGCCATATATCGTTCTGTGGTAAGTGGAAATTATGTTTTTCTCCATTAATTTTGCTAAATTTGTTTCTCATGAAAATTGAAACAAAACGTAAAACATCTGTCGAACAAGCGTTAAAGCAGATGTCATTTCAATCAAATCGACTAGAATTTAAAGTGAACACTTTTGTTCTAACAGCTGCGATATTCTGTAATAATCATATTTTAACTAATCGTCTTTATTTATTTCGTCCTCATAATTTGATTTTCATACTTATTTATTTTTCGAATAAACAGAGTAATAGTTTTTTAAAAATGTCTCTTTAAAGTTCTTTCATTCAGTGTTTGAATGCGCTTGCCTAAGTATGTATTTATCAGCCCCCCACCCGTCACAACTGAATGTGACACAAAACTGAAGCTTAATGTGGGATTTTTGGAAAACCGTTCAAAAATTGGTCACCTCACGTCACTTCCCCTTTTAAGGATGCCTGAGATACCGAATAATGATCGTAGGCCCTTATGAAGTGGAAATACTGACCGGAACCGGATGTGACACAAGGCCGCAAATATGAAGCATTCACTGAGGATAGTACTACTCTAGCAAGATCAGTTTGCTAACCAAGTGCGGCTAGATTCTAACCAACTATGGTGAGATACGAACCCTGGCGTAACGATCTTACTATTCGTCCATTACGCAAATAATATCCCACATTAAGTCACTAAGATATGAGCTGTCTGTCACAAGGGTTCAGTTATCACGTTGAAACACTGGTTCTCGTACGATCACCGAAGTTGATCAACGTCGATCCCGGTCAGTACCTAGATCGGTGATCGCTTGGGAATATAAGGTGCTGTAAGTTTGGATGTGTGCGTGGTGTAATGGATAATGGCTCGTATTTGGAAATCGGAGAGCCAAGTTCCAATTGTAGTCGAAGTCTTTGTATTCATTTAAGCTCAAAGTATCCTTTGAAAAGTTATAAATCCGCCTCTTCTCCCCACCCCTATGGATTGTTTAGCAAGACTTGTATCACTAAGCAATTATTTAAAAAGTCTTAAAATCTAAAAATATTTTATGGCTTTAAATAACATCCAAAGGGTTGATAAACCGTAAAAAAGGAATTAATTAGTTTTCCATTGTATTGCTTAGTAGTGTGTTTGATTAATTTAAATAGTTTGTTTCTTTTTAACATGCTTAGATATGTTTGTTTGATTGATTGATTTGTTTGTTTAATGGCACATCTACTCCTTATGGGTCATTTAATGCCGAAGTTTAATTTACTTTGGAGCTTTGAAGCAACAAATATATGATATATGTTATACTGCTTTCACAGTTGAATACATGGTAGATAATACTCAGCTTTTGGGCATATACGTTGGTGTAGACGTAATTACTAGAGGCGGTATGTGTGTTTTATGTTGTAGTTTTGTTGAAGTTATATTTTGTAGGATATATGGATTAATGGCAAGAAATTTCGTTTATGTTGGTTGTTTGGTTGACTTTGTTTAGCAGCATATCAACAGCTATGGTTATTTAAGGCCAAAATCTAAATATTTTGGACGCAAATGTATTGTTGGTCAATTTATTATAAATATGTATTTTTATACTTTCATAGTGTTTTTTGTTTGTGGGTTTTTTATTTGCTCATAGCTGGGAACCCAACAGTTGCTACCACCGCGAGTCAGGGTGGATCTGGAAACAGTAGCAGTTAAGAGGTGGTTCCACGCTTCTACAAACATCCAAACTCGCAGTCAGTGGCCTTGCTGCCGGACGTAGTTTATCGTTATACTCAAGAACATTGTTTGTTTGTGCGTGTTTGGGTGTGCGTGCATGTGTGTGTTTGCACGATATGGAAATGCGGGTAAGTTTTTTTTTTTGTTTTTTTTTTCTGCATAAACAAGCTATTTCGGGTGTTTTCACTGCGAACAAATCTTTTACTTGGATGAAAAAAATACGAAGGATCCAATTCTCAATTTGACCACCCAAGTCAGCATCAATGTCAGCAACAATGTCGATTCTGATCAGTACTTAGATGGATGACCACTTAGGAACAGCAGAATTCGTCAGCAATCTTTTGCTTTGTGTCAAACGGAGCAAAGATTAGTCAACAACGAAAAATAGACATAAGATCTTCTAAACTGTATGTAATTCTACCGAACAACAAGAAGCAAAAATTGTTAAAATGGACGATCATATAGCACTTGTCTTTGCGAGAACTGTAGGGTGGCTATGAACGCTTATTGCACAAATCAAAAACTAGCGCATATAATAGAAACGATAAATCAGAATATATATATATATATATATATATATATATATATATATACAGCAGATAAGAGTGGGTGCTGAAATGTTCTAAGCTCGACACACTTTAAATAACCAAAATAATAAATAGTAGAAATTTTGGAAGAACCACTTCTTAGTCGAGCCGACAACTTATAGAATAAGCATCACGAAAAAAAAGGTGACGTTGTGAAAGCACGAAGCCCAATCATTATCTCCTGTCTAATGAGAATATACATGCTACCTGCATCGCAGCTACGAGTGCACGATATGGGGTTATGTCATGTTAAAAGTTGGGTCTCAGTTACAAATATTTTCAGGTCCTTAACTTAACCAAATTGTTGACAATAAACCTGTTTAGTATTAGTCCTACCATCTTCCAGCAGCTCGCAATAGACAACACATTTCATATTCAACCAAACACTAAGAAATGACTTCTGAAGATGGAGTACTGTTTTTGTGTTTGTATTGGTATTGGTTTCTCATTTTGTGATAATGTCTTTCGTCTGCGTTGATACTGAAAATGCAAAACCCATTTTTCATCGCCTGTAAAAATGCAAGGCAAAAATGAAAGGTTAGTATTCCTGGTTAAATACTGCTGCAGACGGTGGAACGTTTTGTTGGTTCCTCAAGCAGAAGCTCATGAGGAACCAAAATGCCATCTTTACACGTTTTTCCAATTAAAACGAAAACGCTTTATAAATGATACGCTGTAATATAAAAGAGATGATAGACTAATTTAAAGGGATCAACATGTCCCCAAACAACCTTCCGCAGGTTTTGAATTCAGAGTTGTTCTTCTCTAGACCAGTTTGTCTTGCTATTTACTCTTAGATATATATATATATATATATATATATATATATATATATATATATATATATATATATATATAAAAAATATAGTCTTAAGGCGTGCTATATTTATGGAATAAAGTGCTCAATATCAGAGATAGAGCGTGTGTAAATATAAAAATGAACATAGAAGTCAACACTTAGGGCGACAGTCTGTTTCATGCTATATATGCAATCGTCAGGTCTGACGATTGCATAGCATGAAACAGACTGTCGCCTCTATGTTGACTTATATATATATATATATATATATATATATATATATATATGCATATATATATATGCATATCTATTTACCCATATAAAAATAGTGCTTCTTGATAGCATTTTGGTGAAGGATAACTATTGTTTCACTCTTTTCACCCTTTTGCCTTTATGTACTATTTTTTTTTAAGTGAAGTGTCACATGCGACTTGCTTACAAACAGAATTATTCATAACAATTTTTGTTCCCACGAGTCGAAGTGCAATTAAATGCACTGAATCGGAGTTGCATCTTTGTAGTAAATTATTTTTGTCTATATAAAAAATTATAATAAATAATTATTGCTCTTTTGAATTAATGTTTTAAAGGTTAGAATTTATATATTATTTTCGTTCGCATTACATTCAGGTATATATATATATATATATATATATATATATATATATATATATTTTAATTTTTAATTTTCGTTGAGAAAAGCATACATACGCTTCCATAAATGAATCGGATCTTTTTTCTCGTCATGCATATATTTTATCGCTTGCCTTATTATTATTATTATTATTATTATTATTATTAATAGAATATTACACAATGTCTGTAAAATGCTGTCACAAAAAGAGAGAGGAGAAGATAGTTCAAAAGACGTCATAATATGGTTACAACGTCTCCGAGAAATAGTACGATCACCTAGAATTGAGAGTAATGGATGTATAAGACAACTCAAAGATTGTCTTGGATTTTTACTTTCAAACAGATTGGGTTAGTAACAGATTGGAAGAACAGATATAGTCTTCCTCATCACAATTGAAAATGAAGGTCAAATAATTGATGTCGTCATAAGCTGCTCACTACCCATAGAACTGAAGGTTTATATTACCATGTCGTAGAAAATGTTGAAGAAGATTCATTCCAGTAGTGATTGGAGCACTTGGGTCCACGCCATATATGTTTAAAGAATATTTCGATCAATTTGGTTTAAAATACAATTTGCGAACGATACAAAAATCTGCGTACCTCTAAAAGTACTGTCTGAGGTCCATGTTAGGAATTGACGAACAGTACCTTCCCTCTTGCTCAAGCCATCAACATAACAACAGGACCATGATACATTCAAAATAATAATAATAATAATAATGATAATTTATATTATTATTATTGTTCATTCTTTGTCGAATTTCTTTCATTGGCCTACCCTCCACACACACAAACGCAAACACACACAGACACACGAACACACGCACACATAAGCATGTCTGATTAAACAATTTAGCTATGTTGGCTCCTTTCGAAATCACGTATAAGCTTTGTTGTTTCGTGATTAAAGAGAACGAGGAAGGTACCATGGTTGTATATATTCATTTTACTTTTCGACTACTTTCGATATATTCACAATATCATCTTCCCGGTTTTGATGGCTACTACAAATAGTTGTGTGTCTTTGTGGTTAAACGGATAATGATTCCAATCATGCGGCAGTCACAGTATCTTTTTAAATTCTTCCCCTTTGTAAAGGTTATCATGTAAGGCAGGTAAATTATTTGAATTAAATTCTTGTGGTAGGTTATCGTTTTTTTTTTAATGTTTAAATTTAATTTACATATTTCCGAGGAAATATTTACTATTAGCCTTTTAGGACACTTGTACTATATTCATAATTAATTTTATTAGAGTTGGATTTAATTTTTTTAATAAAGTTGTCTTCGAGAATTTATAGGTTTTGCTTATTACGTTCTTGGTGAAGTATACGGGTATTGTCGACTAATATACTTTTAAATAGTGAATGTGGACACGTTTATTCCTGCAGATGTTATGCAATGAAGAATGAATCATTCATGTGTAGAGTGAGTCGTGCTGACAGCGTTATTGTAGAATGGCCAACATATACATAGGCATTTTTTGTCGGAGATGCAATCTCCCAAAGAGCATTTAAATTGATATATACGAAAGGATCTTATTAAAACTAAACGCTCACAACATATCTAAAGTCTTCAATCAGACATGCTTAAATGAAAATATGCTGACAATATATATATATATATATACATATATATATATATATATATATATATATATATGTAAAATGAAAGTCCGACAATTTATATTATGGAGTAATATATATATATATATATATATATATATATATATATATATATGTATGTATTTGTGTAAGTGTCAGTTTCTGAGTTTATGTGTGTGTATAGTTATCAATAATAGAAAAGAGAAATAAGTAATTTTTCTCCCTACATTAAAATTATTTTACTTGATAAAGATCAAAGCGAATTCGAATTCGATGTCGTTTTATTTGACATTTCACAGAAGGTTTGTTTATGTCTTTCTAACTGACGTTTGTTTCGTAAAGTGAGAAGAACGGTAAGTCTGAGAAATTATTTTTTAATCTAAAAATATTATAGAAGAAATTCTTTCATTACAAAAAGGCAAACTAAGAAGAAACAAATAACAAGACGAGATTTAGTTTCTAATTTCAGAAGGTAGACAGTAAAAAAAGAAATAAAATCAAAAATAAAAATAAAATAAAAGCCGAAGCAAAATTCATTGTGACAAATTAAGCTATTTTGCTTTGTAATGGATGACTCGAAATATTTCCCTGTATTCACTAACAACCAGTTTTCGAATCAGATTTCAGTAAGAATTTGTGCATTTTCGAAACTGTCAAGTAAAATTTGGATTTCTCCTTTTTGTGCTATCTTTTGCTATAGTGAATTCCTGCAAATCCCATGTGAATGCTCACTCATACGCAAACAAGAACTTAAAAGACTGAAAAATATCCCCTAAATTCTTGAACATTGTTGAAGTTCATGCGAACAGGAAGTCTGGAATATGTTAAATGATGAAATACACACACACATAAACGCACCCATACACACACATACACACACGCACCCACACACACGCAAACACGCAAACACACACACAGACACACACATATATATATATATATATATATATATATATATATATATATATATATATATATATATATATATATATATATATATATATATATATCTATATCGAGTTCACCAGTACTAGCGTGTTTTATTGAAAAATACTTTTGGCTCAATTTTAGAAAAAATAAGCCAGCTGTGACACTTTGAAAATATTCCTTATATGAGAATTGTCAAAATATGATCAAAAACATTTTTTTTTCTTTCAGTTACACACCACTAAATCTATCTTAGGAGGTGCGGATAGTGTAACAGTTAACGGCGCAGAAAGTGAAATCAGTGGTCCGAGTTCAATTTCCGGTCGATTTTGTTTCGGTCGCTTCCCGCAAATGTCGTTGATAAAAGCTTGAAGCCTGCAGCTATGGACAGACCGGTCTCTCTTGTCTTCAGTTAGCAACAAGTCTAGGAGAAGGAAAACGCTGAAAACCAGTTTTAAGAGGGATCGGCTCCATCAGGCCATCTTGCTTTAGGCACACCAATTGCAGTAATTGTTGCTGTATACGAGTATCCCGACAATATGACGGAATCTATCATCACAATAACAGGATTTGAACGTGCTTGTAATGCAGTGGATCTCAACCTTTTTTTACCCATGGACCCCTTTCCTCTTCTTTTTATCTTGGTGTACCCCTTCATAGCTATTGGACATAAGAACAATTTTCTATTCTTCGCTAATATAAATTTTAAGGTGTTAATTATCAAAGAAATAGTATACGATTAAGCTTTATTTTTTAAATGAAAACTAATTTAATACAAATAAAATATTCTACTATAATTATAATAATAATTATTATTACTATTTTTAATTAACACAACAATTGAGTTTTGCCTGTGGACCCCCGGAAATATTACATGGACCCTAGGGGTCCATGTAGACCCCGGTTGAGAACCACTGTTGTAATGTAAAGGTCATTAGCACAGAATATGGGACTGACGGAACGAGTTCAATTTTTAGATAAGGCTTTACGTTCGACTTGCGCAATTACTATTGGAAAATCTATGAATTCATCACATCTACGTGTTAATAACAGAATCAGGGTCTCTAGCTTTGCTTGACAACAAGTCTAGGAGAAAGACGACTCTGAATTCGAAACCGGTTTGGCGTTTTACTAGGGATTTCATCCCTACTTATCACGGAAACTATGGCAGAATCCCCTGATATGGTGAGGCTAATTCCCTGGCATAGTCGTCGCGCGGATTGTGTAAATAAATGTTGTCCTTAGTTCATATATGCATACGTATGTCTATGGAGCTCCCCACATAAAAATATCTTGTGTTACATCCTATCTTAGTATGGAGGTCAAGTAAATATGCCTGGCATGGTGAGGCTATAGTTCTTAAACCGACAGAGACGCTTACAAGGTTGACATATATGCATCTAATAACAGAATTTAGGATATGCTCTATTTTCTCCTTTGGTTATAGCATATAACAAGAGATACGTTTATATATATGTATATATATACCTTTCAGTAAATAACTCACAATCAACCGCTCTGTACATTTCTTAAGTGTGCAATATGGTATAAATAAGTAATTACTTGAACCTGAAAGCATATTACCAAAGATACGAAACGGTTTATAGATATAATTTTCACTAGGGGACTCCCAATTAACCATAGTGTATATTTGTTAAGCTTGCAATATGCCATAAAATAAGTATTTACTTAAATCTAAAAGCATATTACCAGAGAACGAAACTGTGTATGGTTATACTTTTCAATAGGGAAGTCACAATCCACTACAGCGTACATTTGCTAAGTGTGCAATATGGCATAAAATAAGTATATACTTGAACCTAAAATATCGCTATTCACGTTGTTGTAAGATTAAATTCTTATATATATTTAATGGTATGAAATTATTTCATCTTATCAACACGTTAGAAACAGCATAACTCCGACCAAAACAAACTACTTACACTTTATCTTGAATGTAATATATCGTAAAAAATTACGTGATAAAAGAAAAGATAAGTATACATATCTTTTACGAAACTTGGAGTAAGGAGAAAAGTAGTCTTTAAAACCATCCACTATTTTCTCATAGTAGTAAACACTAAGCCAGTTTTATTCTAGAATCTTGATAATCCATCAGTTAAAAACTACATTTTCGCCTTAATCTCCGTCGTTCCTGCCATTCGAAAAAAAAAAACCCTGTTGTTGACTTATTCCCTCGATTAAGTAGGATTAATTAAAACCATATTAACCTCTTCTCGAATTTCTTAGACCCGGTAAGTGTATGACTGAAAAAACTCTGAAGTGAGGAAAGTTTGATTAGACGAAACAACATACTTAAAAACCAGGAAATGACTCAAGACCAGCTGCAACAAACTTTTTATACATCTTTTTTTTTTTTCATCCATATCGAAACCTTTTAAAATTCCAAGATTAATTCTCTCAGCGGATAAGCCAGCCAGTTGGAACAGACGTTGATAAGTGGGTTGATAAAAATATATATCTATATCTATGAGAGATTACTTAAATTGACAACATTGTATGTATTTGTAAAATCGTTCCAAGTACGTAAAGATATGCAAGTGTGGATTTGCGTTCAACATAAAGTTTTGATTGCTACAAGGTGGTGCCGTATATTTCGTGCTGTGTTTGCTAACTCAACTTTTAAAGGGGACACTTTGTTTTGTTTATTAAATATGATCTTAACCTCTCATGTATTTTCAGCGAAATTAGTGAATTGCTTATTTATTTTTCTGTTATTTTTCTTCGTGTTTCTATTCTTCATTGATGGAAACTTTTGCGAACGTCATAAAATAAATCATTAAAATGCAATAAAATTTTGCCGTTAAATACCAATGGCAATTTTATGAATAACTAATGAATCTAAGATTTTGTTACATCGACGAATATTATTATTTCAGAGTATAGCATCTTTGGGGAAAATGTCCGAAAGCCATACTACGGGTTGGCTCCAAGTATTAGGAATTAAATTGGGTAAATGAAACTGTGCCGAAATCTGTGCTAGCATCTTGAACGAGGGTTTGAATATCTGGCGTTGTTCAAATTATTTATCATACCAGATTATGTGTATATCTTCCAGAAACTGTAAGGTCTGATCCGGATAGCTGCAGTATAATCCACAGGTTGACTGTGGGTGTTGACGCATGCTCAGCTAAAATTTCGCTTCAATGATGTACCTGATTAAACGTCTACAACAGGAATTAGACAGACGAATACAATAAAACTCAATTCATATCTAAATTCTTCAAGATAAAAATATAGAAAATAAAATATAGAAAAAAAAAGATGATATTAACTTTCACAAATTAAATTTTTTCTATAACATTTATTACTGGAAGAGCTATTATATTATTCGAATTCCTTCGATAAAGCATTATCAGTGATTAATTTTGCTTAGTATTTCTTTCATTTTAATTTTTTAACAGATTTTCCCCATCTTTGTTGTTGTTATTGGCCGTTGTGTTCTTTGGGCTTGATAAGATGCTTATCGATCCTGGTAATTGACAAGGAATTTTGAACAGAAGCCTTTATCGAATCCATGGGTATAGGTTGTTCACGTTCCGGCTTTTTTTTTTTTTAGAAATTTTTGTACTGCTCACTTGAACTGCGTCTGTACTACCAGACCCTGGGATTGAACTCACAGTTACTATTTCATCAAATACACGAACCAACGTTTTAATCCACCGATTAGTGGAACGAGAATAACTTACCCCCGTAGATTAAATAAAGTGTTAATTTGGTAATTCGCTGAAGGTTACCCGAAACGATGAACACTTGATAAAGCACCGAGGGCATAACGGCTGAAATGTTGGATAATAACAACAAAGATGTGAACAATAGTCTGAGTGTAAATAATGATATTCTCCGGCATGCTATATATTAGGAAACAATTATAAAGCTTAAAAAAATATTTTTCCTTAATGAATTTATATATTGTCGATATATATAAACATACATAGATATCAAAATCATAGCCAGTTATTAAGCAAAAGGTGACGTTGTACTAAAAAGAAAAACTGCCAGATGCTCTTTTTTTTTCTAATCGCCCTGTAATAAAAAGAAAAAAAATATAAAAATACGGAGAGTGCATTGTGTGATGCATTGACTCAGGCACGGAAACAAATACTTATTCATTGTCGCATGTTTCCACGCACCAACGCCGATCACATCTCAATGTTGAACTTGATTCTAACGTAGTCAATGTTGCGCACGGTGCACGTCTCTCAGCTAATGTCAAGCTTTACGAATAACTGACTATCACCGCCAAGTCGGGAACAAATTCGTCACGTCTTTAATTAATATAGTGAGTACGATCATCAGTGAATGTTTCATTTGGATGAACTTGTAAACTTAAAACTAAATTCTTCTTAAATACAACAAAAAATGGGCCTAAATGTTTGCTTATTATTAAGGGCTGACAAGTTTTTTTATTATTCTGTGTACACCTATTCGCTAGAATGGCTGGCTAGTTTAACGTAAAGATAACCGTGATGGGTAATAAAGCTGTATAACTTAATTTAAGTAATATTTGCGAAGATCTCAGGCCGAGAAGACTTAATCAAATCGGATCACACGGTATCCTTTTTTACAAAGGGGCAATTCCCCCCCCCACTACCAGAGAACATATTTTCTTTATTAAGTCTCTTCAATGTACAGGGTGATAGACGTAATTCTCACTATTTAAAAAAAAAAGAAGAAGAAGAATATGACATCTACTCAAAAATGGCTATCCGCAAAATAATGTTTGACTTTATTATTATTATTATTATTATCTCTCTCCATCTCTCTCTCTCTCTCTCTCTCTCTCTATATATATATATATATATATATATATATATATATATATATATATATATATATATATATACACACATATACATATATATATACACTTATATATATACACGCATACATACAAAGACACACACACACATGAAGGGACTGCATCGAATAAATACCGTATTGTAGTTTTATTTTTATGCCACCAATCCAAGTGTGCCCCCACCGAATCTATGATATACATATACCTATATCTATGATACCGTATCTCCCACTATATCTCAATTGTCATAAGGTAGTAATCATATAAAATACAAATTTTGTTGTAATCTAATTATGTACAGTAATCGATCATATGGAATAGAGGTGAATAATTCTACTAGAAAAATTGAATATAAATACAGTGTATCTAAATACAAATTAGAGACATGTCAGAATAGATGTTTCTGCGGAAAATTTTAAGCATCAAATTGAAATTTTTCTTGTTAAAAGTTCGAATAATTTAACAGAATTAAAATTAGGGATGAAAAATAGTGAATTTTGTATAGTGTTTTTTTTGTTTGTTTTTTTTTTGTTTTGTTTTTTTCGAGACTTAGCATGAGCAAAAGAAATTCACGGATTTGGATGAATAAAAAATGACCTTCCGGATGACGTCAAACATTTGAAAATTTTTCATCCTTTAATAGTCAGTTGTGCTTAGTTCAATTTGTAACGTATATAGATGTAAATAGAAAAATGTAGATGTTGATAGGATAGCGAGGGTCAAAAAGTACTGGTCGGGATCCCAATCAGGCTTTTCCACCTGCGGTCCGGTGGTTTGGGATTAGTATGCGCCGGCCCATTACTTGAACAAACTTCCTATGTGTGTGACTTGTCGCGCGATGTGTGTGTATGTGGGATAACTTTCTTTTGCTTTAATTCTCTATAATCAAATTGCTGTACCTACCACTTTATTCTTCGACTAGAGCCCTGAAGAGCGAAGAACGCCAATTCATTATCTTTTTTTTTTTCCCTTTTCTCGTTTTTTTTTCAATTGCTTTAGAGTAAATATTTTCTTCGGCTTTTCCCTATTCTCCGTTTCCCAGTTATATATATATATATATATATATATATATATATATATATATATATATATATATATATCTTATCTTATTATTAAAAACAGATTGTGTGTGTGTGTGTGTGTGTGTGTGTGTGTGTGTGTGTGTGTGTGTGTATATATTGGATCGGATTTCCTACATTTTTCAACCGATTTCAACAAAACTTCACAGGACTACATAAAATTACCTTGTGGTGGTTCTAACAGCGCCAAAATGGAGAAATATAATTGTTTTTGCACAAAATCAATTTGAAAACACGATTAAGAGACATCGTGAAAATGGAAGGGGGACAACTCACATCGGATTTCCTATATTTTTCAGCCGATAAAACAAAACTTCACTTTTTTCTTTTTTTTTTTTTTTTTTGGCAGGTAGTGTTTCTTATTCTCTTGCACACGTTTTTTTTATTTTAATCATTCAGAATGCTTTAAAAATTCCATTTACAAGACAATTATTTATAATAAAATTCTATTCAATTGGGAGACTCATAACGATTGAAAACAATGTTTTTGTTTGAGTTTGGGTTTGACCAATTCGTAAAAAATAAAAAAAATAAAAACTAATTAAGACATGCGTGTCCGTCAACCTTAAACAATAATCTAACGATCTATACTGATTGTACGAATACAAACATCGGATAAATTCTTTATCTTTAGGGAAAGATAATGAAATCTAAACATACACAAGTCCTAACTAAAAATAATAACCGGAACGGGAAACTACTTTAAATACACATGGTGTCCAATTTTTTACTGTATTCAATAAGTAAAAATCATAAAATGTAAAAAGATTATTATTACAGAAACGCTACTAAATGAATAAGATTTGTTAGATCATAATTAATAAACCCAAATAAAGTTAATATTTTTGTATTAGAAACAACGAGTGGAAAATATATTCAAATCAGAATTCTAATTATGAATCACCACAAGCAAAATATGCAATTTTTTTTTACTGTATTCAATAAGTAAAAATCATAAATTGTAAAACTAAAAGATTACAGAAAGGCTACCTACATTTTTCAAACCGATTTCAACAAAACTTCACTTTTTTTTTTTGGCAGGTACTATTTCTTATTGTCTTGCACACTTTTTTCTTTATTTTTACATTCAGAATGCTTTAAAAATTCCATTTACAAGACAATTGTTTATAAAATTATTCTATTCAATCGGGAGACTCATAACGATTGAAAACAATGTTTTTGTTTGAGTTTGGGTTTGACCAATTCGTAAAAAAAAAAAAAAAAAAACTAATTAAGACATGCGTGTCCGTCAACCTTAAACAATAATCTTTGTCAATTTTATTTTTCAGTCTTTATGATGGTGGATACTTGATCTATCTCTTACTGTTATATCCCCGGGCAACGCCGGGCTCTACTGCTAGTATATATATATATATAAAATTAAAATTCATCATAAATAAAATTATTGTCAATAATAAAGCTATAAAAACAGATACATCAAAAGAAATATATATATAAATATATATATATTGCGTTTAATGTCTGTTTTATATACATATATATATATATATATAAGTAATACATACATACATATATATATATATATATATATATATATATATATATATATATATATTAAATTTGATTTTTGTGTCTGTTTTTTATAGCTTTATTATTGACAATAATTTTATTTATGATGAATATTATTTATAAACAGTTTGTAAATAAAATGGCTTGTGATATGCTGAATGTACTGCACGATTTACAAATGTAAAAAGCCAATGGCCATAAAACTTTGTCTCAAAGCATTCTGGGAAAACTAATTTATTTTAACGTAACAAAAAGTTAACCTAAAGCTTGCAGTGTTCAGTAATAATGTTGCTTACTTTAAATGATGTTCATTTGCATGTATTCAATAACATTCTTTCTGAAGTCTACAAAAAATCTTTTCTCCTGTCAAGCTGAAATATGTAGCGTTAGAAAATGTATATAATGACGATCCTATAGCAAGTTTAGTAGTCAAAATCTAGTTTCAAGAACATCCAAGACGCTTATGGGCATGGAGAAGCACAAGAGGAGAAACGAAAAACAGATCGACTACGTAACGATCAATAAGTAATTCAGGAAGGCAATTTCAGGATCTAAGACATGTCCAAGTGCTGCCTGAGGGAGCGACCAGTTTCAAACTCAGTAATGTAATCTCAGAATAAAACTATGGAAATTAAAGAAAACCAAAACAGAACCTTAATTCCAATACGACAGACTACCGAATGACGCGAAATGTAAAGGCATGTATACTGACGGCGTTAAAAGTAAATAAGAATGGGAAATCAAAGTGGGATATGATAAGAGAAGCTTTAGTGACATCAGCAAACGGGATCATCCTAAGACAAACCATACAGGGAAAAATAAGGATTGGACGACAGATGAAGTTCTCGACAAGCAGAAAAGGAGTCAGCAAACTATGCCAAGATATAGTACATTATACAAAATAATTAGAAACTAACGTAAGCAGTAGCTCAACGAAAAGTGTACAGAAATAGAAAGAATGAACATCATATTTAAGGCAGTTAAAAGAATAAGAGTAACAGGACAAAAAACATACACATTGACAGAATGTATAAAATCAAAAGTGGAAACGCTTATAATAAAGAAAGAAAAATACTTCAAAGATGAAGCGAACGTATCAGAGAACTCTTCCGTTACAAATATGGAAAACCTGTAATACACAAAAATATGGAAGAACCAGAAATATTTAAAGTGGGAACAAAACTGGCCAAGATGAACAGGAACAAAGTAGCAGGACTTGGTGGCATTGTAATAGAGTCTAGCAGCTTTAGATGATTTCGGCATTGGCAAAATTAATGAAATAATAAATGAACTATACGACAGTGATGATATATTGGAAGACCTTATTAGATTTATTCTGATCGCGCTCCGATGAAGGCAGGTGCAAATGAATGTGAGCTCCAATCAGCCTGAGGAGCCGAATATCATCTTAATTCCGATGAATTGTGCGCGTAACAGAATTAAACCGGAAATAGGACAAGAATATTTTGTTAAAGACACTGGAACAAGGAATGCAATATTTCTTCTCAGAATTATACCAGAAAGAGCAATACAAATGCAAAAGGATGTATAACTATGTTTTATAGATTATGCAAAAGCGTTTGTACAGAATTCCTTGAAGTGCTTGATTTATTTGGGAAAGATATTGGAATAATCTTGAATTTTTACTGGATGTAGATTGCCTCCATACCGATAAGAAAGGAATTCAGTAAATACACAGAAATGGAGGTAAAACAAGGTTGCATCTTCTCAAAAGACCTGTTCAACCTTTATAATGAGGCGACCTTGAGGAAATTAGATGTCCTACCAGGATTTATGTTTGGCGGACATGATCTTAAGAATATATGACATGCAAATGACATATTCTTGATAGCAGACACAGAAATGAAATTACATGAACTCCTAGAGAACGCAGTAAAGACAGGAAATGGTAAGAGACGAAGCATCAATTGTAAGACAGAACTTATGACTGGCAGTAAAAGGGAAATAACCAAAGAAGCGAACCACGAATCGAAAACAACAAAATCTAGCAATTACGAAAATTTAAATATCTAGAAAGAGTTTTAACAGAGAACAGAAAATGTGACAATGAAATCCGAAGGCGTATTGGAGTAACGAAAGATGCTTTTCAAAAGCCCAGCAAAGTATTAAAAAACAGGAAATTTCGTTAGAAACGATTAAAGAATGCTGAACTATTATGCAATATGGGTCCTCCTAGCTGAACAATCATATCAAGAAGAGATTTGGGGCAAATTTATGTTGTTCTACAGAAGGATGCTGAGAATACCATGGGTCGAACATGTGAGTAACGACAAAGTCTTAAGAAAAAATGGAGACAAAAGGATACGTCTACTTATAGTCAGAAAGAAACAGTTGAAAATTCTAGAGGAAAGAAGGTTTGGCAAATTTGACAACCATAGTACATATTGAAGGAAGTACGTTATGGTGGTGCTTGTCTCACTAGAACAATTATAACTGAGTATTTAGTTCGATCCTCATTGGGTGCCCTACACTTTCGGCATTGTGCCACATTTAAGCTCTACTAAGAAAATTATCATAATAAAGTTGAAGGGAGACAAAAGACAACAGCACATAACCTACCTACCGTGCTTGTATAAATGGTTAGTAGAACAGGGATTAGGAGGGATAGCAAAAAAAGAAAAAAAGAAAAAAAACCTAAGAACTACAAAGGATTGGATGTTGCAGAGAGTCATGATCACCAACATCCTGTAGGCAGACAGCACATATCAGAAAAATAAGTTACCGGTGACTTAATTTGGTAAGTAGATAACATTATCAGTCTGTAAGTCCTTAACTAAATGATTTAAAAAATAATTTATTTTACTCAGCAAATATCTATTTGTTAATGCACTTAATTCGATTGAATATCATAGAGCACAAATTTCAAATCAAAATTCAACAGATGACAAATCCGGGTACGAACTTATTGATCCTTCTTTCTTTGATAATGCGCTTAATTCAGTAGTTAATATTTTATAGGAGAAACTTAAGTTGAAAATAAACATTAAACAACGGACTTATATTCATCTCGTCTACATTTTATTAATTATGGTCTCCCATATTTCTCTCTCGCCAATAGCCGTGACCAGTTACGGCTACCCTAAAAGTTCTCTCCTCATATTTGAAGCGTATGGTGTCTTTAAATGGTATTCTTTCTATTAGTATTTCAGCGTCTATTTATAACTCATTATCTCTTACTAATTGTCAGAAATAATTATCTACTATATTAATGAAAAAGCAGTTATCTCTGAAAAACTGTCCTTCGTCTGTCAATTCAATTCTATCTTCATTGACAACGGCTTCCTTGATGAAACTTTTAACTAAATGACGATTGTTTTGTGCCTTCGTCGTGCACAAGTTAAAATATTAATGTACGTGATGGATGGAGATTAATTTTGAGAAAAGCATTAATTAATCCTTACTGGTCTGCAATTACATCGATATACTGATGTCGGTTTTGTATATATATATATATATATATATATATATATATATATGTGTGTGTGTGTGTGTGTGTGTGTGTGTGTGTGTGTGTGTGTGTGTGTGTGTGTGTGTTGTGTTTATTGTATCGTTTAATTCGCTTTTCTCTCTTGAATAGTCAATTCTGGCTTGTTAATCTTCTGGAACATTCGTCTAAGTCTCTTTTGACACGCACATAGATATACGAAATCACGAATTCAATTGCAAGTGCTAACAAGCAGATGATACGTGTTTGAGGAGATGAAAAAAAATGGCAAAGAAAAAGACAAAAACTGCTCTCTCCCTCTGATGTGTTTGTTTGCAGTTGACATGATCACCGGCCCATATCTCCTCGTTACTTAACCTGTATGCCCTTTTTGAATATTTGATTATTATTATTATTATTATTGTTGTTGTTTTTGTTGTATGTTTTAAGCACTACTTTTTATTCGCATCTTTTATTTTTATCATGTTACTGCAATTATTTTGCGACATTATAATTTTATATTATAATAATAATTGTATTTGCTTTCTTTCTTGTTTTGTTACCGCTTGTTTTCCTCAGATAACTTATGGAATTAATTCCCACGATTATCTTAGCCTGCGAGCAAATGATGCGAACGTAATCACTAGCGAGATAAATAGCACTTTATCACATCATTCACGAGCTGTGGACACGATATGAACTCATCAGCTAGACGAAGACAAGTACGAGAAACGTAAAGGAATAAAAAATGAGAAAGAGACATAATTCTCTACAAACATATTTATAAACTGGACATTCGGTTTTATTGTTCTTAGTTAAAACATTTATTTCTCTCACTGAACTTATAATTCCTTGGTTTGCTTCAGATACAGCGTGGTAAAAAACTATTATCCTAAATTTTGCTTCCCCTTTTCGTTGTAAACGATCGTTTTAACCTCATCTTTTGTACTGTTTCGTCAGATAAGCTTTTTTTATGATTTCGTTCTTGATTGTCATTTCGTTCTTACGAGGATTGCATAAAGGCTTTAATGATGTTTATTTAATAATTGCGGATGTATTCATTTGTGGCACAAGGCCGAAGAGAAAATGGGAAAAGTTTGTTCAAATCTGTCTATCCTACACCTTGCTAATCCGACTCACGACCAATTCACTAACAATTTCCTCAATCACCACAGAACCAATCATCCTTCATCCAATCTAACATTTGCCACAGTACCACATTTTCACAGAGCTCCTAACAAAACACCCATAATGTTTAAAATTTCTTCATATGTACAAATACGTTTTCGCGTTTTTATTTTATTCTATTAGAGAATATATAAAAATTTACACATGAAATGAAATGGGATTGAGGAACCCAGTTATCAAAATAAAAGAAGCAACATTTTCAAACAAAAACCGCGTAATTATGGCTGAGGATAAGAAATGTGCACAGTGACTAAAATAAAATGCTCCAAGGACTAGATGTTATATAATACATATATAAGCATCAAAGGTTAATTATAGTTAAGTTTAACAAACATTAGTTCTGCTTACAGAGAGGTGGCTAATAGGACTTAATATAGATTCCGCAACTCCAAATGAAATTTCGAGTTTGACTGCGTCAGTACTGCGAACATATCTTGGTTACAAAACCGGGAACATTATTATTTTTGAGGTATGAACATTATTATTTTTGAGGTATGAACATTATTATTTTTGAGGTATGAACATTATTATTTTTGAGGTATGAACGAACAGACAAATAATAATTATGATATCGTTTAATTTTCTGTTGTATCTGCATTCTTGTATTTGTTCGAAATTTATGAAACTAAGAGGATATTTTTAATTCATATTTTGTAAATCCAAATCCAGGGCCTTCTCATTCCTATTAGAGGGACACCTATTTGGTTAACCTCCAAGATTTTCTATCTCCGGACATACTCGGCTATTGGGGTCGAGGTAACGGGTCAGATCTATGCGCCATCATTTCTTTGGCCGCCCTCTAGATCTTTTTCACTGCTTTGGATTCCAGTCTGCCATTCTAATAGTCCACCTGATATTATTGAGACGAGAGACGTGGTCAGCCTATCAATACTTCCCCTCCTTGACGGTGTCGATTTTGTCCATTTCACTCTGTGGTCAAATCTATGTGTTGCTCTTACTGACACATGAAGTGATACTGAGCATAATTCGTTCAATTTGCGTTGAGCCACTGCAAAAGACTCTATAGCGGTAGTGTTGATAGTTTATTTTATCACATATACATTGTATTATTTATTTTATTTCTATCACATTTTCTTTATTTCTTACACATACGTTCCCGTGGGTTGCTCTGAATGTAATGCTTCATTTATATTAAGTTGACCTTCCATCTCAGAAGTGCATGTTCCTGTTCCAACAGTCGAAGCTGAACTTGCCGCCAGTAACCCATCATTTTTATTTGCCCTATTGCAGAGAGCAGGTGAGCAGCAGTTTGACAAAATAGCATCTGACATAAAAGTATGTACAAAGCAGAAGTTTGTAATTGAATTTCTTCCTGCAGAAAAAATAGCACCCACTGGCTAGAAGTTTAATAACCTAAACATTTATTAATAGCAATGAAAATGTGTGAACGCAAGAAGAAAAAAATAACAAAAATAGGATAAATAAAAATGTTTAAATAACCGTGAAATGGTCACATATCGAAATAAAAAAAACACAGTTAACAAAAAAGCAGCTTAACCGGTTTATAGGTTTATCTCTCATCCGTGATCAAATCGAGGATAAGAAATGTGCACTGCGGCTAAAATAAAAAGCTCCAGACTGGATGTTATATAACACATATATACACATCAAATGCTAATTATACTTAAACTTAACAACCACGCCTGTCTATCGAGGGGAGGCTGGAGGGACTTAAGTCTAACAACTTCAAATGAAATTTCGATTTTACCTCCCTTAGTAATGAGAACGTATCTTGGATACGTTCTCAATACTAAGGAAGGATCATTGATTGCTGTTTAATAAATATTCAACAATAACAAAAAGCAGCTTAACCGGTACATCAATCCTCTCAAATCGGTTCTTCATCGATGACAAGAAATAGGCGCTTCGACTAAAATAAAATAAAAAACTCCCAAACTGGATATTATATAATACATATATAAATATCAACGGCTAATTATACTTAAGCTTAACAGACATTCCTTCTGTTTACAGAAAGATGGCTGGTAAGACTTAATATAGATTCTAACAACTTCAAATTAGGCTTCATCAGTACTGAGAATATATCTTCATTATAAGATAGGGAACATTGATGGCTGCTTAATAAATGTCCAGCTATCGCCAAACCAGTTGCGTTTACGCACCTATGCAAATTGTCAACATTACCCTTGTGAATATCGGTGGGTGCCTACTGATTTATCGTTGTTTTCAAACTTTGACTCAATTTACCGATGTAGACACCACCACATTTAAAGCGATGAATTATCAAAATAATATGATTTGGGAGGTAGAACATTCTTTCAGATCAGTCTCAAATTTGGTCGGACAATAAAGATAATGCGTGTATTGGTAAGTAGATAACAGAAACAGAAATTTGCCTTCGTACTCACATCACCAATTCACGGCACACGCCAGTAGACAGTATATTACTGTGGGGGTCAACCAGCTTAGGTTCAACAAATTGTAACATTTTGCTCTTAAAATCATGATGTGTGCACACCTCCTCAGAACCAATCAGTTTCCCCTCATTTATTGCATTTCTTAACATACATTCCCGTGACTGAGTTTGTGCTTTGGGTGGCTGCGCACCTGAGCACCTGACTAGTTCTCAACACATATGGATTTATTCATGCAAGAACCTGAACGTTCACGTTTATGAATCATTGCAGATAAACAACTGCTATCTTATCCTCATTTTTAACTTGCCATTTTCTTAATATTTAACTAAACATTTTCTTAACAACGTGTCATTCATACAATATTGATGATAAATATTTAAAGTCTTGTCATTCAAAACGCAGTCGCTCTTGCCTATCCACAGAGTCCTTTCTTATATTATCTGCGAACTCAAATGATTTCTTGAGAAAGAGAACGCAGATATTTCCCTTTGAATTTCTCGCAGTTTAGGATTCAGAGTTATTCTTTTATACTTGACTTGTTTCCAGACAACGCCTAGAGAATCTAGTTTAACCTGAAATTTAATCCATAGATAGGGGTGGGGAGAAGATGTGTAATCATGCCTTCAACAAGAGTTTTAGTGCGAAAGTCAATGTCACAGACTAGACAGGAATTTGAATTGAGTTCGCAGATGTCACTTCCTGCGTTGCTAACCGCTACATCCATTTTTAATATTTCTCTCCCATTATCAAGCTGCATATCTGTTATGGGGCCCACCCCTTTTTCATACAAGTGGGCTCGACCAGTGTGTATTTGTACTGCTGCCGGTGAATACCCAAGAGAGATACACTGATACAGTAAGAGTGTGAGGTAAGCACTTTTTAGGAGTCACAGTTGCGAGCACGTAGACTCAGAAGGAAGTCATACTTCGATACTGAATTTCCCAGACTATATATATATATTTTTATTGGTACTAACCGCATTTCTGAATCTACTAACCATATTACCAATTGCATTATTGCGTCACATTTATTTGCTATATTTCATTCCTGCGTTTGTCATTCATTTGAGACCGGATTTCATCTCGGAATCCACAACACATTTCCATTAAAGATTTTTGGTAAATGTCACCACTATTATATGGCAAATACTCATAAACTATATGTGCATAAAATATAATATTAATTATAAACAAAATGCTTAAAATTCTATTCCTCGTTCTATCATAAATTATTATATATTAAAATCATGAAACCCGCTACTAAATAAAATATTTTTCTCTTGCGGTAAAGATATTTTAAATGTTCACATAGAAATTTCCAATATGTCGCCTCCATGTTTGACATCATAACGTACAAAAAGCAAACACTAAATTTTAAAATATTAAAAGGTAATAGCAGTTACAGATTTTACTTGATCTTAATAATCGCCGGATATATAATTGAAACAGCCAGACCACAAGCTTTTGAACAATGTTTACAAGCATTAATTTCAGATGTGATGAAGTAAAAAAGCTGAATATATGTATTACGTTTAAAGATTTTTTTTCATAATCAAGAAGAGCATACTTTTTACTAAAACTAATATGACGCCATATGTGGTTCAATCCTTAGGACAGTGCTTCTCAAAGTTTTAAAATATGCTCCCGACTCACGAAATTTAATGTGATAAAAAGTATATTTTAAAAAAAAACCCAAAAAACAAAAACAGAGTGATCATTAGATGGAGATAACCACGGATTCAAGTTAGAATATTATCATTGATAACATTCTCCACCAATTTGCTGTGCCTAGTTACTATATTCTTAATTAGTCAGTTTCTACTAACCTACTAATGCCTTAGCCCTTTCTTTAACCATCCCTCCTCTCTCACCTTCCCTCCCCACTACCAATCTAATTTGTCTGTCCGGTGTACTTTCTCCATTTACGGAGGAGACTTCGTTCTGATGAGTTGGACATGTCGGTGTTCACGAAATAAAAATTATAAACGAAATGGATAATTCAAGTCTCCGTCTTCATATTATCATTATAATGCTCTGTAGTCTACATTGAGCTCTCCCTCGATTTATATTCTCCTCGGTATTATCCTTCCAGTCACAAAGTGGTATATATATATATATATATATATATATATATATATATATATATATATAAATGTTTATTTTAGGATATTAAAATAATATGCTTCAACACCATAAATGTAGTTTAACATCTATAGTTTAACATTTATAGTGTTGAAACATAATTGCCATTATGTAGCGATTTTTAATGTCCTAACATAAATAATATTTAGCAGTACTCTGTATTGAGCCCTCTTTTACAGTATATATATATATATATATATATATATATATATATATATATATATATATATATTCAAACATGTTTCATTGAATAATATACACATATTCTGTGTAATTTTATACGGATCCTTTTCAGCTGTCTAATTAACGCAAGTACTTTCGATCTTTTCTAAGATCATTTTCAGGGGTAAATTACAAAGACTTACTTATTGTAACTGTGATAAAATCTGCATTTCGTTAACAACACAAATATACAACACCACGAAAATAAAAAACAAAAAACTTCAAATTCTCGAGACCTTCTATACCAAAATTAACCAACCAACACTTAATAAAATGTATTGCGAATATAGCAAGAACGTATTAAATTTTAATTAATGCCATTTTATGTCTACCAATTTCGGGTCAGCTCCCGTATATTGAAACGCTTGTTTGGCAAAATATTCCATAGCTGTAACGGATAAATTTAATATTTTAAAATAATTACAGCGCGTTCGCAAGTGTTTTTGAAAATCACAATAACAACAGAATGTCAATTTACAACTAGCCTACTTTTTCTCTTACACCGCATTGCTTACCTGATAAGCATTCACCTTAAGCTAGACGAGAGTGTCACAAGTGCGCAAGGGGTTACAGAGAGTGAAAGTAGGAGAAAAGACTGTGTATAAGCGGGGGATTGAGGAATGGATAAAAAGAAGAACGGCGATCAAAGCATCAGAAGATGTCGATTGATATTACATTTAAAATTTTGAATATTATAGTTATCAGGGAAACAAGTAAGAGGAAAGGATTTCCACTCTCGGGAAATGTGAGAGAATAAGCTGTTGGAGTAGAACAGGTGGTGATGACATTTAACTGTTTTGACAGTAAAAGGGTGGGACAAAGATGCCAACCTAGGAGCATGCTTAAATTCATGCAGTCTGGGCACCAGTGAAAATAGCTCGTCAGAACAGATGCCATGAAAATATTTATAGAGCAAGAGAGAGGGAAGGCATATCACGCCTGTGAGAAAGTAAGTGCAGTCGAGCTGCCAAGTCAGGATCGATCACATTGCATATGTGTCTTTGGATTTTGTCGAGAAACTCGAGATGAACAGCAGTGGCACCAGACCATGTGTGGCAACAGTATTCAATGTATGGACGAATGGTAGATTTGTAGATATTAAGGGTGGACTCAGACGAGAAAAACCTTCTGGCGAGACACAGAGCTCCAACTTTCCTTGCGGTAGAAGTTATTGATTCAATGTATTTGTTCCACCCCAGGTCAGTGGAAAACGTGCGACCAAGAATTTGTTTTTGAATTTGAGAGGTTTCTTTATGGAAACGAGCAGAAATGAGAGCAGTTTCATTTTGGAGGCATTAACAAATTTACAAGCTATTTTCTGCCCCAGTCAACCACAGATTGGAGGTCGTTTTTGAGACCAACGGCCAGGTTACCTTTCTCAGCAATGCTTGATTTACTATTGAGACAGAAGTAAATGGTAGTGTCGTCTGTGTAGATGCTTACTTGAGAACTGATGACATCGGGAAGATCATTGATGGAGATCAGACACAGTGTAGGACCAAGAACAGAGCCTTGGGGAACACCAGCGTTCGTATGAAAGGAACTGGAAGAGAACCCGTTCAGAACAACTTTCATTTCACGGTTTGATAGGAATGATTAGATTAAATCAAATAATCACCCTGTAATACCGTATCCCTGAAGCTTACGTAGAAGGCAGGCATGCCAAACCCTGTGAAACGTCTTCGAGATATCTAGATCCAAAGCTCGAGCTTTGCCGTCATTATCAAGAGCTTGATATACATATTCAGTTATGGTTGTATGCACATCAGCGGTAGACCGGACAAAGTGGAAACCATATTGTTTGTCAGAAAGCATATCGTGGGAGGTGAGATAAATTAACCACTTCGACATTGATTAAAGTCTCAAAGACTGTGCCGATATAATGATCACGAATTTCTTCCGTTACGCATGCCTTCACCACTAGTCCATACTCGCCACATAGCCTGCTCATCAAAAGTGAGTCTTTTGCAACATAAATTCACTGATTGTGACCGCGATTGAGTTTTTTCTGCGTTAAAAATGTTTACTTTGAGAATGATACAGACGCAACATTGATGGACATTTTCGAGTGGTAGTAGATGGCGCTGCTGCTATATATCTAAAGATTCAGCTCCATAAAGAAGACTGGACAGAATAATGATTTGTGAACTCGCGTTTTTGTCTTTGCTCAGGTTCTTGCTTCTACAGACAAGTTTGGGCAGTCTGTCAAAATCAGTGCTTGCAGTTACGAGTTCATCCTTTTCTATGTCCAGCTTAATATCGCAGGATATGACACAGCCGTGGTTGGTGAATCTTTATTTGCTCTCTGCTTTGTAAGACCGATGCATAATGGCAATACTTTTACTGATGTGAAGATTGATGAAAGAGGAAGAATGTATTCTATTTTATATAAAAAATTTTATAGAATTTTCTCCATTATTAGGAAAATAAAATTAACTTTTATACACCTTTTTTGTTATTCCGTTCTCGATTACCATTTATTCACCATTTTTACACAATTCTGAGTAATTAACCAGAGTTTGAGAAACGTTGACCGTGCTGATTTCAATACTTTCTCAGAATTTTCCTGCCTTTTATTTTAGTATTTTTCTTACACACACACACACACACACACACACACACACACACACACACACACACACACGCGCGCGCGCGCAAACACATACACACACACACAAATTTATATATATATATATATATTACCTACAGGTTGTATTTTTTTAAGGAATAAAATACATTCATTATTTTTTTTTAGCTTTCTTTACTTAACTCTTTTCTGACCATATCCACCTATGCTAACTATTCCTGTCTTCCGATCGCATGGACTTCTATAGGATGCTGGCTCACACCTGCGTGTTTGCTGTTTACAAGAGTGAGCCTGTCAAATCTCCGAGACCTCTGTTCGCTCATAATGCCTTGGCTAGTTTCAGATGCAAATAACCTGCTACGCCAGTCAATAAACACGGGATAGATACCCACACAGGACTTCTATCCGATTAAAACAAATCACTACTGAAGTACTTTGAGCTTTCTTTATTACCCTTTTTTGTTCGTATCATTTCTATGTTTCACGTGCGTTGTTTTTTTTTTTACTATTCAAATGGAAGGATAGCATTGTGCGGCTTCGCGTGTAAAAGAAAGCTTTATCATTGCTACACGTTCATGACTACGTGTATACAGATTCAGAAAGGCTGCAAAGCATATGCATAAATGATCACAGACTTTCAATTGTCATATGCCTATCTCAAATATTAATGGATTTGCAAACGTTATTTACCGACCGATAGTCCATAGAGACAAGACAAATGCTTCATACATTTTTGCTTTGGCTTGTTGTTACTATTCTCCGTATGTCACTTTGATATCTTTCTTCTATTTAGACATTTTTTTTTTTAAGTTTCATGTATTTCCCATTTGGACTTTCGGTCGTGGGCCGGCACACTCAGTGCACGCAAATGCCTGAACGTTCGCTGTTATGAATCATTGCAGATAGACAATTGACACCCTTATATCCTTTCAATATGAATCCTTTTATCACGCTTAATTCACCTTTCAAGATTCCACCTCTTTCAATTCATCTATCCTGCTAATCTACAGTGCAACTAGACATATATACGTAAATGCATGTTTTTAATATAACTTTTAAATAAATGTTTATTATTTTTACTTAGTAAACCGTACGAACTATTTAACTTACCCAGTAAACCTCTTGATATAAATTATATATATATATATATATATATATATATATATATATATATTAAGGCATTTTTATGTCTATACAATCTTGTATAGATACAAATATTTAAGTAAATGCTCTGTTTATAATAAGCAGTATTAAACAACATTTACCGGCCTGAATATAATCACAGAAAATATTCGTCCTCCGACAGGATTCGAACCTGTATCCTATACGGAACAGTCATTTAGCTTGACGTGCCTTTAACCGATTTAGCCACAGAGGAGCGTTCGGCTAGCAAGGTCGAATTTACTGTATTTGAACTTCATTCTTCTATGAATCTCTCACGTACATTCATATCTGCTCATGGCGTATCAAATGTAAACAAATGACGTCACACACTATGAAATGGACAAAGTCCGACAATTACTCTATGTCATTTTTATGTTTATACATTCTTTTTATTAAAGTTAAAAGTTAAAGGCAATGCGAATCGAAATATGTTTTTTTTTTTTAATCTGTTATTGATAACGGATACAAAAGTTGAATGTTTTTTAAAATTTAAGTGAGTGGTTTGACTTAGGGTGTATATATAAGGGGTTAGGATTAGGTTTTTTATAAGGTAGGTATGTGTTGTTTGTTAAATCTCGAGGAAGTTTACCCTTTTAAATTTAGATTTCTAAAATCACTATATATAATCTTTCTAATTTTCTCTATTTTAAAATTAGTGGAACTCCTCACTACCATGAGCACGTCATCTCTATACAGCCCGATGTCCTTAATATCTAATTCACGGTGCGCGGTCAGGTTGTACAGTATTAAAAGACCGACAAGGTCAGAAGACTCTGCAGAGTCTAAAGATCCCATAGTGATGTCAAAATGGTCATTATTGTTTTTAATCCATTAGTCCCCATTATGAATGCGGACAGATTTTTTTGCACTGAGAATTATATTTATTTCTTCCTTTGCCAGGTCAGAATACACAGCAGCAAACTCCAAGGCAGTCGTGAACAGATTCTTCGATATTGACGTGTAGTAATCCACGATATTCAACTGTAATAGGGTGCAATCAGGTTTATTATCAATATTGGTAATATTAATACCAAAGATGAAGTCATCAAGAAAACAAAAGTTAGCTAATTATGACAGTTTTATATACACAAAACCCTTTCAGAAAAAATGAAATAAAAAATAAATAAATAAATCTCCATAGACACTTAACCAGACTAGACGATGTCATCTTCCGCTTTAAATTTAGACACCCCAACCTTACCTTGATTTGACGTCTTTGAATGTAACTGAGATATTGATACAAATTATTAACCCTTACGCCCCTTTTCTTTAAATAATTGCTCTAGCCGTTACGATAGTAGTTTTATTTTTAATAATGAATATGCTTATAAAACGCGTAAATTTCAGAAATTAGTTATTCCAAAAAAAAAATTTCGCTTGAAGATGGAACAGACCTTGGTACTTTAATTCAATTTAATTCAAATAATTCTATTGAAGTTTTCGGGTCTTGTTTTGAAACATAAGAACTCTTATGTAGCATTGTAATCATATTTTTAAATAAATAATTATATACATATATATATATATATATATATATATATACAAGTATAGTATTGGTGTGTAATAGGAGCTAGTATCCAAGTATAGGATTGGCGATTGTTTATTAATTATAACAATGGTTTGTTGAATTCTCATATACTTGTATTTTGATTGGTCATTGCAGCTATTGTAACAGTGTTTCCCTGTTGAGGGATGTTTGGTCGATTTGAACCATTTAAAACTCTTTATTCTACATTCAACACCATCACTTGATAAGACACTAGAAGTGTTGAAACAAAATGGCTATTTTTGTAGTGATTTTATAACATATTTATGTTATAATTTTCGAATAAATTATATATATATATATATATATATATATACAGGGTTGGACAAAATAATTGGAGAAGTTGCAAAATCCACTCCTATATTTCAAAGACCTATTATATTAAGAACTTTAACTAAAACTTTGTAATTGCATGTTATATCTATTGTAAATACGTTTATTTATCTAATTTACTGACTTTGTCTTATTTATTTTTAGAATTTAGTAAAATTTAAGCTAAATGCGGGACCTCTCCGAGTTCGAAAAAGTGCAAATTTTTTAAGCTCGCATGGCAGGAGCCTCGATCACTAAGGTTGCTGAACTGTTTTAAGAACCCTGATGCAATTCGAGAAACAGGGCAAGACCTCTAGCAACCGTAGCAATTCGGGCCGGATTTACTGACAGTGACTGACGTGCATCGAAACGCCATGTGGCAAAAAATCATCGGACAAATACGGCCAAAGTGACTGATGAGTTGAATATCCATCTGAATAGTTCAGTTTCTACTAAAACTGTTCACCGTGAGCTCCATAAGGCTGCATATCATGGAAGAGCCGCTGTGAGGAAACCTCTTCTCTCCACTCGCAACATTCAAAAGAGGTGCAGAGATCACAATGCCTGGTCTGCAGACCAATGGAAGCAAGTCATATTCTCAAACAAGTCCCAACTTTTCCCAACTTCAGGGCGAGTTTATGTGTGGAAGCAGCCCAAAGAAGCTTACAACCCTGATTGCCTTCTTCCAACAGTGAAGCATGGTGGTGGGTCACATAGTTTGGGCCGTTATATGATGGAAATGTCTTGGTCCAATAGTTGCACTGTATGGCAGAATCAACATCAAAGATTATCTGAACATTTTGGGTGATCATGTTCATCCAATGGCCCAGACTTTATCCCCTGATGGTGATTGCATCTTCCAAGACGATAATGCTCAAATATATACCACTCGAGTGGTTAAGAATTGGTATGAAGAGCATGAAAGTGAGCTAGAACATATGGAGTGGCCTCCCCAATCTCAAGATATCAATATTATTGAACATTTCTGGTGCATTTTGGAGCAACAAGTTAGGAGCCGCTATCCTGCACTGTAGTGTCGTAAAGAGCTGGAGAAGGCTTCAATGGAAGACACGATGAGGGATGTAATTTCAAACCTGTCCAGAATCGCATTCCCATTATTAGGTTTATTCGAGTGCGCAAGCTGGTAGACCTAATAGAGACTATTTTAAATAAAGAAAGACATATTTAATGGGTATCGCCTAATAATAATAATTTTCGAAGTAATAAATGTACACACACACACACATACACACACACACATACACACACACAAACACACATACACACACAGACACACGTGTTTGTGTTTATTGTATTGTTTAACTCCCTTTTCTGTCTTGATTAGTCAATTCTGGCTTGTTAATCTTCTGGAACATTCATCTAAGTTTCTCTTGACACGCACATAGATATACGAAATCACGAATTCAATTGCAAGTGCTAACAAGCAGATGATACGTGTTTGAGAAGATGAAAAAATGGCAAAGAAAAAGACAAAAAACTGCTTTATCCCTCTGATGTGTTTGTTTGCAGTTGACATGATCACCGGCCCATATCTCCTCGTTATTTAACCTGTATACACTTTTTATTATCAATATTTCATCGTCATCGTTATCATTAGTAGTAGTATTAGTAGTTGCTGTCATAATAAAATTTGTTGACTTCAGGTAAAAAGTTCTCAGCCTAGCAAAGAATTCATTCCAAAACATTCTGATATTTGCTAATTAAGTAATGATTTTAGGAAGTGGTACGAGTCGAGAATTTTCCCCATATTGCATCCAGCACATAACAATCACCTCGATGAAAGCATATATTCAAACACTAAATGGAAAGAGCATTTTTAAAAGCATAAATGTGTTTTCTATCCTTAAGATACAAACTTATTGATTTTTATGCCATGTGTGTGTGTATGTCTGTATGCGTGCATGTGTGTGTGTGTTTCATTGAATAAAATAGACATATTATGTCTATTTATTTTTATAATAATCATTTCTAGTTCTCTAAACGTTTCCTTGATGTTAGGATAAAAGTCATCAAGGAAGACGCCGTAGATTTTTCAAGTACTTTCGATCCCCTCCGTGATCCTTTTCAGGGGTGAATTACAAAGACAGACTTATTGTAACTGGGGCCATTGTGATGGTGATTTTATAAACGCGTCTGAACCTGTACTGTTATATTTATTTTAAAATTTAAATTCATCCGTTGAAGCTATGAAAGTTTTTCAAAGCACGCGTCCCAATGTAAGAGAGCTAACCGTCGCTCTCTCTCTCTCTCTCTCTCTCTCTCTCTATATATATATATATATATATATATATATATATATATATATATATATATATATATATATATATATAGGCTAAAATTGGTAGAAATGCAAATAGCATTAAATGCACTTCAACACGTGGGTGCGACACTCGTAATAAGCTTTGTTCAACGTTGGTTATATCACATTTACAATAAGTTTGCTTTTGTAATTCACCCCGAGAATGATCTTGGAGGAGATCGAAAGCATTTGGGCTAAGAAAGACTACGGCACCTTCCTTGATGAATTTCATTTTAAAATTAAGAAAACGATTAGAGAACTAGAAAGCGTTATTATAAAAATAAATAAGCACAATATGTTTATATTATTCAATGAAACAATTTTGAATGAAAATATGCTGCTTAATATATGCTGTCTGTATACATAATATGAAAAAGAAATTGGAAAGTTTTATTAACTAACATGTTTCACTTTTATTAAAGTTTTTATACTATTATTATATAAATTAAACTAACGTTGGTTTAAAAGAGTCGAATGCGCCTGAAGCATAATTGACCAATAAAAATCGAACAACACAAATTAAAAATAGCAGAATTTCTTTTTTCACCATATCTTAGTCTCTGAGGAAGCTATAATAAAAACGAAACATGTTAGATTGATAATAAACGCTTCCTATTTCTTCTGTATCTTATTCTACTGGATTCATATTTGTTCTATATTTGATTTCAGTTCATATAAAAATTTGTGGATAAAGCAGAAAATATATTTAAAGATGCTTGAATTTAGTTTTTTTTTTCTTTTTCTTATCTTGCCGATATTTTCAATTTCGTATTTTTTTTTATTGTTCTGTAATTTCTGTTCAACTTTTTTGAATTTAACAACGTTGCGTTTCATTCACTCAAAAAATTTACAATATTTTGTTTCTTTGTTTCTATTTCATCTTTATACATTCTGTCGTGAAATTTGACTTGACAAAACGGTCCATCATAATGTGGAATTCCAAAATGAATATTTTATATTAATTGGCTGGCAGTGTGAATTCAAAGCGAGAAAGTAAGAGTGGCATATAGAGAAGATTGGTTCAAGACGAAAGAGCAACTAAATACTGCCTTTAAGTAACATTACAATATATAAATATTTAATTTAGTCGAAGACGTAAATGAAAACTGATTTAGATTCTTTCTGGAAATAGTCAATTAATATGGGATAGTGGTTCAATTTGGAGGATAGTATTATCTTACTTATTATAAAACGCAGATTGTGTGTGTGTGTGTGTGTGTGTGTGTGTGTGTGTGTGTGTGTGTGTGTGTGTGTGTGTGTACGTTTATATATTGGATCGGATTTCCTACATTTTTCAACCGGTTTCAACAAAACTTCAAAGAACTACGTAAAATTACCTTGCGGTGGTTCTAACAGCGCCAAAAATTGGAAAAACACAATTGTTTTTGCACGAAATCAATTTGAAAACACGATTAAGAGGCATCACGATAATGAAAGGGAGACAACTCATATCGAGTTATACTTAAAAAATACCAGGTTGTGTGTGTGTGTGTGTGTGTGTGTGTGTGTGTGTGTGTGTGTGTGTGTGTGTGTGTGTGTGTGTGTGTGTCCGTTTATATATGGGATCAGATTTCCTACATTTTTCAACCGATTTCAACAAAACTTCACTTTTTTTTTGGCAGTAATGTTTCTTATTGTCTTGCACACTTTTTTCTTTATTTTTACATTCAGAATGCTTTAAAAATTCCATTTACAAGACAATTGTTTATAATAAAATTCTATTCAATCGGTAGACTCATAACGATTGAAAATGTTTTTGTTTGTGTTTGGGTTTGACCAATTCGTAAAAAAAAAAAAAAAACTAATTAAGACATGTGTCCGTCATCCTTAAACAATAATCTTTGTCAATTTTATTTTTCAGTCTTTATGATGGTGGATACTTGATCTATCTCTTACTGTTATATCCCTGGGCAACGCCGGGCTCTACTGCTAGTAGGAAATAAAGTTATAGGTTCTTCGAATTTGAAGACAATAAAAAGAAAAAAATGCTGAGAATTCTAAGTTCTTTTCTTTTACGTTGGGCATAATCAAGATTTTTTAAGTTAAAGAATATATACAGGCTGTTCCATAATGATGGCACACATTTTAAATGCAAGTATCTTGGATTATACAACTGATATAAAGTACCAAATATCTTTATAACATAACTGATACACAAAAGTTCAAAATATTATCTAAGATTTTACTATGTCCTACATGAATCTGATATTGGTGACGCTGGATGCTCATAATGTCGTGGACTCCAGAAGGAATTGCATATGAGCACGTTCTCTTTGTTTCTCATGGATAAATAATATATTGAACACTTGTATGTCAGTTATGTAATAAATATATTTGGTACTCTATGTCACTTTTATAATTCAAGATTTTAAATGCAAGTGCATTTAAAATGTGTCACATCATTATGAGACTATTTGTACACTGCATGCACAAATGCTCTTTTCTTCGAAACTGACTATTGCCCACCTTGCCAAAAGTGGTTTCAAAATCAATAAATTGGCACCCAGTTTCTAGAAGAAAAATACTTCTGGTTTATCATCTAACATGTTTCTTTTATAATGCCATCTTTTCTTCAGTATGTAGGTGGCCATAGATCTACATTCATTTGCTTTATTATTTGTGAGTTGCCATAAATTCTTGGGAAAGATCGTCGACTGGTTTCTCATTGACTTCCCCACGGATTTGAATTTAGAATTGTCCCTTTTCAAACTGGTTGTTACCAGTCTACTCTTAAAAGTGTATATGAGAATGGAAAAGATAAACGATATTGTTGGAAAGCAATAAAAATGCTACAAGTAATGTTAAAGTCAACTTTGTAAAACTTATTAACGAAAGAAAGATTAAGGTTGTAGAAAAACAAAGAACCCACATTAACATGTAAAATATTAATTTGCTCTGGTATATGGGAAAATGTATTAACCAGTTAGATATTATCATAGCGTGTATCTGTTGAAATTGTTCATAAATAAAACTTAATGTTGCAATTTGTTTGTATAACAAAACTTGACACCACCTAAATAGGTTATCATGTTTTTAAAGTGGAAGTCGATGAATATACTGTTCATATAAATATATTCTGGAAATTTTGCCAACATTGGTTGCTTAATATCAATTTTCTTATAAGACATTGACTTTAATAATAAAATCTGATATGCTTCAAAGCGGTAATGCTAGACACGGAGTACATGCGCCGTAAGTGTCAAATTGAATATTTTCGTAGGCAATTTAGAATTACGTTGATATGTGCGAAAAGTATTCTGAGAACCGATTTGTGTTATGACTTTATTTTAAATATCTTCAGATGTATTTACATATTGAATTTTTTTAGATTTTGAGGGTGGCATGATGTAAAAAATGTAGTCAGGCATAACTGTTTAGAGCAATTGGTTTACAGACACGAATGCGCATGTGCTTACATGACAGTGGCAGAATCTATTGTAACAAGTATACTGTTTTTGTCAGCCATAAAAAAAAGTTGTAAGCACTAGAAGCGACATTCTATATTCGTCGTCTTTGAAAATTCATAGCTTTAAAACTCAAACAAAGAAACAAGACATTTCGGAATCATCAAGGAACATGGAGCATAGAATCTCGTTAATATTTCAGCTTTTGCTGTTTCTCGAATTTTTTTTTTATTACTTGACGCCCTGAATTATAAATGAACAACTAGCAGATGTCTTACGTCGACAAACGAATCGTTTTTAACTGAAAGAACATTTTGCGAAAGAAAAAAAACCAAACTCTGGTTTTTGTAGCTGTTGTTCAACCAAATAAGTATACAGTGTAGCACATAATGAGTGATATTATAATTTGCGTCGTTTTTGTTACGATGTAGAATCTGGCAAGACACAACATAGTCGTGATAGTAGTATTCAGTATTCAGCTAAACATGTCACTGAATCTTCCTTCCCAGGACTACTTATCATGAATGTATCAGTCCATTCATGATAGTAAAGGGGGTTATTGGCCCTTACTGCAACAGGTGTTTTTTTTTTTTAATGAGAAGACCTGTTTTAGTTAAATACATTGAATCTTTTGAATTAGTTTTCTCATTGTTGTTTTCCGTGTCACAATTTTTTGACTGATTTTCAGTTGTCTATCGAACGGTACTATTTATGGGTATCAGTTTATTGAATAATTTTATTAACCCTTATCATCATCATCATCATCATCATCATCATCATCATCATCATCACCAACATCACTACCACCACCATCATCATCATCATCATGGCATATCGATTGCACGGATCCTCATGACTATATCCCTACATGATTATCTACCAAGTTGGCATGCTGGGTCTTCTTTACATATTTATTTGTTAAATATATGTTTTGAATAGGCGACCGACGTTCTTGTATCCATAGTTCACAACATAACGCCACTGATAAGTCTTCCTTGTTCGCAAATCCTGTTTCCATACGAAGGACTTGTGTGATGAGGGGTAGATGGCATAAGAGCTGTTTTATCAAGGTTATGTTCCCAGGATAGATTCAATGCAATATGTAACATCCTTGTATACGTACCATCTAGCTTCTTTCCCAGTCGTTTTCTCAATGTATATGCCGTGCAATAATAGCGCAAGACAAAAACGTTTGTGGCTTGAAAGTAGCTTCATATCATTTTATCTTGTGAAGCAGATTTCCAGATAGATTGTCTATGGCTGCCCAAGCTTTGCTAATGGCAATGTTCACATCACCTTTAGAGGAAGAGATATTACTTCTGACATAGTTAAAGTGATCGACAATTTTTATAATGCCTTGCCTGACAGGGAATCGATGGTGCTTTGTTGATTAAAGCACATGGATTCTGTTTTGTCTGCATTTACATGGACATTGATGACCGTTGTTACTTTTTATCGAGTGTTCAATTAGAGATTCAGCTTCCAAAAGTGCAAGGTCGATGGAATATTCTTCATCTGTGATATATTCTGACGAAACTTTTCCGGTTATGGCTTGTTTGAAAGTCAGTTCACTTTTCTTTGAGTCTGTACACAGAAGTTCCCAATGCGTAATAGAGACTTAGGAAAGTGAAGGGTGTCTCCTTCCAAGACTCCAGCAACAATGTATGGAAAATCCATTGTCTTCATCATGGGATCGTACCATAGCTTTTGTGTTATTGTATAGCATAATAATGGCATTGACACTCTCGTTTTTAATGATTAAAGTCAGATATATACTAAATATACTGAATCGTTTTGACCCACTTAATTCCGCCAGATCTTAGCCAACTTCATAATTATTTATTCTTTGAAAGTTTTATCGCTTTTCAGCAAATAACTGCTCGATGTATCTCTTGGAGTTTTCCAGAGAATTGAGACAATGCTACAAGGAAGCATTCTGAACGTGAAATATCTGCTGGATACGGTGGATGAATGAAATCTTGTCAGGCAAGTTGTAACAATTTTTGCCTGGTTACGAATGATTCATGCGGTCAAGCCATTATCATTTTTATTATTATGATGAAGACATTATCATCATTATTAAACAATTATCATTATGGTATTCTACGTTATTTCTATATGTTTTGAATATTGCTGCAATATATGATCCGGTGATACTGCTGTATATTTAGTGATTCTTGATAAAATCCAAAGAAGAATCTACAGTATTATAGGTCCTGACCTGGCATCTCCTCTTCAGTCACTTTCCTACCACTGTAATCTTGCTTCCTTATGTCTTTTCTATATATAGTTTCATGATAATTTTTTGGATGAACTCTTCGCTATGGTACCTAGACTTTATGAATTAAGCGCAGTACTAGTTTGGCGGCAAGGTCTCATCAATTCACTGTTAAATTGGCTACAGGTAACCGTAAGTTCTATGCTAACAATTTCTTTTCTCGCATTTCTCTTCCGGTCCCATGATTCGGAGCCAGCTTTAATCTACTATAATTTAAATGGAAAGTCAATCATTATCTACTCTCTTTTTGATTACATGCAAAACAAAGGTAAATAAATTCCCAACTAACCAATATTTATTTTAACCTCGAAGTCACACTGTTGCAGTCTGTGCCAGTTTCCATCCTGCACATATTACATCAGACGACCGACTGCTACAACTAACCCAGGCCTTTCATTATCAAAATAACACGACATGACTGTAAACAACCAAAGATATAAAACTAAAGCAGCTCAACAAAAAAACACCTAAACTCCTTAACCCTCCTTTCTTCAACATTCGTGGTATTCCTACCAACTTCTGCAGTGTGGAATCGTTCCTCCTCGAAAAGTTTCCTGACATCCAAGCTCTCTGTGAAACTAATCTTAATTCTTCAATCTCCTCCTCTGACTTCTCTATTCCTGGCTACCTTCCTCTCCTTGAAAGGACTCTAATGTCCACATGCATGGCTTGGTAGTTTATGTCCACAAACATCTCCCGCTGGCTAGGGAACTTACCTTGAATATCCAGTCCATTTTTACATGTGTCTCTGTCTCTCTCTACTTAATTCAGTCAGCTATCTCTTCTTTCTCTACTGTTCCCCAACTTCTTATCGTGATAGATAGTATTTCCGATAATATAGACAAGGCCATCTCCCCCCTACACCCGTTTGCAAATATATTTGTGTTCGGTGACTTCAATGCCTTCAGGTGGCTTAAACACACTGTCACTGGCATCCAAACTCTTAACTCAGTCACTCAATATTTCACGCAAGTGGTTGACTTCCCCACGCGTTTCCCCAGTAACACTGACAGACATGATTTTATTCTCGATCCCTTTTTACGTCTATTCCTGAATCTTATCGTACTACGCAGCTCTGCCTTCTTGGCAACCCTGATCATGCTCCTTTGTGAATCAAAATTTAGAAAGAAATGGAATTTCGACTTACAGGCATTCCTATGCAAAATGTTCATTCTCTGCATTATCCTTTTACTATAAATATGAATCTATCATGTTTTTTTACTATAGAAATGGATTTTTAGTAGTCAAGAATTTAAGTAATATTCAATTTTCTTATACACTCAGAATGCCAACCTCCGAACACGAAATTTATATAATGGATTTCTAACTGAAATGAATTAAAGTCTTCCTGATGGAATATAGATATTATATGAATTATACATAACCCTATACTATAGAATTCATTGTTTACGATTTTGTTATAGAAATATATATTTGTTGGGAGTCAAGAATTAAGGCAAGTAAATAATATTCAATTTTCTTATACAGTCACGAACTTTAGTTTTATCTGTTTATATCTACTGCACTTTTCATCGGGTCAACTGTAAACAACAGACACCAGCAGAAATTACGGTGAATATATTTGCTTTGAAAAAAGATAACGTTGCAAAAAAAAAAAATTTTTTTAAAAATAAAAAAAGAAAGAAAAGAAAAAAAAAGAAAGAAAATAATAAGCGATCAAAAAGGATGAGTTCACACAAATTTAGATTATCTGGTAAACAGTTGTTTAGGGATTATGTAATACACTCTTTGTAAATGATTTATTTGAAACCAAATCTTTCTAAAAAATATTTCACGCCTTGTTTAATAACAAAGAAAATGTCTGTATATGGACACAGTTTAATAAATAAAATCAATAAATGAATAATAATAATAATAATAATAATAATAATAATAATAATAATAACAATAACGATGCTGCCTTGCGAAAATTTTCAGTTCCTTATAGTTGAAAGTAAAGCATCAGTGATTTCTTTACACTGTCTTACAATGTTGCGTCACCGGCTATTCTTTTCCCGCTTGTCATTTCTCATAAGACATTAGTTGTTCTCCAATGTTGACTTGATGTACTGATTGGTTGAAAATGAGGCTAGCGTCTTATTAATGTTGTTTTGCATTTATTACCTTTTATTAATGCTGTTCTCGTGTGAACTGCACACTGCAATAGCGGCACCTGATTCAAAGCGTCCGTTTATGGTGGAAAAAAGTCTTGCGTGCCACACCAAACTTTAATACATGACAAATTTCCTGTGTCATAGCCACTGAAAACATTATGTTTGGTGGGAAGATTCTTCTGTCTGCCTTTGTTCTCTTTCTGTTCGTAATAAAATTATGTTGGTAAACTAAAAAAAGAACCTGGAGGAAGTTTTGTTTTGAGAATTGAAGCTATTATTATCTGGATTTGAATGGCTAAAACATGTCTTTTGCATTTCGGAAAAAATAGAACTCTTGCCGAGTCGGTTGGAATGAGCTGGTTGTTTACTTTTTTTGAGAATAATTTTTAAATACTGCCTAAAAAGCTATATTATAACATGCAATGAACATAAACAAATAATTATATTCAAATTAGAGTTCTCCATTCTTAGCCAGCGGTTCGCTTTCCGCGGTTTCAGTAATACGCGGTCACGTTAGACAATCAACATATACTAAATTTTCCAACATAATGGTGCCCCAAATCAAGATGCTGATAAATCCAGTGTGAAAAGATGAAACTCTAAAGTGTAATAATTAAAAAACAAACAAAAAAAACCTTGCTAATATCTCTGATAAAAATAAATTAGTCCTAGCAATAGAAGTTATTTACTTATCGGTTCCGCAGCTTGGTCTGCTCTTTTTAGTAATACTGTACTAATGTCAACAGGAGGTATTACTCAATGGTAATAAGGAAGCATTACCGGCACTGGGAGTGGTTCATTTCGTTTTCTCCAGCCTGTTCTCAAGAAATAAATCATTAGTAATTAAAAAAATTCAATCCGCTAATACCGTTTTATTTTTTATTTTTGCTTCATGTCTTTATTATTATTAATGTTTTTTTTTTAAAGCAAATCACCCCAAGCAAGATGGGAGTGCCACTAGCACGCAAGGAGTTACAGAGAATTCGAGTAAGAGTAAAGAGAAGTGCTTGGGAAAAAGGATAAAGAGAAGGACAGGGATCAAGCTCAAGGCATCAGAAGATGTCAATTGACATTATATTTTAATATTTGAAGATTATAGTTATCAGAGAAGCAAGTGATAGGAAGGGAGTTCCATTGACGGAAGATGCGAGATAAGAAGCTGTTGGCGTAGAAGAGATGGCTAAATTTAGTCGTTTTGACAGTGAAAGGGTGGGACCGAGATGCCAACCTAGTAGCACGCTTAAATTCATGCAGTTTGGGAAGCAGTGTAAATAGCTCGTTACAAGCAGCAATAGATTACTGATGCTTTAAGCAATGTAACTGTAAAATTACATAAATTTCTTGAGAATATGGGCCGTGTTAGTTTTTTTACTTTTGATTTAAAACAAAATCTTTTTTTTTTTTGCGTGCGATAAGTGTCATTCATCACCATTGATTCAGTTAGCGTAATTTATATCACTGTGATCACCACTCTCTACCATTTCACAGTTGTGGTTCGTGGTGAAATTCAAAGTAGAATTCGCAGCGGGGTTGTTGAGGTTACCCAGTCCATCTTCTTAGAAGCTAAAGAGGCAAGATCTAGATGTTGCAGGTGGTTTGAATTCAGAGTTTCCCTTTGCCCAGGAAGTCTATAGGGAACAGTCTGTACTGTTATTTAACTTTATTTTTATTTTACCTATTTAGTTGGGGTATGAGAGATCGATTCATACCTTTTCCAATACACTTCCAATCCCACCAGATAGACACACATCATCAGCTTCTTCGGATGCAGACCGGCACTGGGAGTGGTTCATTTCGTTTTCTCCAGCCTGTTCTTTTATTGTCCTTAAAGTTTTCGTTTTCTCATATTCTCTCACAATCACGAAGCCCATGCGTTTTAGCAGCACGTAAATGAATGCAATGACTGAAATTTGAACTCGGCTCTCCGATTCTTCCCTCCGAGTCGCTATCCATTAATACACCGTGCCTCGATAAAACAAAAGCACGATTTCATAAATAGACATTTCAAAGAGGTTTCTTTTTAACGGTAAAAAGAGGCACAGTACCACAAAATAAAATAAAAATGTCTGGGTGGCTAAACAGCATGTTAAAAGTGATCAGGGGTTTAAATCAGATGTTAAATGCCGGGGTCTCAGTTAGATGTCTTGTACTATATATATATATATATATATATATATCTTATACTATATATATATATATATATATATATATATATATATATATATATATATATATATATATTAGATATCTTGTAATATATATATATATATATATATATATATATATATATATATATATATATATATATATATATATTTTTTGATGTTAGATGTTTTTGTACTTATATATATATATATATATATATATATATATATATATATATATATATATATATATTTTAAAATATGATTCCATCGCTACATAAGAGTTCACATTTTTTAAAACAAGAGCCGAAAACTTCAATATAATTATTTGAATTAAATTGAATTAAAGTACCAAGCCCTGTTCCATCTTCAAGCGAAATTTTCTTTGAATAACTAATTCTTGAAATTTACGCGTTTTATAAGCATATTCATTATTAAAATTAAAATTACTATGGCAACGGCGAGAGCAATTATTTACAAAAAAAAAGCGGGGGCGTAAGGTTTAATAATTTGTATCAATATCTCAGTTACATTCAAAGAGGTCAAGTCAGGGTAAGGTTGGGGTGTCTAAATTCAAAGCGGAATACATATACATAAATATATATATATATATATATATATATATATATATATATATGTGTGTGTGTGTGTGTGTGTGTGTGAAAAGTAATATAAATATAAATAAATATAATTATTTATATTTATTTATATTTATTTACATTACACACACACACACACACACACACACACATATATATATATATATATATATATATATATATATATATATATATATTTATGTATATATATTTATATATTATATTTATATATTATATCTAATATACTTATTAGAAAGCGCTCAATATCAGAGATAGAGCTAACATCTATCCAACCAAATATATATATATATATATATATATATATATATATATATATATATATAAACTAGTTTCTATATATATATATATATATATATATATATATATATATATATAACCAGTTTCTATATTTTTTCTTTTATCTGATACTTTTATAAAAAATAAATATATATTTAGATCAATAATTCTACTGGATTTTTTTTAATTTTGATTTTAAACACACATTTTTAAAAAGTTTTCGCTTGCAAAGTGTGTTTGACGAATTCTATATAAAGGTATTTCATTAAGACGGATCAAAGTCAGCAGTAAATAAATCAGTTTTATTGGTGAAAATGTATTTATTTCTCTATTGAATCATGCTATTTAAGTCATGACAATTATGTGTGAAAAATAATATCGCCCAAATATCCGCCAATTCTGAAAGAAAAAGAAAAAAATCATTAGACGCTTAAACTATATTCACATTTAAGATCAGTCCAAGTTATTGGAAGACCCATTACTTATATTCTGTAATTACCATACAGTTCGACCTATTACTCTGTACTTTCGCCAGCAGCTGACAGCAGCTGAGTGTTTGGGGGTTAAAGTTTTGTTCATTTCTTATATATAGCTGCATATTTGCCCATTTATTATAGTAGATATATATGGAGGAAACAACAAAAAACTTTTTTGTAAGTATTAATGTTTGCTTTAATTCCTGTTTTGTGATTTGTTCATTCATAACACAGCAATATATATATATATATATATATATATATATATATATATATATATATATATATATATATATATATATCTGGAATGACCTAGAAAGATCATATTTATATAAGTTTTTTTCGGAGTGATTTCTGACCTGGTGCCAAGAGTGCCGGACTAAAGAGGTCGAGCTGTAGCATCTTTTAGTAAGTCTATCTTGCAAAGCGCATGATGAAGTGCTATATGATTAGTAGGGTCAAATTAGTAAAGTCAAAATTAGTAAGGTCAAAATTCTGCGAAAAAGTGTCAGGTTATGGACTCCCTTTCACGAATGATGTCTCAAAAGCAACAACGTAATTTTGAAGTCTAAAAATATTTCTCTCCTCAAGAAACTAGCACAATTGCTAGGCACTGGTGATCTCCTGAGTAGACGTATATTATATTTGTCCTTTGTTTTGTGTAAAGAAGCGGAGTGATGTTGGAAAATTATATTTTGATTGGGTAAGAACAGCCATTAATTTTAAAGCTCCAAAACTTTGCCATTTACTAGATATTGACCTTGTGGATGCACTTGCCAGGGGTTTGTGAGTTCAAGCTTCAGAATGGATCAAAGTGTTTTTCAACAGAACGATAGAAATCAGAAGAATTAAGCTAATCTGATATCATTCTCTAACTTCTAAATGTTTTTTTTTCCGAAATTCGCATAATGTTAACTCAAAAAAGCAGGTGCGCTTAAAGAAATGCTGGGAGGCGAGATTAGCACACTTAAAACATCGTCAGTAAGACAAAGAAAACAGTTTTGAATAAATACGAAAATAGATGTGAATAATATATTGAATTGGAATAAAAGTCCGTCGCGTTTTTCAATGGGTGGCGTCAGAAAATAGGATTTTGTTTCAATGTCGGATCAGAACAAAAGATTAGAAGTTTAATTTCACAAATAATATTTAGATATTTCCACATTTGTGTCGTTTATCGCCGCTGACATTTGGCGTCTTTGAGACAAATTCAGAATTGCATCCTTCTAGAAATACTTTTTTTTGTTTGTTTCACTCTTCTTTTTCTTAATCATCCTTACAATGTAATGGTTGACCGGTAATGCATTTTTTTTTCTAATCTGAAGGTGCAAGGCCAGGTAAGTAGGATGGATGTCGTATAATATCCTAGCCAAGATGTACCAATTACTCCTGAGTCTGTAAAGTAACGAAGTCTAGAGTTGTCTTGATGGAAGTCGACATCCTTCCGACTGCTCGATTCCGGGTGACTTTTTACCCTTAACTGGCCCAATTAGTAAAAGTACTTACTGAATTCAGTGTTAGATTTTGCAGAATTATCATTTAATGCACAAAACACTTCCAATCCAACCAGATACACGCACAGTATCACCTTCTTCGGGTGAAAACCAGCATTGAGACAGGTTAACGATAGTTCATTTTGTTTTTCACAGCCTTTTCTCTCTCTCCTTAATATTTTTTTTCTCTCATACTCACTAACCACATGCGTTTTAGCGGCTTTATTTCCTTTCTTCGGGTGTCTTTGGAGTCGGGGTGCTGAAAATAAAACCAATCGGCTAAGTGACAAGTTTTATATTTGTATTAATCCTACACACACAGACACACACACACACATATATATATATATATATATATATATATATATATATATATATATATATATATATATAAAACAATATGCCTGGCCGCATACACAATTCCGTAAAATCCTCGTTGAAAACACAATTATACTTAAACATGAAAACAATAAACAAAAAATAAAAATTCTTGAAGCTATATACATAAAACAGTTCAAACCTAACCTGAACAAAATAAACTATGGAATCTCCACAAATTTTCTTAAATGTCTATAATTGGTAACAGAAGCGATTGTTTTATACCAACGGCTTCCCATACTTAATGCTTCCCGAATTCCCTCTCGCGTCATCATGTGTGACGTCATAAGCTGCGGTGCGATTGTCGCTTCCAGCGTTTTATATGCACGTGTTTATCGTTGCTTGGAAATCATCCATGTAAACAGAAGCAGACTATCATCCTATTCTTGTCTGTCTATTGCTTAATATATTGTACTGTAATTGTCATCTTTGATAATGGCTTATGTAAGCCGAAAGCTTAGATTGGATTAAAAAAATATGTATCAATATTGTGATTTTCTTTCCTCGTTTAATGATAATATTATTAAGCTTATCAGACGTTATGAAAAGAATTTACATAAAATAAATAGACAACACTTGTCTATATTATTTAATGAAACATGTATGAATATATATATATATATGTATATATATATATATATATATATATATATATATATATATATATATATACATATATATATATATATATATATATATATATATACATATATATATATATATATATATATATATATATATATATATATATATATATATATATATATACATACATATATATATATATATATATATATATATATATATATACATATATATATATATATATATATATATATATATATATATATATATATATATATATATATATATATATATATATATATAAATTGCGACAGATAAATTGTCGTCTAAATTATGCAAAATGAAAATAACACCCATATAACATTTAAAATATACATTATCCAAAATTTCACAAAAATATCTTGCAATACTAAAGAGTAAATCTATTCAATAAAATCGCCATTGTCTTCAACCACGTTCTTTAGAGGAATTTTCTGCCACTCTTTTTGGACGGCATACTTATTTGAGTTGGTCAATGCAGCCACAGAGTTTACCTTCAGTTCATCTTGGTCTCTTGCTCAACAGACCCTCACACATAATAATCAAGGTGGTTGCAGTCTGGGGAGTTAGGTGGCCAGATGTAAGGAGTGATGTGTTCGTATAAATTGTCTGAGAGTCATGACTGAGTTCTCCTGATTGTCTGCCTTGGTACTGCTGCCAGATATAGGGACGACTTCCTGTATCCACCCTCTTGACTCGGGGTGTAGGCCTCTCTGTTGAGTCTGAGGACCTTACCAACAAATTCGGGAGTTCTTTTCTTATCAGAACGATTAGAGTGATTTTTCCTAGCTGCCGTACCTGCGTTAGCACCATTAGACTCATCCAACTCGTTCCGAATCCTCTTCACTGTCCTCATCTTGACATCCAAAGACACTGAAATGTTCGTATTGTAGCTTCCGATGTAAAAGACAAGCAGTACAGCATGCCGCTTCCAAATTTCTGATGGAGTGAATTGTGCGATGTTGCTCTTTTTCTCACAGACACTGCCCAACTGACCCTACTAATACTGTGCAGTTGGCAAAATTAAAAACAAACAACGCGATTGCGCGAAATTAAAAAAAATAAAATGGCGACAATTCATCCATTGCACCCTGTATATATATATATATATATATATATATATATATATATATATATATATATATATATATATATATATATACCCTATCGTCCGAGTCATACACTGCTGAGGGTTTTGAATAGGGGTAAAGTTTTTTTTTACCTTATTTCTTCTTTAGGATTGTGTTTCCGGTTCTTGATATTCTCTTTCACTCACAGGAGCTCCTTGTGTCTTAGAGGCATTATCGCCTTGCTTGGGGTGAAGTGATTAAAAACAAACACACACACATGCATATATATATATATATATATATATATATATATATATGTGTGTGTGTGTGTGTGTGTGTGTGTGTGTGTGTGTGTGTGTGTGTGTTACATTTCTTCTTCTATCAGTTATAGTTCTATATATAGAAATGGTCAAGATACCGGGAACTTAACTTTAAACGGTAAATAACTTGTCAATGATATTGAGTTAATGACGAAATTAAAAATAAAATACAATTAATTTATCCTTAATAAACGGAAAGAAATTTTTTATGTAACCGAATATTTCCAGGACTTCATATCGTGAAAAATGATTTCACTCGTTTTCTTTATCTGAAATTCAAGCTGGTTTCGCAAATTATTAAAGAATCCAGAAGTAATAATAATAATAATAATTAATATTATTATTATTATTATTCTAATGCTACCATTCTTTAGCTTTTTTTCAGCTTCTTTTAACGTTACTATGTGTACACTTCTTCTTCTTCTTCATATTATTATTATTATTATTATTATTATTATTATTATTATTTCAATGCTACCATTCTTCTTTTTTCAGCTTCTTTTAACGTTACCATGTGTACTCTACTTCTTCTTCTTCATATTATTATTATTATTATTCTATTTCATTGTTCTTATATATACATTTCATTCGGTGTCCCAATCAGACACCTAAGGTCAGAAGTACTTTCATGAAATTTTTCACTGATCATTTTTATAAAAAAAAAACAGCCCTAAAACACCTAATATCAGACACATTTTACATAAATGAAGCTCTTCGTCATTACGAAGACCTTCATTTATCTGATTTATGTAAATCTTCATTTATCTTTATATGTGATCTGTACTTGTGGGTACAAACTTTTGTATTTCTTTAAGGTATGGCTTACCAGGGATCTCTTCAACGAGTATATCGGAACATTTTAAAACCAGTCCCAGGGCTCCATATACAACTGGAATCATTGTTGTCCTCATGGGCCACATTTTTTTTTAGATTTCCACTACAAGATCCTTTTATCTTGATTGTTTTTGAAGATCTTCAAAGATAAATCTGAAGGGATTGTCACGTCAATAAGAAATCACATTGTTTTTGTGGTGTTTGATCCCAATATCTGTGCGATTAGTTTTGATTGTACTGCCTGTCTGTATTTAAAACACCATAAAATTGTTACAGTTTCTATCTCTGTAACTGGGTCTGGATGAAGTTCATACCAGTTTCTTGCAGTTTCATTCATGTAAAAGTTGCATATTTTCCAGTGCAGATATTGGCCCACATTCTATCATGACGAGTTTTATATTCAGTATGTGCTAAAACTATGCAACCTGATAGAAGATGGTAAATTGTTTCTGGGTAGTTATCTTCAGAAGCGTTGCTTGAAGTCAGCCAGTGACTTGACCCGAAGATTTTTGAGTTCAGTATCTGGCCGCAGCAGAAGTGGACAACAACTTGGAGAGTTGAGTTACTAAAGGGAAATAACTGAAGCTGGGATATCCGGAAGAGGCATGATACGTGGAACTTGACAATCTACCCTGTGGACGAAATAAAGGGTGCATTACGATGGCTGAAACATCGTGATTATGACAACAACGGTAGGGACAACCATCCGAACAATGTAAATAGTGTAAATATCTGCTATTGGGGTCAACTCAATTTTTCAGCATGTGTGCTTGGTAATTTCTGGTTAGCATGCATTGGTCCTGCGCAGCAAGAAAAAAACCTTCGGCTTAAGCGTTTCACATCATCATTATTATTATTATTATTATTTTTATTATTATTATTATTATTATTATTATTATTATCTTCGCACCAGTAGATCCCACTCATTCTTTTTACTCAGTAATAAAAGAAAGAAAACTACCGAATGGAGAATAGTTATCAACTCAACCAATAAGCTCTTAAAGAAAAAATTGGTCATTCAGTTGATTTTCGAGAAATGGGGCGGGCCGAGAACTTTTCGGCAATGCTATTATTTTCTTTTTTCATATAGTCATTCGGACCAAAAATCATAACGAAATAAAATGGTTGATTAGCAAATAGATGAAGCAGAACAATTCCATCTCAAGTGACTCTTTTCTTCCATGATTTATCTCGGTTGTTTTCCCTTAGGCAAAGAAGGCGGGAAACCGATATTGAGGGGGATCAGTAATCGGAGGTGACTAAGTCATCCCTGACAGCAGGATCAAGGATATTTCCGGTGAACCGGGGCTGCAAGGAGCCGTTCTGGTTTATATCACCCAACGAAGCTAAAAACAAAGATTAAATGTGGTCAATAAAGCGCGAACGCTGAGGCCGGGCGGAAGTGACGTATCGACAATGGCGATCAGTCTTTCACCGAGCCAAGAAATTTTTCAATATGTCGGCTGTTTTCTTTTTTTCTTTTCTTTTTAATTACAAAGAAGTTATTTTCTCTTTATTCTTTATCTGTATCATTCAGTTAAACACGGTCAGATTTTAATATTTTGCAAACATGATTCCCTCAGGTATATTCGTTTTCTTGTTTTCCTTTTTTCCCTTTCCTTTTTTTTTTTTTTTTCACTTTATGCTTTCTTCTAATCATCTCACTCAAATTGTTCCCCATTTTCTTCCCAACGCTTCTATTTTTCCATTTACAGTTCTGTTGGATAGCTAAATTCTCACTGTATCTCTAGTGTCATCACCTGCCACTTCTGTTCGACTGGGTTTACAGTAAAGTTGAATTTGATGAGTAAAGTTGAAGACCAGGCACCAAGATGAAGACTGGTGATACGTTTCAAATAATCAGAAATTTCTTGATTAAAATATCAAACAGATAAACTATATTCACGGTAAACAAATGATAGTCTACGCTGATGACAGTTCAATACAATCTTCTCCACATTATAACATTTAAAAGTCGCATGTATAAAAAGTTCTCTTAATTTAGCTTCTTAAATATCCAACTGTTTTTTTTTTAAATCCGCGCATTCTAATTATACATTGGTCTATTACTATAAACCTTATTTTAATTTGACAACCGTGTTTTATTTTTAAAAATGAAATTTATGTCAACCGGCCTAGATCGTCAAGTCCTACTAAAGAAAAATTCTAGCACTCGAAGGAATCAAACCTGTAGACTTTATCCAGCATAGAAACCATTCCTAAATACTACTTTAACTGTAATGAAACTATATAGACTAATGATACAAGCCTGATGGAATCAACCTGTATCGAGAGACATATTTCTTGATTTCCGATTGGCTGAATTACATAAAGAAAATAAAAAATGGAAGACCGTTTCATACAGTTTATTGTAATAATAAAAATAATTTAAATATTACAATTAATTTAAATATTACAATTAATTTAAATATTACAATGGTTTAAGATGTTGTCTTCATCTTGGTTGTTCTACAGTGCGTTTCAACATTTTATGAAAATAAGACAACTTGCCATAATTGTATAACTAATGGTTAGTCAATATAAGTGTAGGTTGAATATTATGAAATCTTAAGTCGCAGTATGAAATCGACATGAGAATTTTTTTTTACCGTTCCACATTACATATAATCACCTTTTTTGCAAAGAATAATAGTGAAAAAGCATGTAAGGATAAAAAGTGAAATTTTAATTACAAAAACGATGATTAGAATTGTTATAAAACCAAAATACAAGAGGAAAGTGAATTCATACATTTTTTGTTCTTGAGAATTTACAACAAAAATATTAAACATAATAAATATATATTAGATTGTTTATTTTCAAGAACAATTTTATATTTAAAGCATTCTAAAAACTAATACAATTAAAACTAATGCAATATAATATCTATCATTTACCAATGTATAAAGAAACAATTATGAAAACAATTTTTATTCATAAATTTATAAATATTTATTAAATTAATGAATTTAAATTATTAAAACATAATTAAATCCTTATTATTTACAATTTTTAAAAATTCGAATTGATTGGCAATTAGCCAATGTTTTACTAAGCAATCCAATAAATATTCTAAATAGAACTAAATAGTTTTACTAAGCAATCTAATAAATATTTTTTATTATTTTTGTTCTTAATTCTTAAGAACAAAGAAAATGTACAAATACATTTTCATATCCTTAGGTTTTATTAAAATTCTAATCATCGCTTTTTAAAACAATAAACATTACAATAATAGAGGTGTCAAGGGAAAACTGTGCCTTTGACACGCCGTTTTTGATTTGATTGGTTTTTTTTGGGGGGGGTCGGACACGAAGGTTAAACATTTGTCAAAAGCTGTTTATGTCAAGCGGGATGCAACGAAAAAGAAAAGCAATATTATTAACTAATAATTTCAATTCTCTTTTAAGACGTAAAACAAATCCCAATCTACAGAAAATGTTAATTTGATACTTTCTTCCGTATTAATGGTTTCGTAAACAGGCACAATTTCTTCGCCAATCCACATGCATTTTGGGAATACACAAAAAGGTTCTCACCGGATTTTGGATCCGAGGAACATGGCAGCCACAACATAAATCTAATGCTGCTAAACTGCAATTTTCCTATTATTCATTATTTGCACGAGACACGTGAGCTGGAGCATTTTCGGTCATGAAAATTTATTTTTATGCCACAGTAGACTTTTTAAATCATGCCTAAAGGTTAGTCTTTCGAGATTCAAATTAAACAGAAAATGTCATTTCAAGAGGTCATTGGCCTTAACAAAAAGGCATGAAGTTTCTCTTCTAATCACCATTAGCATTTAGTGTTTGTTTTCTTAAAAAGTTGTGACAATCCAGCATCACTGACTCTCGTCCATGAAGAACACTTTCTGGAAATCCAGTTTCATATTCTGTATAGCTCAGCTGATATGCTTAATTAAGATGAGTTTATTTTTAAGGATGGCGAACTATTGATTTAGTGTTCATCCGAAATGTTTCACTATGCGACATTATCACGTTTCAGGCATATTTTGAATTTCCGCCGCTTCGAATAACTCTTTGCAACTACTAAGTGGGGCTTTGCGTATCTCAATTTCCAATCGGATTTCAATGCGTCCAGTTTTAACTAATATTATTAACTAATAATTTCAATTCTCTTTTAAGACGGAAAACAAATCCCAATCTACAGAAAATGTTAATTTGATACTTTCTTCCGTATTAATGGTTTCGTACACAGGCACAATTTTCTTCCTTTTGTTAAATCACAGACTGTATGCGATCGAACTTGTTAGAAATGTCTTGAACGTGCGATGAGCTCTTGCAAGTAAGTTTGTTATTTTTTATGCTTTTTGCTTTTATGAGGACTAGAACAATTTTTGTTTTGACATCATTTTTGTCGCATAAAAATGAAACTATAGCAAGGACACAAAATCACCATTCGCACAGTGCTACGTATTATGGGACCCGATTAGTCGACGCAGTCAGTGAGAAGGTATTTTAAAAAATGTGACTTGAATAAGACGTTAAATCAGCTGAAGAAGGCCGGAGCGTAAAACGACCGCAACGTTGTGAATATGGCAATGAAGATGAGGCTAACAGTCTGAGTAATGTAAATAATGCAAGTAACGTTAAAATACACTACAGATAATTTTAACCTTCCAACCTTTTTCTGGTGTCTGTAGTATTTGGTAAGGATCTCGGAATTTTGAACCAAGCCCTTTACTAAAAAAAAAAAAAAAAAGAAAACAAAATCTACCTTAATTCCGTTGTTTATATGAGGGAATAATCATGTATTATTAGTTAATTCTTAATTCATTTTGCTTTTCCTAATTCCATTGTATATGAATTTTACTGCTTGACCTAGGTATTAGATTAAACTAGTTCCTAAACTGCATTCACTTTACAAGTACAATACATTTCTGCTATTTTGGTAAACTTAAACCTGGTATTTTTTTTTCTGTCTTGATCAAAGTTTCCTGTTTGTATCTAGTTCTATTCTGGACCGGCTGAGGAGGTCATCATGGCCTAACATATGCGCAGAATCTATTTCAGCATTCTTCAGAGTTGTCGATACCGTAGGCAACGAAAGAGTGTCGAACGACTGAAAATTTGACAACACAAATTCGAATAAAGCAGTTCATAATAAATATATATTGATGAATAATCTACTCCTTGTAAACCAAAGCAACATAAATATTATCTTTTTTTAATATTTCGGAATAATTCTGAAATCCTCTAGAAAGGTGAGAGAGAAAAAAGAGATCCGAAATTATAAACCATTTTTTTTCTTCGACATTTTCCCTTGCACTTCATATTACTTTTATTTTCCTTGACTGGCGCTTCACGATCCTTTTTTTTTCTATCTCCCCTTTCCTATCTCCCTTCGTACTTCCTGTCTGATTACACAAGCACCCTCTTTGCACAACGCACTCTTTCCCCTACCTACCTCTTTATTTCCCCTTAACATGCATTCGAGAAAGACACCTGATTAAAGACGAATGGAAGTGAAAATCAAGCGAACAATGCCGACAAACGAAATAATAATAATAATAATAATAATAATAATAATAAACTTCTGTCAAAAGAGAAAGAAAAGAAAGAAATTAAGCGAATTCATATGACGAACTAAGTTTGATTTAAGAAAATAAGATTTTAAAAAAATCAAGTAAAGATTATTTGTCGCTTGAGACATGGTACATAAGAGAGAGAGAGAGAGAGAGAGAGGCGTGAAAGAGGAAGTGATATCTGTCTGATGAACAGGAAAAGAGGACAAACCTTATCTTTGGCTTATTATATCGAAGCAATTTCTTTTCTTTTCAATCTTTCCCATATGAAATAGAAACCGTTTCTCCCTTCATTCTATTCTTTATTTTTTTTTCTTCCCAATAATATTATTTTTGTATGATTTCATTGCATGTTTTCTCCCCGTGTATGCGTGAATGTGCGCGTGTGCGTGTACGGGTGGCATATGTTTGTGTAGGCCTTTTATTTGCAGATAAATACTCTGATCAGATAATGTCTCCTCCTATCGACAACTCTTTACACCCTGTTTTGGTTTCTTTCTTCGTCTTCTGTCCATTCAGTGGTTGGAATCGAGACATAACCCGCTTGCTATCTCTGAAATATTTCCGGCTTTCTGACTTGCTGTTCTTCAAGAAATATCGATCAACTTAACGCTATTTTGCTTCCTGTCTATAAATACAAATATGTAGAAGTAGCTGACAGGTTAGTGAAAGAGACCAACGACAGAGAGGTCTTTCTTTCTGATTATTAATTTGAGACGAGGTATTTCTATTCATATTTTTATTATTTTTTATAGCAACTCTCTGACTGTTTTACATACGACGATAGTTCAATAAACAGCACAGGTCGAGAGTAAAGTATAACCTGGTGAGATCTGAACTCATCCCGCTTACACTGGTGAGGCTTTGTGCGCCTTATCTCTTAGGCTACGAAAACTACCCGAGCAGTCGTAATTTAGACTAATTAAAATAGATATATTCTTCTGTGTCAGAGAAAAGTAACCAAAGTTCTATGAATTAAAAACTAGTAAAAAAAAAAAAAATGATGATCAATAAATCTATATGACCAAATTTGATTCACTTACACTTAAGGAACACTTTTGCGAAATAATGAATAAAATTAATATAAGTTAAAATTTTAAATGTTGATTTAAATCTTTTGATGTTATTTGAACAGGAAGTGCCACACACCAAACGAATCTTGACAGCCGACATCTGCAAGGGACAAAGCTCTAGGTTTGTAAAAGCAACGATATAGCTATGGACGTTCGTCTGGCGACATCAAAATGGCATCTAAGAAAAGCCTAATGCATATGTGTGTTTACAGGGTTAGATTAGTGGAGTTTTTTTCGAAACTGCTGTGTCTTCGTATGTGCGTGAAAGGGACACGCTTGTTATGCGAACTTGGAGCAAATGGGGCGGCAGTTAGAAAAAAATAAGGAATAAATGGGCTATAGAATTAGAAAGTGTCTTTTGTCCCTCATGTATATAATACACTATCCTAAACTGCTGTTAAGCTTGCCTACAGCCTGAAAAAGCATCCGGCTGATACATCCTGGATATATCGGGAAATGCTTATCGGGTAAAGCCTTTTGCTTACTCGCACTGTTCACCATCAAACATTATATCATCTCAGTCACTAAATATTTTAAGATATTTGGGGAGGGGAAAAAGCACAGATGAAATAGGTACATGTCTTTTCTAAGGGAATAAATACAAAGTGTGCATAATTTTGAATCCGAAACAAACATATTTTTTCATCAAATCCGCCCTTATATCTCAGTAATTCTTTTGGCGTAAGAAAACACATTTCTTAGCAATGAAGGTATTGTATTAAATGATTAATTGATTGATTTGTTTTTTTACGGCTTATCAATCATTTACCAGGTCATTTAAAGCCAGAAAATATTTTTAGATTGTAAGAATGTTTGGACAGATACTAATAATTGACTGATACAAGTTGGGGGAGGCGAAATTATACCTTTTTCCCAGTCTGCGTAAGTGAATGTAACAAATACGACTGGAATTGAAACTCGATTTCCAATTTCGAGTCGTTATCCATTACACCACTCGCACATCAAAGATTACAGTACCTGGTATTCCCAAGCGGTCACCCATCTAGATATTGACCAGTCTCGATATTGCTTAACTTCCTGGATCGTACGAGAACAGGTGTTTCAACTTGAAATGACGGTAAGCCGTTGTCATTGTATGCATAATGCATAGTTGTTAAAAAAATGAGGCAATTGTGGGATAAAATATCTTCTAAACGACTCATGATAAACAATAATTAATATTGACATAGCATCAGGTTTGTTCCCAGTGAGAGACGCAAGTAGCCAAATATAAAGAAATAAGCTGATTTATCAGGCGAATCCAAAAACAGACAGTTACGAGGGTTGATTTTAGAAATTCATTTAGCATCGAAAAATGACCAGAAGATGTTTAATTTTATCGACAATATTCACGTCTTTTGAAGCCATTCAATTATGACTTTGAACTGAATTTTGCTCGTCGACGCTGAATTGAAAAATTCTAATCTTTGTTGAAGTCGTTGTCGTCAAATTTCAACCATTCACAGAAACGACTCGGCCTACAAGGATAGCTTTGATCCTTCAGTTTTCGATTTGTTAGTTCTTCAAACGGTATCTGAAAAGTGACAACCGGCGAAAGGATAGGTTGTAGCCAATATTCAGGAACCGATTCTATAAAGGCAGGTAATCTTTAAGACCCTAATTTGCTTATTATCTTTTCAATTGGAACAAAACACTATATAGTAACCAAAAGAATTAAACTATTTTGATACTTTACTAGAAAACATTTATTTATTAAGATATTTCCAGATTGAAATTCCGTTCTCATCATATTTCTGTCCAGAAGTATGATGCTTTTTGATTCTAGTGTCATCAAACTGTGTTATGTTTTCTTAGACACATTCGAATTGAATCACGGCAGGCCCAAAGATTTCTGACTATTTCTTTTCTACACTGTTACCTTTATCTACCTACTTTTACTTTTGTTCTTCCCAGTTGACTGCTGTTTATTTTTGTGGTAGGGGGCGTGTATCTATTAGACTTTCACTAGACATGCGCACCAGCCGAGCGTAACTAATATTTTACTATCAGCTATTAATATATAAGATTATTTTCGGATAATCCAACTACCGGTTCTTTAAGCTTTTATAATTTTAAGGATAGGTTCGAGCGAACCGGTGCGATGCCACCACTGGTTGTAGCACATATAGTTATTTTAAAGAATGGTGATCACCCTGTACAAGGCTCAAGAACCACAAAGCTAAGCAGTCACAAAAGATTTAGCCCATTAAATAACACGGATTTTAATTTTAAGAAACTATGAGAATGTGCGTTTAGCGTTAGCGGTCACCAGCACGGAAAGTTGGATTGAAAAGTTGACTTCAGACTCCGGCCGATGCTGTTACGTTCACTTTTGCAAAGACGCATCTGCGAAAGATATGAATACAGCACTCCCCCTGGCTACGGGTTAATTAGTAGAGTAGACGTGGATAGCAAGTAAAACACAGAATTTTAAACAGTGGAAAAAAGACCTGGAAAACACAAATTTAATTATTTTCGAACAATTGATGAAAATCTGCAAATAATTAAGAAAATATATTTAGGCCTGTTACATCTCGAAGTGACATGGTATTAAAAAAATGAAACACTGATAAATAATTAGAACAAAAGCTGATTCAACAAATTAACTCTTTTGTTTTTTTAATAAATTTCAACCAATGCAAGGCTTGAGAGCCACTCCATGTACACGTTTATATTCGAAATGTTAATGACGAATGAAGTGCGTAGTATGAATGGAAAAGAATATGAGAGGAAACAGCGATTATAAAGATAAGGAGGATTGAAAGTGATTGAACCTTGATTGGAAGAGGTGACGATTAAAATACTTTGGGAAATATCCATTCAGGAGTTTATTCTGCAAAATGGCAGTTCTTGAGAAAATAAGGTGTCTTAGTGGAACTTTTAAACTCAATATTTTTTGCGAGTACTATCATATCAACGAATAATCAATAGGTTTTAAACTGACTTCTCACAGAAACATTAAGAAAGGCGATTTTAATTTTAAACAAACGAGAAGAATACAAGACATTATCAATACTGTGTCAGGCTCTTTTAAAAGCAGTAAGTACGATACATTCTGAGTGAATCATCTTGCTAAAAAATCAATCACTTTTTTATTGTGAGACGCATTTTAGGAAACCATTAACAGAATATCAATTTTATAATCGATAAAATCTAGCGTATTACTGTCAAATACAACAATACTACACACCATATCTATAATGAAAAATAAAAAGAGCACTATTATGTTTTATTTTTATTATTATTATTATATGAAGCACTGACGAACATTGTCATAAATGTTTTACTTGTATTTACTTTCATCTTAATTCTTCCTTACCTTTTTATTACGATTTTTACTTCGGTCTGACATGCGATAAAAATCAAGGAAAACTGAAAATAAAAGTAAACAGTAATCAAATGAATAACGATAATAGAGATAAATTGAAACTAGTTTCTGCAAGAAACATGAAGGCAAGAAACATTTCTGACATCTTGAAAATGCGGTTCAACTTCAGGAGAATTGGTAAATTAGTTGATTTTGTCAAGCAGCATATCAATCTTCACGGGTTATTTAATGCAGAAATCTAAATAATTTGAAGAGTTTTATAGTCTCAACTAAATATATTTTGAATATGATTGTATGCCTTCAACTACAGATAAATGTATTGCTTGTCATGTTACAATAAATAGTTATTATTGCTAATTTTACTATAAATAGGTATTTTTTTTATTTTTTTTTTATATAAAATGTATTGCTTCTATTTTTTATATAAATAGGTATTGCTGGTATCTTTACTATAAAAATGTACTTTTATACTTTCATAGTGTTTTGTTTTTGTTTATGGGTTCAATATCTGCCCACAGCTGGGAGCCTAACAGGTGCTACCACTCTGTCAGGGTAGACATGTGGACAATAGCAATTAAGAGGTGATTCCACGGTCCTCAAAAACTTCAATCTCCCGGTCAAGGGCCTTGCTGCCGGATGTAGTTTATCGTTATACCCAGGATTAATTGGTATGTTGAATCTTTATATTGATATAAGATTTGGAAAATAAGAATCAGCTTTGGTAGAAGTGGGTTTGAAATTTCTGTTCGTTTTAGGTATTGACATAGTTCAGTAAGGATGAAAGATGATTTAAATCAGTGAAATCACGGTAGCTCTCATTATGCTAGTCGACAGCTCTCTCAGCACTGTGGTTCCCATACGAGGTAGTAGGTTTTACAGAATAAAATTGTAGGCTCTTGCCGAAACGGTACTGATTTTTCAAAGAAAATACCTTGTCCCTTTAGCACGTAAGCTATCTTGGATCGCCAGAGATTCATTCAATTTGCTTCGTGTGAATTACCATTCATACGAATGACGTAGTTTCCTGCTGAGTTTGAATTCAGAGTTATACTCCTCCTAGATTGGTTAAAGAGCCCAGTTTGCCCTGATATTTAAGCCGGCAGAGAATTGATGGATTCATAAGTGCATAGCATGAACACTACTATAATTCGAAATCGGCTCTCCGGTTTCAAGTTTCAAGTCGCTATCCATTGCACCAATAGTTAATATATACTTTACTATCTACATTTTATCAGCTATTATAAGCGCAACCGTACACTTCATTATGGTATCGAGAGACCCCCGACGGAAACTACAGCATCATTAAAAAATAACAGTATTGTAGCCCCAATATTATACACCGGCTGATAGAATAGACTCTTTAAGTATTACTCTAAAGTTCGGATCCGTGTATTATCAGGTGAATAATGTTAGCCCAGAAACAAAAACGTTTATTTCCAGTACCCTTATTGAAGAAACAACCAATTCAAGAGAGAAAGAGAAAATATATCTGTTTGCATTTGAGAAAAAATACTGATTAACAATCACCTAACTCGAAACCAATGAAGTGGTAATTCATAGACATAAACATGTCACAAACATCATGCCTAAGTGTGGCGCCTAATCACCGAGACAGGTTTTCCTTAGATGTAAGGACTAAAAAGACCCATTAAGAAAAAATGGTTTTCTAAAATCTGCACGGAAATGAGAGAATTTCCTAAACTTACTGTTGCTGCAACTAATACTACTAGTGTATAAAACAGATATATAGATGGCAACGATAAGATTCTGTTGAAACATTGTAGAGGCGGTTTTAATGTATGGTGCCATTGCTTGGACATTAACCAAAACCATTCAGTCTAAGTTTGATGGAACCTATACTCGGATGCTAGGATCTATACTTAACATCTCTTGGAGACAGCATCTAATTAAATCACCGTTCTTAGACCCACCCCTGATATTTCTACAATCTTAAGCGAATGCAGAATGTGCTTTGCAGGACACTGCTGACAAGCAAAACAAGAATATGCGAATAATCTACTACTCTGCGAAACTAACCTTGGCGAAAGATGAACTGGTAACCTCTTGCTTTGTCTAAGAATATCACCCTAAGTACATTCCAACCTTGATGCAGGAACGTGAAGATTGGTGGTGAGAGACTCGTGAATGTCCGAGATAGCTCGATTGAATAAAATAATGTTCGCGTGGCTTAATAGTAAAGTAGCTGATGCGTTGTTCAACTATGCTTCACTGAGGTAAACTTAACCTAATTTCGAATCGCAATGAAAGGCTCATTGACGTCGATCGATAGTCTGAGAAAAAGTTGCAAGAAAAATCAACGCGAAATTAAAACAGTATTAAATATTAATGGTTAAAATATGACAGTTTTGTTTACAGTTTGCTTAAAAATGTTAATGCAAATAATTGTTTGACAGAAACGTGCAATACCTGCCTAATAGATTGATCGAGTTATGTCTCTCTGTAGACATTTCTGTCGATTCGTTTATTTTTTACAATAATGTTCATTCTGCAAAGGCTTAAGAATCGCCCGAAGTCGAGGGTTAAATTGTAAGATGTAAAAATGTGTAGGGAAAACAACGGTTAACTCTAGACTTTACAGCCCACACCCGCCATACCATACGCATTTAAGCGAAACACGCTTCGAATTCCATTAGCAACAGCTTCTTCACACTAACCGCTTCTTTCTGGAAGCCATTCCGAAAAGGATGTTTCCTCGAATACTACAAGAGAATAAGAGATATAGCAAAAGGACAAACTTTACTAAGGGCAGGGAGTTGTGGTGAGCCATGTTCACCCATGTTCTCAAGGGACACGGTGCATAGAAGAAGAAGAAGAAGAAGAAGAAGAAGAAGAAGAAGAAAAGAAGAAGAAGAAATATATGTAAATATATCCAGAAGATTTAGACCCAGAAATTAATTTCCTTATGTTAATGGAAATATCTAATTGGATAAATTTGTTTACTCCACACAGTACGTTTGATTAAAGGGGAAAATATTGCTGAGTTTTATAAATGAACTATCATCTCATTTTTATTTGATGAATATAATTCTCAAGTCTCACTGTGACATAACTAACCATAGGATCATAGCAATTTTCTCTAATAATAAACGCATTACAACAGAGATTAGCATACATATCTGTATGCTTAAGTGCACAATCTCTCAAATGAATCTCCATGTGTGCTGTTGTAGAGCTTAAATGCCCAAAGAAAAAAGAAACAAAAAACGAAGAAGCGAGATTATATTAGGTAAAAAAAAGTCACATGGTGCCTCGTGTCCGTTGTCAAAGAAGCATTAGTCTGAATAGAGTTTTCGCAGAATTTTCATCGTGTCAAAAGACTTGGCGATTTCCTTCATTGTGCGGCGTCAGTTGTCAGCGAAATAATAGACTGAGTGTATGATAATCGCGTTTTGGGTCGGTAGGCGTAACGTGTGCATGGGTTGAGCGACCCAATCTGCTGCTGCCCACATCGCTGGCCTAATCACCGCCCACACACATCGTCCCCCACCTCCACTCCCGCCAACTAACACCCGTTCGCTCATTCTGTTTATTGATGACCAAAATGGAAGATAGGATTCGGCTGGTTATTCTACATTGTGTCTTCATCGATCGCGGCCCGGCTGCATTGGAAAAAGCAAAAGGAACGACAGCAGAAGTAGTTTCGGCCCTGGGAAATCACCAGAAATCTTAACTTGCTATCTCTGGTGTCGATTCTATAATTCATTCCATTCTTTATTATTATTATTATTATTATTATTATTATTATTATTTATTTCCAGCCTCCCAACTTACAAGTTCTTTTGCTATTTTCGATTTTTTTTAATTTTTTTTTGTTATTGGTGTTTCTGAATTCTATCTTTTTGTTGCCTATCGTATTCATTACATTTTCCATTAAGAGTTAAAAGTGTATTTCCACAAGTATTCAGAACAAGTCGATCTCTGCAAATAACCGTTACATCGAATTTATACACATAACCTTTGCGTTTGGTTTTGATTTCTACAACGACAGCGTCGCTAATGCCGTATTTTCCATTTTTCTCCGCGGAAAAGAGAATTAAAAAGGAAAAAAGAAAAGGAAAAAAAGGAAAAAAAAACAAAAAACAAAAAAAACAACAGTGATCATTTCTGCTGTTAATAGCGAATGCTTAAAAATAGTGTCGTCGAAAAAGTTAATCAGAAAATCTTTTCGGTTTATTCTAATAAAAAAATAAAATAAATCATAGCATGCTTACCACAAGAGATAAGTACGCGTCCAGCAATAGATTATTTCAGAGGCTGAAACAGATAAGCTAGTCTAAATGCTTTCTTGATTTTTTTTTGTTTTGTTTGGCTGTCGAAGGAGATGGATATCAAACGATTTTAAATTAATGTCATTTTATTTTATCCATTCAGTCAATAATAATATTGCGAGGAAATTAACCACACACACATGCAGACACACTCACATACATACACACATCTATATATATATATATCAGGTTGGCTTTAATATTTGATACGAAAAAACTTAGATATACTTTGATAGATGAAGACGCACACTTTATTTTTGTTTGAAATATTCTAAGGAAAGCAAGTTTTATTGTGTCTTTGATTAAAACTTGGAAAGATGATTGGTATTTCAATTGATCTTAAGATCACATGAAAATTACACACACACACACATATATATATATATGTATATATATATATATAATTATTTTATAAAAAAAATTTATAACATAAGTATGTTATAAAATCACTACAAAAATAGCCATTTGTTTCAACACACTCTGTGTCTTATCAAGTGATGGTGTTGAAAAGAAAAGATTTTTTTCAACACCATCACTTGATAAGACACAGAGTGTGTTGAAACAAATGGCTATTTTTGTAGTGATTTTATAACATACTTATGTTATAAATTTTTTTATAAAATAATTATATCTGCTCTACTTTGTATTGAGCACTCTTTTAAGAATAGTAATTGTTGGTTATTGGAATTCATTCCGTGTATACCAATTATATACTTTGTTATATATATATATATATATAAATATGTATATATATATATATATAAATATATATACACACACACGCATATATATATATATATATACTTCATTATATCAGACAAAGAAGATTTAATTAATTATTTGTTTGCTTTTACCAACATCCTTACGTTTTTCCGTTTTGTAGGAGTAAGTCGGTACAGAAATATTCCATAATTTTCATTGTTCCAACGTCTTTCGACCACACGGATTAAAAACTCTATTCAAAACAGCACAATAACAAAATACAACGTAATCAGTCAAAACTTGAAGAAAAACTAACAAAACACAAAACAAAACCCCCTTGAAAAAGAATTGTCCGAAAGGCCTCAAGACAATGAAAATTATGGAAAATTTCCGTACTCTCTTGAAAAATCAAATAAAACATTAATTAAATCTTCCTTGTCTGCCATATTTAATATAAGATATCTAAAAGAAAGGTTGCTGCTAAAAAATACATTAATATATATATATATATATATATATATATATATATATATATATATATATATATATATGTATGTATGTATGTATGTATGTATTTGACGTGATGGGTCATGCTGTCGCCTGATATTTCAGAAATTGAAGATCATGAAAATTCCTCGACTAATCGCCACGGATAAAATGAGGAATTTAAAAACATTATAGACTTACTGTCGTATAGCGTTAAAACAGCTGTTTCCAGATAATCACTGAAGTTAAGTGACGTCAAGCGTTGGTATTATGGGTAATGGTGAATAATTGTTAATTGGAGAGCCGTGTACCATTTCCAGTTGGGTACCTTATATTCATTTACGCACAAATACCTAGCTATCGGTTAAATAGTAAAACTTGTATTACTAAATTGTTATTATTCCCCACCCCCGCCAACAAAAATTTCTTACAATCTAAAAAACGTTTTCTAGCTTTAAGTAACCCGCAAAGCATCGATAAAACGCAGAAAACGAATCAATCAATAAAAAATAAGATTTTGTTAGACATATACACACAAACAAAAACACTCACACATATATAGGGTGCGATTGGTAAATTGTCGCCGTTTTATTTTTATTTTTTCTAATTTCGCGCATGCGCGTTGCTTGTTTCTTAACTGCACAGTTTTGTAGAGTCAGTTGGACACCGTCTGTGAGAAAAAGAACACCATGACACAATTCACTCCGCCAGAAACTGTACTATTTGGCACTGACACCGGAAGCTCCAATACGAACATTTCTGTGCTTCTGGATGTCAATCTAAAGACAGTGCAGAGGGTTTGGAAAGAGCTGGATGAGTCTAATGGTGATTACGAAGGTACGGCAGCTCGGAAAAGTCACTCTGGTCGTTCTGATAAGATAAGAACTCCCGAATTTGTTGGTGAGGGTCTCAGACTCAACACAGAGGCCTACATCAAGTGTCTTGATGAAGAGGGTGGATATTGGAAATCCCTGTGTCTGACAACAGGAATCTACACTATGCCACACAAGCTGGAGAAAGCAGTCATGACTCTCAGACAATTTCTGCTATTGCATCATCCCTTACATTATCCACCTAACTCTCCAGACTGCAACCCTCTTGTTTATTATATGTGGGGCGCAGCTGAACTCCTTGTAACGCCAAAGATGAACTGAAGGCAAGGATTATGGCAACATTCAACAACTTAAACAATTAGACCGTCCAGAAGAATTGCAGGAGATTCCAAAATAGTCTGAAGGCCGTGGTTGAAACCAATGGCAATTTTATTGAATAAATTTACAAGTATTTCAAGATATATTTGTATAATTTACAATTATTTCAATATATTTTTGTATGATTTTGGTAAATATATCTATTAAAATGAGAAGTCGGTGTTATTTTCATTTTTGCGTAATTTAGACAACAATTTATCCATCGCACTCTGTATATACAGTGGGGGAAACAAATATTTGTACACATACAAATTTTTAATCCAACTAAGGAATAAACATGACTTTTCATATAATTAACTGTACACTGATGCATAATAATTAATATGTATAGAAAATAGAAAAACATTTTAATTTAAATCCCAATTATCAATTTTAATGGCTGAAAAAATATTCGTGCAATGCAAATTTAAGATCTTAGAACTTTAAATTGTTTTAATACTCTAGATTATTCAAGTGTAATATTCTAGAATGTTTTAAACAAAATCCAATGGTTACTCGGCAAGAGTTGCAGGATAATTTCTTCAGGGATCTATGCCACTATATGGACAATAAGCAATGAAATTCATAGGAACAATCTGAAATCACTTTCCCTGCTACTGACACAGTGATCTTATGTTGAAATTCGTTCGTGAACATAAAAATAAGGAACAATCGTACTGGGAAAGAGTATTATGGCCAAACGAATCCAAAACTGAATTTTTTGGACGTAATTCTAATAATCATGTATGGGGGATGGATGGGGTGGCCTGTTCTAAGACTGAAATTTGGTGGTGGCAGCATCATGGTTTGTGGATGTTTTTCTGCAAAAGATACTAGCAACATATCAGCAATAATGAAATGAATGCCGCTGTATATAAAATAATTTGATGGCAAATTTAATGGTTTCGGTTGAAAAAATTGAACTTCGTCCTGATTGGATCTTCCAACAAGATAATGATCCTAAGCAAACTGCAAAGTCTACGAAGAAATAGCTTGCTAAAAATAATGTATATATCCTGAAATGGCCAAATGAGTTCCTAGATTTAAGCCAAATTGAGAATGAAATCCACTCGAGAGCTCCAATAATCATCCTCGATCTGAAGACTATATGTGAAGAAGAATGGAACAAAATACCAAATAAAATTTGCAGATCAACAACTAGAAAAGGTTGGTTGCTGTAGAAGTGAATAATGGCTATTCTACAAAGTATTAAATGAAGATAATGTATTCTTTTTGTATTGTACGAATATTTTTTCATATATTAAAATGGATAAATGGGATTTATTTCTATTAAATCAATATTTTTTCTGTTTTCTTTGCATATTTAGTTATTATGCATCTGCGTACAGTTAATTATATGAAAAGTATGTGTATTCATTCGTTGGAAATACAATAAATTTAAAAAAAAGTGTATGTGTACGAATATATATCTCTCCAGTGTATATAATATACCTATAGGAGCATAGAAGTACAGTATTTACATTATTCGGAATAAATATGGCAACAAAGATGAGGACAATAGTCCGAATAATGTAAATAGTGTACATAGTACCTCATCTAAGAAATATAGACAGGTGCATAGAACTGGTGGACTTATTTTATAAGCAATTTCCCTATCCTCCGAAATGACTATGACCCGTTTATTAATTTAACCCGTCAATCATTTTCTTAACCTACCTTCCCCATTTATTATATAATGAGGAAATTTCCGATTCTATTTATATTAAATACCTTATATATATATATATATATATATATATATATATATATATATATATATATATATATATATATATATATACGTTGTGTACGTGTGTGTGTATTAGCTGAACCTGTAATACCAGTGATAGCGGATGTTATTCCCAGTTCACGTTCTCATATCCTTTATTTGGTTATCCGAAATGATAATTCAAAATAAGTCTCATTGAAAAGGTTTTTCTGCGTTAACAGAGAATAGCGAACCGCCGGCCTAAGGACTTTTGGAGGAAATACCAATAACTTATGAATACCAAAATCGTAAAACGACTTACATAATAACAGGCAAATCGATCATCCGAAAGTAACAATTAGCCCTGAAAAAAAGCTTTTGTGCGGTCACAGAGAATGCCCAATCACCGTCCTCAGGATTTTCGGGAGGAAATAACAATTATGAATACCAAAATTGTAAATCGACTTAAGTAATAACAGGCACATCGGTTATTCGAAAGTAACAATTCAGAGTAAGTAGCCCTGAAAAAAACTTTTGTGCGTTCACAGAGAATATACTCCTTAGGAGGGCTAGTGTTAAAATAAATTTACAATAGAAGTATAAATAGACTATAGACAGGCATATTTTGAAACTATAATTCAATCTATTTGTACATCTGCTATTAATTTATTTTAACAATAGCTCTACTTAAGGCTAAAAAAGTAAAACGTTTGGAAATGCAACGATGATGGACAAAGTCAGTCAGAGAATTCAACACATGTTCGCAGTACGAAAACTAACATTTTCTCATGTCAGTTGATTGCCGTCAGGAGAAACTACTCTTAAAACTCGTGACATTAAAGTCACTTACGGTTATCCATATATTTGGAAAAAAAAGTTTTTAGGCAGAATCAAAAATAGTGTAAAATTCTTTTTAAAAATACATGTATGTTGCAGATTGAAATAATCTTTCAAATTTATGATCTGTAAAGATAGATTTACTTAATAGCGACATTACCTAAAACTTAATTCTAAAATATTTAACAACTTTATCACATTTTTTTGTTTAAAATTGAAAAACAATTCTTGTAAAAATTCATTTTTCATCGGATATTTTGGCTTCGGATAATATTGTCCTTAGCATATCATCATCATCATCATCATCATCATCATCATCATCATCATCATCGTCATCATCATCATCCCGTTGGCTTTTGTAATGGCAGGAGGAATCTGAATTCAGAAGCCATATTGAATCTCCTCCACAATGGTCTATCAACGGCAGCCATCAACAATTCTGGTATAGTCATACTTGTCCATTGATATTGTCCAACCAGTTTTTGCATTGGAGTCTTCTCTTACTTCCACCTTCAATGGTGCCTTGCATGATGGTCTTGCACAGGCTGTCATCCCTTGTAATGTGTCCAAACCAAGCCATTTTTCTCTGTTTGACAGTGGCGAGAAGAGGTCCACAAAACTTTCTATCATTTTCCGCACAAACTCATTGGATTTATGTTCCCAATAGAAGATGTCAAAGAGTTTTCTCATGCATTTGTTCTTAAACGCTTGAATCCTTCTGTCTGGTTCTGACAACAGTGTCCACGCTTCACATCCATATGGGAGAATGGAGACTACCAGCGATTTGTAGAGTCTGTACTTTGAAAGCTGATTTTGCTCCTCCATTTTCTTGCCGATTTGGTCATCGCTGCCATGGCTGCGGCAATCCGTATGCGGATTTCCGAGTTGCAGGTACCATCTTCAGACAAGAATTGCTCCTACTTGTTTAAAACTGGACACTTCATCCAGTGTATTCCCGTTCATGGTAATGCTGACACAGGTGTTACTGTTTGTGCTATTGACCATTATTTTGAATTTCTCGGAGCTTATCTCCATTCCATATGCTCCTGATCTTTCAAAAAGTCTGTTGGTCAAGTCCTGTGCTATGAGGTCACTTTCATCTGCAATTGAATAGAACAACAATAATTCCTTGTCGCTGCACACTTCAACCAAACGTTCTATAGCATTGATGACATCAAATGCGTGCTTTTAGTATCTTCATTTAACAGCCGACAAGAATGACGCAGGTCTGAGTTAAAATATATTTTCAAAATAAAATCATATACTAAAGGATTAAACAGGGATTTGAGTTTACTCAGAGAATACATTTTCCTCGGAGCCCTCTAACCAACAACAACAACATTCCTCCAAAGATTGAGTCCCATGTCTTTGTTTATTCCTTGTCTCATTGAAAAAAAGACACTAGAGTGGCTGAAAATTCCGACTTTCTCTTTGTGCTTCAATTTAGTTAAAAGGCTAATATATAATAAACGCCATCAGATATTGTTATCATTTTGATGGCTTTTTATTCCTCAAATTTCATTAAACAGCCTATTAAATCTCTCTCACTCTCTCTCTCCCTCTTACCTAAGATTTAAAGTGACTTTTTTAAAATGAAAAATCTTTCGTGAAGTTGTTATTTTACTTTAAATTCAAGCTAATTGATTAAATTTAATATTTCAAATAAGCAAAATACTTTTGTATTTCAAAACTAATTTAAATTGACTGGAAATAAATGTTTTGTTTTGATATTGCAAAAATCGCATATGTTAGCGCCATTTTTAGATATATGTCATCACAATGTAATTCTCTACATTAAAAAATCTTTCCAAAACTTTCTTCAAACTTTGTTTGAGGAATATTAGCTGTTTTAAAGTTTGATTAATCTGATTTTAAACTAATATTACTTTAAGTTTAAAGATCACAAAAATACATTTTTACACGGCTGTAGGTGTTTATTTTAGGTGTTGATAGGGTGACGGTTTATCTAATTTCTTCTACGGTAGACATAATCTAAAAAATATTCACAATAATCTAATGTTTTACTGAATTTTAGGTACTTTGCCTTTTAAATTTAAATTTAACTTTAAAGAGTTATCACTCTTATTTTCTGATAATGTTGTGTATGGACGTACGTATCTACAAAAATCGGCACGTTTATACACACAATTAACAGACTTCTAAATTATTTAAAAATATTTTGGTTCGCTTAATTGTAGCAATCTTTTATGATTAGTAAATATAATTCTTACTTACAAATTATATCAGCTAACCGCTACAAATTAATACAGAAATTAAAAAGATTTAAAAATTTATAAATTATTATAATTCAAATATTAAAAAAAATAGAAACAATTCTTGTAAAAATAACTTATTCATTGATAAAAAAGAAGATTTTCTAAAGATAATAGTGTCCATAATGTATCTTATTCATTGATGATTAAAATTCCCCAAGCAGTTCTGCGTATAACTAATATAAACATTAAGCCGTACAAAAATTAATTTCTCGAGATTTCATAAAATTAAATATGTGTGCAGTAATGAATGTAAAAATGATTTTACCAAGATTTTCTAAAAAAAATTAAAAATAATTTCCTTAATTTGTGAACATATCTTGAAAGTTGTATTAAAATGGGACAATTATTTGATTTTTGCAAGAATTTGATTTTTTCACTGAAAAATAGCGAAAATTTCCTATTCTAATCTTTGATAAAAAAAAGAACGAAATTTTCAACCAAAATTTTAAACGTTCTAAAAGGATGAAAAAATATAATTTCATAATTAAAAACAATTTGGTCATTCCTATTAATAATAACAAAGATTTTGACAAGAAAACATCGTTTTTATTAAGTTTGGTGCTTTTTGTCATCATAATATGCTCATTTTTTAACGAATCTTTGAGGTATATATATATATATATATATATATATATATATATATATATAAACAAACAATAAGAAAAATTGAGTTTTAAGGTATGCTATATTCATGTGTTAACGTTCTCAATACCAGAGATAGAGTGAATGTAAATATAAAATGGACGTTGAAGTCAACACCCAGCGGCTCTATATATATATATATATATATATATATATATATATATATATATATATATATACATGTGTATGTATGTATGTATGTATGTATGTATGTATGTATGTATGTAAATAAATATATATGATATAATTAGCAGATACAATTTCATTAACAATACTTTCTATATCTGGCCTGGTGAACATTAATTTCAGTACTTTAAAAATAAAACTAGGATGTCCGATCAGATATGAGCATCCACGAAAATAACTCATATATGTGTGTCCGTCTATGCGTCTGTGTGTGTGTGTGTGTGTGTGTGTGTGTGTGTGTGTGTGTGTGTGTGTGTGTGTGTGTGTGTGTGTGTGTGTGTGTGTAAAGAGAGAGAAATGGAATGAGGGTGATATTAAAATCCAATCCTTACTGTCATTGTATATGATGAGGTAAAGAATTTCACAGTAGACGAGGAAAAAATTGTTCTGCCATGGAGATCGCCCGTACCCATTTCGGCACTGCCGTCTTTGACCGGCACGTTAGCGTTTGCCTCACGTCTTCCTGGCCTCGTCCGGCTGGCTCCACTGGCCCATAGTCAAAACGGATCACGTCTTGCTTAGCTCAAACCGTGCTGGGACTAAATCCTATTACACTGGCTCGAAACTGGATGGGAATGAAGAGAAAAACATGGCCAGCTGAGACATGAGAAATCAGCATTCTTGATCTTTCGCTAAATTTATTCGCTTCTGAGAGAAATGGTGTACTGAAAATTTGCGGGAAGCAGTAAAAGTTCGTTTACGAAACTCCGGAGTTGAGGTGCTGAAAAACACCTCTCAGCAAAGTGACACATTTTATTTGTATTAATCATATATATATATATATATATATATATATATAGATAGATAGATAGATAGATAATGATATATGTTTTTATATATCAAGGACAATATTGGGGAAAATGTATGACAAAGTGGAAAAAGTAATGTACAAGGAAAGTCACCACTAAGTGACTATGCTCATTTTCGTATGAGACACAAACTTGGGCGATCATGTCTCTTTCGATTAGATAGATTTTCCCGCAATAGTTTGCAGTTTCTTTCTGTGGTAGACTGGTTGCCAACTAAAGCTATAGGGCTTAGGCTCTCCTGTAATGCAACCCACTGTCAGGGGGAGGGAGAGATATATTCGTATCTTTTACAAGAGTATTTGCTTGTAAGCGAATGTGACGGAAGCGACTGGAATTCGAACTCTGCTTCCCGATTTCCCTTTGTAACTTACTGAAATGTTAAGCTTTGATATGGGTATCTTTGAGTGAGGCCCCTGTATTGTTAACCGCTATTTTTATTTGTAGCGGTAGGCTACTGTTTTTCAGACTATCGAGCTAGGTAAGCTTTTAATTTTGTTTCGGATTTTTTCCCCTAAGTTTTTCATATGTATATCCCTGTCGTCATTGTGAGTTTACTTGTTATGTTCATGGTATGTACACATCTTAAACTGGCCGAGGGTGAATATAGCGATTATTCTCCATCCCTCCACCCCCCCCAAAATATCCGATGATTATGTGAAATCGCAGGAAACTTTTATGTGTTGCCGGCCACAGTTCACCGGGAAGTTATTTAGAAAATCATGAATGTCAATCAGCAAGTCCGTAGATTAATAAAGCATTTATTTTAATAAGAAATATTTTAATTTTAACATTTTTACTAGTGAATATTAAATATACCTCTACTCTATCGCTATTTCCATGGGAAATGTTCAGCTGAACTACATTCATTAATTCTACCAGTTCTAACCTTTTAGGTTAAGATCCCTTATGCCACGCACATTATCGCGAAAGTCCTATTCCATTGGTGAGATGTAAGATCCATTCCAGTTTCTTTCCCCGAAACGTTTCTCTGTGGCACCAACTCCCAAAAGAATAATTCCACGCTCAATACAATCTTAACCTGTTCATATCTAGGGTTATCTCCCATTACTATATCCGCATAAACTGTCTCTCTTACTCTGTAACCTATACTTCGAGTGGCTCTCGGAACTTGTGCAGGATGAAAATCATTGTAAAAAAGACTTTTCAAATAATACAAGCCCTAAGAGCCACTCAAAGTACAAGGTTACTGTATGACATTAGATTAGCGAGTAAATCATATATATTTATCTTTATAAATATTAACTATTTGTCTAAACAATTGTTAACTTCAGATGTTCACAGGGTATACTCGCAGTTCAGAGTATGACTACGGGTATTCTAGGTTAGGCTGGATGTAAATGTTATATACTCCGGGTATAAACGTGCTAATCTAGAACATACCCCACTAACCAGAATGCACCAATTCATGTTCGCATCTAATAAGAGGCATATTACTGCATCCAGAGCGGATTCGCTGATTCCCATAATATCCGCAGATATTTCTTGTGTGAATTCTAAAAGGAGTCGACCGTATTCGGGATCACTGAGTCAATGAAAACGTTCCTTTCCTTTAGCTGCATAGTATGTGCTTTGCCATGGCTACATGCAGTTTTGAATTCAGAGTTATCATTCTTCTAGACCGGATGCCACTCAAGGCTACAGAACTCTGTCTTATTTACCTATAGCTGGGGGGGGGAGAAGAGTTGGAATGTAATGATCTCGACTGGAAGCGCAATTCATGACTCTACCGAACTTTATTCCGATTCCTTTTTATAACATATTAACCAGATATACTATTATTTTGGTTGGGGTGGGGAGATATGTGATGTTGTGGTCTCGTTACTATAACGTTGCAATAAAGTATTTTTTAGACCAAAACTGCCATGCATCCTCAATATGTAGCAATTTATAACTCAAATTTTCATGATTAGTCAAGTAGCTCTCTGCATATTTTTTTCAAGTAATAATGTGTATATAATCTATATGTAATATTTAGTTATTGAATCACAGATGAATGTCGGTGATACCATAAATCATACAGTGTCACATGTCTGCAGAGGAGTCTTGTGTGCTTCTAGAGTTGTCTTTGATTCCTTGGCACATTAGTAGAACTAATTTCTCGATGCCTATTGTCTGTTATTAAAGGATTTCATATCAGCCATTTTTTTAGTAAGCTTGTCTCGCTCGATGAATTACAACTGAGAAATGACTTTGATCCTCACTGGGTGTTCGACATTCTCGGCCTTGTGCCACATCTAAGTTACGCTTAGAAAATCATTCTGTCCACATTGACGTGGTTTAATGTTTAGCAAGCTTGTGTCGCTAGATCAATTACGACTGAGTCGTGTTTTCGATCCCCACTGGGCGCTCCATAGCTTCAGCCTCGTGCCACATCTCAGCTATGCTTAGAAAATCATTTGGGCACTTCGACGTTTTATAATGGTTACCAAGCTTACTTTGCCAGATCAGTTACAACAGAGTAGTGATTTCGATCCTCACTGGATACTACAGTCTTCTCTATTTTATACTCCAATGTATAATGTAGTGTAGCCTCTATCATACACCGGGATTTAGTCTGGATTAGCTTGAACTATACCCAGGGATTATTTTTATTATTTACACGCGGATTTTTGTCCTATTTTTGTTGTTATCCCAACGTTTTGTTCGTTGTACTCTCCGGCCTTCATCAGGTGACTGTGGCACTGGATAACCTTCAGGGAATTTTGAACTAAACCCTTTATTTAATCTATGGAGGTATAATGTTCTCATTTTCCTGTCCCTGTAAATAATGATTAACTGCTCATCTCAGAAATTGAAACAGAATTATCCTTGATGATATTGGACGAAGTGTTAATCCCTGCTAATATATCGGGAAACTTTGCATCTTCTAACATAATGGTTCTTAACCAGGGGTGCGATATCATTTCCTAAGGGTTGCGAGGATACTGAATTATTCATTAGGGTTGGTTTATTAAGAACTCTAGTATAGTGTTTGGCGATCGGACATAAAAAAATTATATTGTAGAAATTTTACAAAATTGCTACCATCATAATAGCGTAAATGTATACTTAGGCAGAAAAACGATGGTCGATTGTCACCGATCGTCGCCTGGAGGCAATTCTAAGCCTATTTGGAAATGCATCCTGTACCGGCAAAAAAGTACTTGCTGTGCTGGTGACTTTCGAGACTACATACCTGTGCGAAACTAGATTTTCTTGTCTGCTTCAAATCAAAACCAAGATTGCAGAAATCGACTGGATCCTCAACACGATATGCAAGCAGCTCTCAGCGCCAAGACACCATTATTTGATGCCACCATAAACAGGAAACAACAGCAAGAAAGTCACTGACTTGCTCAATCAGAATATTTCACAACACACTATGTATGTTAACGTCATTTTATTGTTTTGCTAATATGAAAGTAATCTTGGTTTTTGTAATGCATTGTTTTGTTGTCAGTTTTGTGAATAAAGATTTTAAAAACACAATGGTTTTGTTATTTACACATGAGATCAATATTGTTTTTCATTAATTCTGGAAGTGGCCGCGGGAACAGTTTGGTGATTTGAAAGGTATGCCAACAAGGACAAAAGTTAAGAATCACAGGTCTAAGGTCAATAATGACTTTTAACACAAACACAATAAGAGATTTGTTTCTATCTACCGTATGCATCAATCTATAAATGATCACAAACATTGATTTAATGCTTCAAAATATTAAACACAAAACATATTTCAAAACGTATAAAGTTACGCCTGCTTTCAGATCTCAGTCTGATGTTTTCTTTCTTTTTCACTTTCTTTCTTTCTTTTTTACACACGTATTTATTAAATAATTTTCGTCTGCAAAATGGTCAGAGTCGTGAGAACCCTGTGAAGATCGAACACCATATTAGAGAAATTATTTACGTGTCTATCTTTCTAATCAGCGTTATGTTGCATGCACCTGAAACACACACACATACGTATATATATACGCATATTAAATATATTATATGCACCTCAAGATATCATTTTCATATATATATATATATATATATATATATATATATATATATATATATATATATATATATATATATATATATATATGTGTGTGTGTGTGTGTGTGTGTGTGTGTGTGTGTGTGTGTGTGTGTGTGTGTGTGTGTGTAAAATTTAATTTTCAGATGAACACAACAATTTTGTCCCAGGAAAATGATGAACACAATTTTTAAAAACAATTTTTAAGACATTGATAACGAGATTCTGCTAATGTCGAAAGTACTCAGAATAAAATGAATATACATCAACATAGTAAGTTTCTTTCTTCAATTAATAAGGATAATAACGAACTAGATTGTAATTATGAGATCTTATTAAATATAAGCAGACAAAACTTGTCTAAAGTATTTAATGAGACATGTTTTAATATATATCTACACACACACACACACACACACACACACACACACACACATATATATAATTTAAAGAAAAACAGACTGCTTTAAGACTCTATTGTAATAGTTTATTTCACCAGAGACCTTTTAAAGGACGCTGGATCATCAGACATTACTTCCAAAATGAAATGAAAATTTACACTTTTGACGGGTAGTATTAAGTTTATGTAATTTAACAGAGATGGTAGTGAGGAGTGGTGTGAGAGACATGGTCAAGTTTAGAGATGGTTTATTTTAATATTTCTTCTATCATACTTAGTATTGAGGAAGGAAGGACAAGCCATTGACCTATTTAATCGGTTAACTTAACGGAAATGATATGTCGAAGGGGAGAAGAAATAAAAAAGAAAAAAGAAAGAAGGGGGAAGGAAAGTGAAGAAAATGTATTTAGGGTTTATGGAGGAAGAAGAGGGGTGGTATAGTTTTAGCAATTTAGTTTAAAAAAAAACAGATTTTAACGTTTGATTGTAATTTAAATGTTTAAAAAATCCTCAAAGAAATTAATATGATGCTTGCTAGCAATTTAAATATTTAACTCTTTTACAAATAATTTAGGGATTTAATATGAGTTTAATACTATATTTAAAAACACATTAATAAAAAACACATTAAAAAAAATATATATATATATTAAATATATATATATATATTAAAATATATATATATATATATATATATATATATATATATATGTGTGTGTGTGTGTGTGTGTGTGTGTGTGTGTGTGTGTGTGTGTCATCATGAATATTTTATGATGATTGAAAATGTAAACACTTGGGTAAACGACTTTAGAATAACAACTTGAGAATTGTGACAAAAAATAGCCGAAGTAAAATGAAATTATGGTCGTCGTCTTCGACTTTATCTCGCATTCAAGAATTTAATTTCTTTGATGATTGCTTCCTTTATGATGATGGCATTGATGACTAAAGTTGTTGCCAATGTGCATATTCAGGACTACAAGCATCCGGTTTCACCAAATCCTTCTCCCGTCATCCATTGTCGTTTGGTTTTGCAAGATTTGGTTGGAGGTGAAAGAAAATCAGAGTAGAAGAAAGTGATGATGGCGTGAGATTTATTTATTTCTACCCACCTCACGGATCCATCTATAAATTATGACAAACATTGGTCTAATGCCTCAAGATATTAATCACAAAATCACTTTAAAACGTATTATGTTAAGCGTACTTCCAGTACTTAGTCTAATGATCCGACATTGTTCTGTATTTCTTTAACACATCATTCCTAAAAGAAGGGACTGTAGCGACCGAAGATAATGAGAAAAGCTCAATATCTCATCATCTCTTCTGTATTTGTGACCTTCTTAACGTCACTGTCAGCGATGCATCGTAATTTGTCATTAGTATGCACGCTTAACTTGAACACCTGTTTGCGACTATAAGCTAAGAAGCCAGTCTAGCACAAAATAATTGGTTATCTATTAAACATTTATAGATTTCGATAGCTTCTGTTGGTGTTCTAATGCCACAAAGGCCTGTGCTATCGTATGACGTGGTTATTCAAACGCCTGTTGCCGAAGGAATCAAACAGCATGTACATTTTGCTCACACGGACAGACGGTGTTTAATATCGAAAGGAAAACTACGAGGAGTGAAAGTTTGGAAAGATTCGCAAGGGAAACTATCTTCTATGAAAATGTGCTTTCTACAAAATACAGGACGAGTAAAAATGATATGGAAGAAAGGAATTACATAAATACATTTTCCTTAATTTTACAGAGTTTAAATTGCATTAAAAATAACGATATTGATCAAGGTATATTCTCTTCATATTTAGTTTCGCTTATTTTAATTTCTTCAATTCTTTGTTTCTTTCTTCCTTTTTTTCTCTGATTTCTTTTTACCTTATTTCTTCGTTAATTCACTTTTTTTGTTATTTCTTACTTTGATTCGTATCATTTTTATTTCTGACTTTATTTTATTGCTTTTAATTATATATATTTTTTCTTTCCTTTTTACTTCTTTACTACATTACACTTTTCACTTTCTTTCTTTCTTTCTTTCTCATACACGTATTTATTGAATAATTTTAGTCTGCATCACGACCACAGTGAGGATCAAACTCACTATATTAGATAAATTCTAACTATTCGTATTCTTGCTTTTTCAGCATGGTGTTGGATACATCCAACACACACATACACAGGTACTATTGATCGTAGGATATATATATATATATATATATATATATATATATATATATATATATATATATATATATATATGTGAGATGGCGATATATATTATTATATAAAAAGAACAATATGGGGAAAATGTATGACAAAGTGCAAAAGTTTTATTGTGACGCGTCCGATGAAATCCTAAAGGTGAAACGTGTCAAAAGAAAACGTTTTCCACTTTATTATATATATATATATATATATATATATATATATATATATATATATATATATATATATATATATATATAGGTAATTGTCATTACAATTTATTTGCTCAGAAAACGAAAATTCCGAATGAAGTTCTACTTACGAATGATCACTTCTCTCTAAAACGCCTAGAATCTGCTTCTCCCTGCATTTCTCTCAGAAATGAAAATTTTGACAAAGTGCATCATCATGAATATGTTCTGATGATTGAAAATGTAGAGGAGTAATCACTTGGGTAAACAACTTCCCCATAACTAGCTCACCTGTTAAAGTAGTAAGAGCGAACAGTTATTTTTGACATCTTTGTAGTTTTTCTAACGCTTACCCTATCAATCAAGTTGTCCACTAGGTGGCATTGAAGGCCAATGTCATTCTACAAAGGGCTTCGAAACGATCTACGGGTTTCCAGCTGGTTGGTGTAGACAACTGACAGGTGACCCCAAGAAACCTTTTCTTTCATATAATTAGAATAAAACGGTTGCAGGTGCATGTATGTCCCTCAGTTCGATATGTGAATGTGTGAGTATATCTTCGCTGATACATTCCAGATTTTATTCAAGATCGATGCATTTTCTCGTCTTTCATTGTTTGATTAACAATGGAAATAAGACTCAAACCAAGAAGTCCGCCTCGTTGCTTGAGATGAAAAAGGGAAATTGCACTTTGGAAGGCAGTATTTATTTAACCTTATTGTTGCTTTTTATTGCAAATCTCAGTTAATTAATCTATGCCTATTAAGTAAGCAACACCGACCTGATCTAATGATTAACAAGTTTGTCTCACTAGGTTAGTTATGACAGAATAGGGAGTTCGATCCTCACTGGATGCACACACATTTTCGAACTACGCTTAGAAAATCATTATTAAGTAAGCAATATTAATCGGAAATTTATTCTCTTCTATTCGGTTCATCAATGGATATTTTGACAAAGTGTATCATCATGAATATTCTATGAGGATCGAAAATGTGGAGGAGTAAACACTTGGGTAAACAACTTAGAATAACGACCTGAGAATTGTGACAAAAAAACAAAAAAGAAAACAGCCAAAGTAAAATGAAATCGTTGTCGGTTTTATCTCGTATCCAAGAATGGAATTTCTTTGTTGATCGCTTCCTTTACGTTGATGGCATTCATAACTAAATTCGGAAAAGAAATTCAAAATAAACATCGGTTATAATTATATATGGAGAGTAAGAATGAAAATTCAGAGACACATAAATTTAACTTTTGAATTTCTAGCGTCCAATAGAGCCTAGCTGACAGAATTTATCATCCTACCGCTTTTGATTTTATCGCTATTGTTTTAGCGTTAGTTTGTTAAGAAAGCTAATATGCTGTATGAACCTCGTAAATTTACTGGCTAAGACTCAGAAATTAGAGCACTTTCTATACGCTTTCGACTTAATTACTTTCTCTCGTAATTAGCGCTGTATTCTGTCAGTATCATGGATCGAATATGTGGGCAACGACGACGTTCTAGAGACAATGGCGATAAAAAGGGTACTTATGCTTAACATCAGAAAAAGACACTAGAAATTTCTGGGGCACATAATGAGGAAAGAAAACTTGACAAATTTGATACTTACAGGATAGATTGAAGGTAAGAGGATCAGAGAAAGGCAAAGCACAACCTACCTGGTGAGCTTGAGTAAATGGATGGCGGAGCGGAGTATGGGAGAGATGTCAAAAATACAAAAGTTATTAAGAGTTACAAAGGACAAGAAATTGTGGAGAACCATGATCGTCAACTTCCTTGGATATGACACATAGAATATTATTTAACCCCTTCCCAGGCGTAGACGTGTATATATTGAAAGTGTCATATTCAGGCCTGTACGAATAAACACGTCCAAAACGTCTTTATACGTCGATTTGGATTCTTTTTATGCTCTTCTGAGCTTGAAATGAGTCCAAATGTCAACTCATACGTCTGCTAGAAGTGTTAGTCATCGCTCAGGGGCTTCAAGGTGCCTCAGTTTCTTAGTTACTATATTAAAGTCAAATAAAAAACGTTTTTCCTAAAATAATTGGCAGGGAAGGGGTTAAGATATCGCTGTGTCGAAAACGTGAGCCGCAAAATATTTGTTAAATTTGTATTTGGTATTTGTGGACGATTTTGTTATACAGAACTATGTTTACAGTCAATTTTTTTTTTATACGGAGGTCTTAATGTCTTTCAATTCAAACGTGGCAGTAAAATATCACGCAATCATATAAATGGATATATTCGTTATCTGTGAAGACGTAGAGTTAATATTTTTGACTGTATGTTAAAATTAAATTCTTTTCTAAACAATTTCTTTAGGGGAGACATAAGAAATTACTACTACCTGGAATGTAACAGAAAAGCAAAGAAAATGAGAACGAGGCTTACTGCATCAAGGTCGGAAGGTCATTAGGGTGGCATTTGTTCATCGATAAAACTGAAGGCAAAGTTATGCACGCACAAAATTTTTACTGGATGAGCTGATGTTTTTGCACTTAATGCAAAACATAGCTCATGTTACGAGCTTTATGTAGAGATTTCCTGCGACATTGGCTTTACGCAATTTTTTTTTTTTTGTTTTTCATACTATTTATATATAAAAACTTGAATAACTTCCTCATTTTTTATCCGATTTTCTTCAAACATGTTGCTAAAACATTGCCATCATGTAAAAAATACGATAGTGTGATTTTGGTCCTGCTCGCTTCCCTCTGTATAACAAAAAAAAAACATGAAAAACTGTTCAAAAAGCCCTTTTTTCGGCCATAACTCCCTGTTTTTTATCCAATGCTTTCCAAATTTGTCATGTAAATTACATATGACACATGAATTATCTTATTTGAATGTTTGGTTTAGATTATATCAGTTAAGTAGACGAAATCAGCGACAAATTAAATTCCAAATCGGCTTTTGCCACTTAGCCAACAGTTTCTTCATATGATTCCATCCTAAATTGGCATTCGAACAACATTTGATGCAAAGATTGTTTGAGAAGACCAGCTTTACATTAAACGTGGGCATTTACAGTTGCAGTTGAGTCAAGCTCTTACGCTTCATCCCTGTTTTTGTTTGATTATTAGATTTCTGAACAATGCCATACTATTTGAAAGTTATTTCATCCATAGGGAAATTTACTGAATATCTAAAACATTGAAACAATTTAAGCCCGAGCAACGACCACACAAGAAGTTTTTTATCGATGGAATTCCTTTGTTAATAACAATCAAACACTTGCGAATGACATACCGTATTAAAAATGAGGTGGGGAGTAGCTTATTATACCAACGGATGATGCATTCAAGCGGGGACATTGGTAGACATTTCTAGACGGAGTGGGGGCAATGCAGTTATAAAATTGCAGCCATGTACGCCAGGAAACGCTGGGTACCTCGGCTACTAAATACTGTATATCCCGTTAGTATGATATATATTTAAACTACCGAAAAAAAAAAGCTTACACCGCCTGTGTACAAATGTACTACGTTTATAGTATTCCCTGTTTTTAGGTAATATTTATTACTGTAATAATACAACTGGATAGATGAAAATATGTCACAGTAATCACTGAGTGTTGTGGACAATGAAAAAGCAACACACCTTTTGCACTCTTGAACGAAGCCCTGAATCATCAACGCCTTGTGTCGAGACGCCTTGTGACTTGTGATGGCAGATAAGAATTGTTTCTGATGTGAATAGGTATAAAATTGTGCTAAACTATTGAAAATCTCATTAATAATAACCACAAATGTTTAATAATAAGTCCAGAATACGATAATAGGTTGTGACAGAAAGAAAAATGACACCGTAGAGTTGGCAACTTGGAGTTGCTTGTATAGTAAGCTATTAAATCCTCAAATATTTTCCCCAAAAATACATAACTTATAAAAGGGGTGTGTCTAATCAATTGTAACGTCTTAACATACGGGAAGTATTTTCATAATCATGGAAAATATGGTAGTCAGTTTGTGACAAGTTCGGAGAATAAAGAAGATTTGGAAAAATTTAGAAGCCCTTATCCAGTGAATTCGGATTATGGCCGAACATCATCAGAGAATAAATGTGGTCTGTTTTTAGGCAAATAATTCTGTCCTTATTTCGCCCTCCCTGCATCTCTTGGAATTCTTGGCAATATGTCTCTTAATAAATATTAAATATGGCTCGTTTGATATTAACTGATAAGATATTCTAACATCTTTGAGAATGTCTATGTCTCTGAATGATTCAGGAAAATTCAGTCACTGCTAAGCAACCGAGACATATGAAGGGAGATGATTAGGCTATCAGCAATGCAATAACCCTACGATCCCAACCCGGTCATAGAACTGATGATGAGACGTCGTGGACAGATCATTTACACCTTCGACACCAACAAGAAAAGTCTATTTAAAATATAATATATAATACATATAACTTATCTGTTGTCTTTAATAAAACTTGTTTTACGAAACAGTCCATAACTCAACTAAGAATATATATATATATATATATGTATGTATGTATGTATGCATGTATGTATGTATGTGTGTGTGCTTGTGTGTAAGTATAAAGAAATAAATATCTGAATAAAATAAATATTTGTAAAAAATATAATACGAATAAAGATAAAACGCGTTTAGTCCTCAGTTGGACGTCCATGCGTGATACCCACTTAGGCGATCATGTATCTTTCGATACATGACTGACGAGGCAGATTTTTTTCCCGCAGTAAGTTACTATTTCTTTCTGCGGTAGACCAGTTACCATCCAAGGCTATAGAAACCGGTCTGTCCTACTTTATCATAGCTGGGGGTGGGGAGAGAAGAAAAGGATTCATACCTTTCCCAAGGGTATTAGCGCGTAAGTGAATGCATCCATTACTCTCCAAAGTCGAAATAACGACAATAACGTCATTTGCTGACATTTTTTTATGAGGTATTAAATGACATCACTTAGCGACCTGAATAGTTTAACTTTACTTTCAGAGTTAGCCTAAAGAATATTTTTAAGTGTTCTTAAATTTAAAAATGTTGAAAACCTGACGATATTTTTTATTCCTGTTTATAAATACATATTGTAAAATAAAATCCTAACATTTATCATGTCAAAAACCATCAGTGGACGAAACACCTTGGTAAAAACAAGTTTTCCTTTTGTATTTCAAGATATATATATATATATGCAATTTTGGTAAATATATCTGTTAAAATGAAATGTCATTGTTATTTTATTTTTTGCGTTGTTTAGACGACAATCTATCCATCGCATCATGTATATTGGCCAGCTACCCATTGTTTTTCTGAGCAGACATTTGTGTTAGGACAGCAGCTAATACCTGTAGTAGACGTCTGTTCTGGCACATTTACATTTCTTTGTTTTTTTTTTGGGGGGGGGTCTCACTCTCATAGGGGAAAAATCACTGATAGTTGCCCGGTCCTTGGGAACAACTATCCGTCACAGTACCTCCCACTCTACACACACACACACACACACACACACACACACACACACACACACACCCTCATTGCACTAGAGAATGGATCCGTAGTGATAGCGATGCCAGCGCAACTGATGGTTGTGGGGGCTGGACAATTTTTGTCCCTGGCCCAAGTGTACGCTTTCGCTGGCCCCACATTAAACCTGATCTTGTGTCACATTAGGTCGCTGTAGGGAGACGAGTAAATACCTACATTTCTTCAACACCTACAGATCTCACCTTCAGTTTATACTGAAACTATGCTGAGCGGATCCTCGTTACTTTTTCTGGGGCAGGGTTCATACTCTGATGCCAGTACTCTTGGACCGTCGGTCACAATGACTTGTTAATTCTTATTAGAACTTTCCAAATAGTTTTCCCAATTTCACTCACAAGGCTTTGAGTAAAAATGGTGTTGCACGTTGAGATCCCCTTCCTAGACCAATAAAAATGACCTTCCTGAAAAATTAAAGATTTGAACCCGTCTCTGCATGTCGGAAACTGAACTATGGAGAGACGTCATTAGATCTAACGTGCTTCGACCTGACGGCTTCACAGCTCAGTGATGAACATCTATTGTTTGATAGTGCCTTTAAACACAGATTTTCTCTGATCAGTTTCGTATCTTAATGTAAACAAAGCAATTTTTAAGAAAGGAATGGATTTCTTATTTATTAATCCGGCAGACTTTTTTACTTAAATCCATTCCTTTCTTTAGAAATGTCTAGGGGAGGTTTGAATTCTGCTGAAAGCTCATATTTTTCTGAGATTTCACGAATATTCAGGCCGGTAGAGGAAAATAGTGTTTAATAAATAAACGGAGCGTCTATTCAAATAGGAATATCCACAAAAATAACGTATATATATATATATATATATATATATATATATATATATATATGGTTGGATTGATGTGTTTTGAACAAACATCAAATCAACTAAAGATGTTAGCTCTATCACTGATATTGAGCGCTTTCCAAGTAACACGCATATATAATATATAAATAATATATATAAAATTTGCATACATACATATATATATATAAACACATTTTATATATATATATATATATATATATATATATATATATATATATATATATATCCAAGTGTATGAGTGGTGTAGACGGAATAAATTCCAATAACCAGATATACTATTCTTAAAAGACTGCTCAGTACAAATTAGAGCAAATATTATTTATTCAAAATTGTAACATAAATATGTCATAAAATCACAACAAATGTAACCATTTTTGTTTCAATACTTCTGATGTCATATCAAGTGATGGTGTTGAATGTAGAGTAAAGAATTTTACAAAGGTTCAGATCAACCAAACACCGCTCATTAGGGGAAACGTTGTTTGGTAAGCTACAATGACCAATCAAAATACAAGTATATGAAAAGTCAAAAAACTTGACAACGGATAATTTTATATGTTAAATTTAATACTTATATTTATTTTCAATTTTATAGTAAAATTTAAAATTAATCAGAATGATTTCTATTTTATTCTAACCCTAACATTAAGGTATTAATAATTATAACCAAGGCTCGTTGTCAAGTTTTTAAAACTATTTATTCTACATTCAACACCATCACTTGATAAGACATCAGAAGTATTGAAATAAAATGGTTATTTTTGTAGTGATGTTATAACATGTTTATTTTATAATTTTATTTTTAAATAATATATATTTATATATACACACACACACATATATGTATATATATATATATATATATATATGTGTGTGTGTGTGTGTGTGTGTGTGTGTGTGTGTGTGTGAGTGTGAGTGTGCGGCTGAACTATATTTGCGTATGGTTGTATGCTTGTAAGTCTATGTTAATTACATCTACGTTGCAAAACATTCATTTACATACACTATATATTAAATTTACACACACAAACACACACACGCACAAACACACACACACATATATGTGTGTGTGTGTTCTTTATATGCATATTGTTATTTTCCATTATGAGTGCGTATGTGTTTTGCACTTTTGTTTATATATTGCATATGTTTGTGACTTAAGAAAAAATGTGTAACAGCCATTGTTTAGCTGAAGGCTATCGCTTCTTGGGATGTGGATGATTGTTGATAAACACCATTGCAATAATATCTCTAGCCAATAGCGCGTCAAAATGCTACTGAAAATATAAAACATCTCAGATAACGCGGAATAATCCGAAAATCTGTCAAAACATAGAGGAAAAGTAATTTTCATACTTAAATTGCCATAAAATAGGCACTTGAACAAAGATTCTAGATACAAGGAAGACATACAAACAGGCACGTAACACAGAGACACCCAGCCACTTATACACTGATAAATATATATAAATATATGAGAACGTGTATCGAAATTAATGCTTATGTAAAAGAAATACGTCTAAACGCACTTTCCAATCATATATATTGTGAATGTGCGTATATTAGGTAAGCAGCCAATTAATGAAAACGATGAAGACACTGGTTCCATGTTTGATTTGTCAATGAGGTGATTTTTTTTTATAGTATTGGCCGGTCACGTGGTCATTATACAAAAAAAAACACACTTACACAAATGTATTAGTGAGTACTTAAGTATGTGTGTTTATGAATCGAACTACATTGGCAAGTGCCTGAATATTACTACGGTTAGAAGAATGCTTTGTGTTCGGTAGGGCGTTGATGCTTGTGCTTGCTAAGACGACGGAACAAGTCATCGTGACCGAGGGTTTTAGCTCATTGGCCTTGTTCTGATATTGATTATGCGGTTTTGCCCTCAGTTATTTTTAATATAAAACAGAGGCTGGCTTTGTAGGTTTTGAACAAACATAAATATACATGAGCTAGGCGTTTGCAACAAGGATTAGCAAGCCACACTAGCCGACATATGTACTCGATAACGAGCAGCCAGACATATATATATATGGGTAAATTGTCTAAATTACGCAAAAATGAAAATAACACTGACATCTCATTTAAACAAATACACTACAGTTCAAAAGTTTGAAGTATTCCTTGGCAATTTTTTTTAAATTGGCTCAAAAGTTGTTTTTTTACTTAAAATAAGAGAAAATTATTATACATGGTTAAAAAACGAGACATGTTTTTTATTAGAAATTTTATGAGAAACAGAAAAAAAGCATTTTATGATTAAATTGTGCTCTCGTCCTCTGAAGCGCTTTATTAAGATAAATAGAAGGAATTTCTTTTGTAACAAGTATTTATATACAATAGCAAAAATCTTATTGCTTTTACAAATTTTTGAAAGTTAAGAACGCTCATAAATATTCATCAGGTTAGCTGAAAAGTCAGGCATTCTATGGAGGATGCGAAGTGACACAATTAAATGTCTCAGTAAATGAAAGTAAGTAAGTGATGTTTTTGAATTTATTTTATGCAAATTAGAATTTAAATTATTTTTGTGTGCAATTAATTTATGTCATATATTTTAAATACCGGAAGTCTATGAATCGCAAAAAAACGACAAAAATACGAAAATCATTAAGCCCCAAAGAACAAACAGAAAAAAACATCGTCAATAAAAATGTTACCAGATTTATTAATAAACATTTTAAATATATTTAAAAAAAAACAAACAAACAAACAAAAACAAAAAAAAAAAACACCCACACACATACACGGCATGAAAACACGTAATGTTTCGTGAAAATGCGATATTTAAATAAAAAACCGTGATGACACCATATTTGAAAATTGATGAAACAGATATAGAACACACATACACAAGCACACACATAAAAGTATTATTAAATTTAAAAGTTCTCAGATACTGGAAAATTTATAGTTAAATCTGTACAAGAAACCAGGAAATTGGTCCAAAGTATGGAAACAAATCAAATCAAAAACATTCTTAAAAGTCAACATTTTTTGGTCTTTAACCAAACTTGTATAAATATCTCTGTAATAGGTACAAATTAAATATTTCTGGGTGTATGACAGCGAATATATAGCGAGGCAGATGCGCATATTGATACGAACGCAAGCGAGAGTTTATTTTTTCAGGTGTACTGAAGTAAAAATAGTTATCACAAACATGAAGTTTATATCTGCAAAATATACAAGTTGCTATCTGTTTAGCCTAAGGACAAGATGCAACATACTAGAATTGATCTTCTTTTTCCTTTGACAAAGATCAGTGTCAACAAGCGACTTCTCGATCGAGAATACAGTAACACTTTTCTCGAAAGCAGATGGAAGTAATACAAACGATGATAAAACAAAGATATTTGTTTGATATTTTAAATACATGATGTTCGCATACAGTTATTCCTAAAAGATAAGAGAGTCTGTAAAATAAAAAGAAATGTTTCTAAAATGAAAAAAAAAATAACAAAGTTATGGTTTGTAATTTTTTTACTATCTTAAAAGAAATAAAAAACACAACCTTGAAGGCAAAAACAACGGCTGTTCTTTTTTTTCACTTGCATCAAGTGTAGATATTTAGAATTTGAAGAGGGTTTTCGTTATACCCAAAGGTCAATGCTTATTTGAATGATGAATGATTCACTGAAAGGTGAATGAAATATTTCTGGAAATCAATGAGAGGTAATGAATGAATGAAACCAAAGGAATGAATAAATATTGGATGAAGCACGAATGACTTATTCGTTTATATTATCACTATAACATTATTTTTAGTGGATGCCCATATTTGAATAGACGCACCGTTTACTTATTCCATATATTTATTGATTTTCGTCTACCGGTCTGAATATTCGAGAAAGCTTATTAAAGAAAATAATTTTGTTTAATCGCCATGTTCCTTCGTGATGTAAACAATCATGAATATCTAGAGATTACTTTTAATATTTTTGAAGTGCCATGAATTCTTGCGAAGGGTAATGGGGTCATTACTCGTCGTATTCTACACGGTTTTCAATTCAGAGTTTTCCTTCTCTTAGACTGGTTACTAACCAAGGCTAGAAGATCCACTTTGCCCTGTCATTTAATCCATTGCTGGATTTCATTTACAAAAGCGTCTAGAAAGAAATTTGTTATATGTTTTCTGTGTGTGCGTGTATGTGTGTGTGAGTGTGTGCGCGTGTATGTGTGTATTTTCAACTTGATATCTATGCTGATGAGGCAACCACTTACTCTTGTCTTGATAATAAGTCTGATCTGTTTGATAAAGGAAATTGGCATGTGATCTAAAAAAAAATAACCTTCAGTCTGTTGTTAACTGGGGCAAGGGGTGGCTTGTTAATCTTAACAACTCCAAAACGAAACTTCTCTCTATTAATCACCTGAAATGCCCCCTTTCTGCCTCCTCCCATCAGCATGGCTGACGCTAACCTCCATGAGAGTGCATCATTGCTCCATCTCTGTCTAACATTCTCAGTTGATATGAAGTGGAAAGACTATATTGTATGCATTGCTAGCTCTCCTGCTAAGAAAGACGGGTCAAGATGTCGTGATAGACAATTTTTCTTTCCCGAATCTATCTTGCATATTTATAAGTCTACCATTTGGCCGTGCTTTGAATATTGCTGCCACATTTAATCCAATGCTTCGGGTGAATTGATTAAAAAAATGCAGCTACATTGTTCCCAGGAGATGTTTCGGATTTTTCTAAATTCCTCGAATAATTCAAGTTGTTTTAATTGATTGATTGGCTAGTTTTCTACGGCTTTAAAAGCCAAAAAATATTTTTTAGATTGTAAGAATACTTTTGGAGATCGTAATAATTTATTGATTTATGTCTTACTAATTAACCCATAGATGAGGGTAGAGCGGTGGATTCATACCTTTATCAAGGATATTTGCGCGTAAGAGAGTATAAGAAACTCAACTGAAATCGGCTCTCTGATTTAACAATTCTGACTCATTATCCATTACACCAACCGCGCACCCAACCTTACATCACCTGGTATTCCTAAGCGATTACCCATCCAGGTACTAAACAGGCTGGCCATTTGGGGGGGGAGAACCGATGTTTCAACGTGATATGACCGTAAGCTCAATTTTCTTTTAACAGTTCAAATAGATTTTTGTAACGTAGCTTACTATTCGTCAGATAAATATTTTCGAATTTATTATCCTATATTTCACTAGATTAGGGTTCATTTTGTGTGTCCCTACCTATAAACTATGTATAATTTCGGAGTCAGAATAACGAAAAGTCACAGATTTTCAAGACAATTAAATCGGGTAATTCTAAACCCATTTCCTCCTTTCTCGGCTCCCCGACATTGTTCCTCATTCAACATGGCTTCTGGCAACCGAGAAAAAAATGTCTGCATTTACGTGAACACAAACTTGATTTTCGTTGCGGCCTAGCCACGTAAAGAATTGCCGCTAATTTTCACTGAACAAGCGTCAAAAGAAACGCGACCTCCCCAAACCGGGACAAACTGGCGCCATTCGCCGTGTTCACAACTATACAAAGTCAGTGGTGGCTATGCCATATATGTGCGGTTTGATGCAAAACTACCTCAAGACAGATTACCACAGGAAATAATGCGATTAGGACTGGACTACAACTTAGTCTTCCATTTAAGGAATTCAACTGCGTTCACATTGACATCGCTACTAATAACCCCAAGCGTTCTTTTCTTCTCTGCTGCATGGATAAACATTTGCAGATAGCAAGCAATTTTATTAAAAGACTCGATACTGTATTGAAGAATAACAAATGTAACTTAAATCATGGATTCTATTTTGGTGAATCGTTAATGAATTACAAACGCTGTAGTTAAAGATGTTTGTCAATTAGGCTTTTTTCATTAACTTATTCCTGCTATATTTACGCATTATATCGGTAAATTAATGAGAATTCATAGACTAATCATAAAAATCCTTTATTTTATGCAACAAAGATTTATTTTTCAATATATTCCCATTCCTTGTCAAATTATTTAACTCAATACATCACTGATTTACATATATCTAATATTATACAGGGAAAATTTCAGATCAAAATTGAGATAACTGCCAATCTACATATTTACTGATGCCCTTCGAACACACAGAGGCAAATTCAAAATTACCAATTTAATTGAATTCATAAATTTGCCCTTTTTATTGTCTACTTTCTAAAACGATAATTTTGTACTTTCTACTATCTACTAACTTTTACGGAAAAAAAATTGCGTAAATGACCAAACGTATCAAAAGTTGTTTTCGAAGTTTAGAGCAGATTTCTTATTAAACGAAACCCCACAGGCGAGAAGACCAGTTGAGGTTAACAATGTTATACGATTCGGAGACTTACATCGTTAAAATATTCAAATAAAAACATTTAAATGTTGAATTCTTATTACCACATTTTAATGGGCGAAGTGGACACTTCGTAACAACGTGAAACGCACAAAAACCTAGGATAAGGGCAATAAGCCACTACTAACGATACCAACTGCCGATTATTATCCAAAGAATGTGACATATATATGTAAGTCATTGAATGAGAAAAATATCTCATAAATCACGCGTTTCGTTCTTCGAAAGGATTTCATCAGACTGATAATAATTTTATTGATGGAGTGTTATACTGATGTGGTGAGGAGAAATGCAACAAATACAAGTTATAAGTCTATAAATCCTGAAGATACAGGGACGTACAACTTTAAATTTAAATTTGTTAAGTTTTCGAGATATGATATATCGAAATACATAATCTAGCCGACTTCATTCAAAAGTAGAATTAATTTCATTGTTACAGTTAATTTTCTGTATAAGATAGATATATTTCGCACTGGTGGTGAGTGAGTTCAGCCTCTTCTGTCAATAAGTGATGTTACCCATCTAAAGGGTTCTTGAAATCTATTCTCTTGCGGATAAGGAGACACGCTCGGTGGGATAGTTTCCACTTTCCACCACATCCAGTAGGTGCTCCATGGGACTGAAACCCGTTGACTGTGGAGCCAATTTTAACAAAGGAAACTCGAAGTCTTATTCCATTAATGAATCTACTGCTATTTTTGAGTTGCGACCCGGTGCGTTATCCCACTGGAAGCGACAAGCAGAGTACAGGGTACGCTGTGATTATAAATTGAGACAAATCATAAGCCACAATATCTAGATAGAAATAGATGTAAATACAGTATCGCCCGGTTCATACGCCTCCCGGGTCTTTTGAATAGGAGTGGCGGTTTATCCCTTGTTCTGTGTTTAGGATCGGATTTTCGGTTCCTTACAAAGACTTTTAATTCTTTTTCACTCTCAGTAGTTCCTTGTGTCTTCGTGGCATTATTGCCTTGCTTGGGGTGAAAAAAATAATGATAACTCTGACAGAAATCATTGAATCGGTATGGACCCGATATGATACCACAATGGCATGGAAATTATGTAAATAATGTTAATTCCTTATCCCAGAAATTCTGAGAGAACAGACCTCGATAGGTTGCGTTATTTCAAAGACATTTTATTGGTAACAATAGTTACATTGTAGAAAAATATTTCTCATACCTTTGCACCACTGACACCAGTCTGAACTGTTGTTACAAGACAAGATTGATCCTTATTTTCATGCTACTGACGCCTAATTTGGACCACTCATCCTACCAAGCAACGTTTTTCCAATTTTTAATTTTCCTAATTTTGTGATTCATAGCTACTTGTAGAATAATTCCTGTTGTTATCTGACAGAGTTTTTTTTTTTTTTACTTCTGTCGCCCGCCTGCTTTAAGGTTCGACCTGTTGTGCGTTCAGAAATATATACCTCTGTGTAAAGAGCGGTCGCTTTCTATAGCGATCATAGCGATCCACAATTTCCTGTAATTTGTAGCCCTTAATAAATTTTGTTTTTCTATTATCTCTCCTAAATCTTACTCTGCCATCCATTTGCTCAAGCTCGGCAGGGAAGTTATACCTTAGTTTTATCTGTTCCCGTTGTCTTCAATCCGTCCTGTGAGTATCAGATTTTCCAAGCTGTTTTTCCTCCTTATGTAGCCTAGAAATTTCAAATGTCTTTTCCTGGTGTTACGTATAAGTGTCGTTTTTCTTTCCATTTTCAATAAAACTTCGTTGCTGCTCACATGTTCGATCCATGGTATTCTCAGTATCCTTCTGTAGAACCATATTTCTGATGCTTCAAGTCACTTCTTAATTACTCATAAAAGATACGACAGAAATACCTCTCATATATACCTCCCACATAAATGGTAAGACAGCTACAGGCTGTCACAGAAATACACCCTACATAATGATAAGACATTAAGTAGAAGAAAACACCATTGCCATTTGCTTAATTTCACTAGCACCAAACAGGTAACAAGTTTAAATGTGGGAGATATTTCTGCCGCATCCTGTATTATTTCAGTCATAAATGATACGAGTGATTGGTTCGTTTACTACAGCTCAGCAGCCTATTTAAAACCAAAAACTATAATTGTAAGAATTTTTTTAAGATAATAATGATTTAAGGACTCCAGTAGTACTAATTAACTCATAGCCAGGGAGAAGAAGCGGATTTATACCTTTCCAAAGGACATTTATACGTAAGTGAATATAACGAAAACGCCCTGGAATTGGAACTCGGTTTAGTAATTCCGAGCCATTCTTCATTACACGCGCACATCCGAGTTAATAAACGGTCACCCATCGCGGTACTGGCGCGTCGTTGCTTAACTTCGGTAAACGTACTGGAACAGGAGTTTGAATGTGATGCGACCAGAAACCTATAAACTGAGAGATAATTGGCTGAATGCAAAAAGCAATAAACAGCTGGATACATTTTATAGTAATATTGGGAAAAATGTAACGGTGGAAATTTTGCAGGAAAGTAATATTTTGATAGAACATATTTTAAAAAAAATATTGCTTCGTAAAACACCTTGAAAATAACTTTATGTGTTTTTATAGCTATATTCTTGCTTAGAAAAATAAGATATACAATGATAAAGCCTTGTTGGAGCGGTAATCTATCATCAAAGTGTATGAACTTTTATTTAGTCTTCCAGTGCTTGCGGCAGAAGAGCATTTTTATACAGAAATGTCCACACGGTATCAATAATCTCTCCGTATTCTGACATTCATCTCATTTCCTGTAAAGTTTAAGTCGCATGCAGATATGGGTTTTACATTGTCGCACAAACACTCAGATAAAAGTGATATGGTTGCAGTAAGCCCAGGGGGAGTGTCAAAAGATAGTAAATGCCCTTTACACCAGTTGTTCGCTGACTCTTTTTCTTCGTTGTCACTGTTCGTCTGCCTGCCCGGAGAGGCAGGCGCAGGTTGATATGAAAGTGGGCAGCAAGGTGGAAGGCGGAATTACGGTTCACAATAAGAAAGATGCTCTGTAGGTTATTATCAGAACAAATATCTATTCCTTTTGTAATGGTTCGTACACAAAACATTTATACTGAGAAACAGGTCAAAATATATGTCTCCCCAGCTCTCTTTCACTATATATATTATAATAATATCACTGTAAACGTTATTTTTAGTGGATACTCGTATTTGAATAGACTCTTCGTTTATTTATTAAACAATATATTTATTTTTGTATACCGACCTGAATTTTATTAAAGAAAAATATACACTCTTTAGCAGGATTCGATCCTGGGTACCTCTGCTATTGGGAACAAAAATGAGCCCATCTTCTCCATATAGGCCCTCTAGTTTAGGATCTACAATTCTACTAAATAAATTTAGAATATAGAAGCAAACTAGATCAGCAATATGGTCCGAATCATATGCTCCCCAGGGAACATCAAAATCGATATTTTTGCACTTAATCCATTTAATATATATAGTGAATAATTTCAGTTTAAGAAAATCAAATCGGGAATTGCAACTCAAGGAAATAAAATTAACATTTATAGTAATAAGAAATATATGGTAAAATTAATACAAAATTACGTAAATTGAGAAGTCATACTAAAGGAAAAAGTGTGACTCTGACAGAAAACGAACCTGTACACTTTTCTTCACATTTTCTGCATCAGGAAAACCGTTTTATCGAATAAGCACAGTGATATCATATTGGCCACTGATACTTACCTACTGTCAACGACAAAATCATTTGTACACCCATCAATTTTGAATATTTTTATCCATTTCTCAGAATGTAATGCCTATATGATGCCAGTTTTGTTATATGTCAGTAAGCACAACAAAAGGAATATAAAACTTGATTTTCAGAACAATAGGTTAAATACAACAATTTGACTGGCGAATTATGCAAACTTATTCGTCCAGTATGAAAAATAGAAAAAAATTGAACATTTTTCACAATATTAATAGTCAATAGCATGGCCTCTCATAACTTATTGCAATCGTTTTCTAAAGTTTTTGGTAAGATTTTAAGAAATATTTCATTCTTCAATGATTACACGTTCCAATTCCTGAAGGTTTTTTGGTGACCAGCGATTTATTCGAATTTTCAATTCTTGCCATAGATTTTCAATAGGATTCAAGTCAGGACTCATTAAAGGCCGTGGCAGAACAGCAGTCATACTTTTCTGAAGTCACACAGTCACTGACTTAGACGTATGTTTGGGATCATTACTTTGCTGGAAAGTAAATCGCCGACATAGATGAAGGTTTTGCGAGGATATTTGTAGATTTTCTTATAGAATTTTGTTATAATCTGCAGATTTCAGTGTTCATCTTATTGCAATTAATTGTCCAATACTCCTTAAACTAAAACAGCCTCAAAACATCAGTCTTTTAAATGTTGCCACTGTGTTCTTTAGGAGGAAAACCTCACCTTTCTTGTACTAAATCTTCTGTACATCATTACGTCCAAAAAACACAATTTTTGTTTCGTATTTCCATAGTACTTGTTCCCAAAAACAATTTTCTTTATCCAAGAACGTTTTGGAAAAATTAAATCGAGCAACAATGTGACATTACTGTAATGAGGAGTTCGTCATGGTCGGTTTCCATACAAACCATTTCTATTTAAACAACGTTGTGTTGTGCGAATACATTGATATCCATCGTATCCAAACTTCTGGTGATGTCTTTCAAAACAACTCTTGGGTTTATGTTAACCTCGAGACACAGTTTTCGCACAGTTCTCGGTGACAATTTGTTTTTTCCCATGCCCAGACAAATTCTCTGTCATGCTAAGCTCTTTAAACTTCTTTATAACGGACTGTAAGGATAGCTAACCGGTTTACAATAGCCCGTACTATTTCCAGAATTGTGGAAGTTAATAATTCTCTGTCTCAAATCAATGCTAAGCTACTTTGTCTTCTCCATCGTATTGTTAAAAATGGTGACACTCTATGCACAACGTGATGTTGAATTTGCTAGAATAATCACAAATATTCTACTGAATAAATAGTCTAGAAGGCTTCACCGATAAGATAATTATGTAAATTACTTACACGAATCAATTTAAAACATTTTCTACTGTACAAATAATTCTGTCTTTTCCTATTTTACGTAATTCGCCTGTCAAATTGATGTACTTAACCTATTGTTTTGAAAATTGAATTTTATATTACTTTGTTGTGTTTATTAACATATAGAAAACCTGGTACCATGTGGGCATTAGATTATGAGAATTAGATGAAAATATTCAAAATTGATGGGTGTATAAATAATTTCATCGTTGACTGTATATAAAGAACGCAAATCTTTCGTTGAGACTTCTCCGAATCAATTACGGACCTGAAACGCAAACAACAGTCATTTTTGAAAGGATTACTTTTGGTTCTTCAAGTCAATGCCCAGAAACGAAAAGTGTGTGTATATAGTTTGTTTGACGATCGCAGAGCGTGAAACCCAGGTTCACAAACTCACATCAATCCAACTATATAGATAGATAGATAGATAGATAGATAGATAGATAGATAGATATAGATATGTGGCTTGATGATTGCATTTAGCATGAAGCAGACTTTAGCCTCTGGGTGTTGATTTGAATATCTAATTTTATATTTACATACGTTCTATCGCTGATATTGAACCCTTTATCCGATAAATATAGCATACGTTAAAACTATATTTTTATCACAGATACATACATATGCACACACACACGCACACACACACAAATATATGTATGTGTGTGTGTGTATATGTATGTGCGTGAAGATGGTATATGCGAGAGCCAGTAGGATTTTGAAAATATTTTATTTAAATGTTTTTTATTTTATTTTAATTTTTAAAATACAATACCTCTCCACAATTTCATTTTGAAATACATTCTCGGATATTTCACATTAACCATTTAACATATGTATTTGTATCGTCTTTGGGGAACTTTTTGCTCTTCATTATGACTCGGGTTTTAAATCATTGCTCTAGCCGTTACCATAATAATTTTAAATTTAATAATGAATATGCTTATAAAAACGCGTAAATTTCAAGAATTAGTTATTCCCAAAATTTTCGCTGGAAAAGAGCTTGGTACTTTAATTCAGTTTAATTCAAATAATTATATTAAAGTTTTTGGCTTTTGTTTTGAAACATGAAAAGTCTTATGTAGCGAAGGAATCATAATTTTTAAATAAATAATTATATCTAGGCTCTACTTTTGTATCGAGCACTGTTTTTTAAAAATAATAAAAAGAATACTAAAGAACTTTGTATTATTTACCTAACGAGTTCTTTCCTATTTGCTATATATTTTCACACACACACACACACACATCTTACTTATTATAAAACGCAGATTGTGTGTGTGTGTGTGTGTGTGTGTGTGTCTATAACGTTTATATATTGAATCGGATTTCCTATATTTTTTAACCGATTTCAACAAAACTTCACAGTACTACATATAATTAACGCCAAAAATGGGAAAAATATAATTGTTTTTACACAAAATCAATTTGAAAACACGATTAAGAGACATCGTGAAAATGGAAGGGACACAACTCACATCAGGTTGTTTGTGTGTGGGGGTTCCTTTAAATATGGGAGCGGATTTCCTATATTTTTCAACCGATAAAACAAAACTTCACTTTTTTTTTTTTTTTTGGCAGGTAGAGTTTCTTATTCTCTTGCACACTTTTTTCTTTATTTTTAACATTCAGAATGCTTTAAAAATTCCATTTACAAGACAATTATTTATAATAAAATTCTATTCAATCGGGAGCCTCATAACGATTGAAAACAATGTTTTTGTTTGAGTTTGGGTTTGACCAATTCCTAAAAAAAAAAGCTAATTAAGACATGCGTGTCCGTCAACCTTAAACAATAATCTAACGATCTCTACTGATTGTACGAATACAAACATCGGAATAAATTCTTTATCTTTAGGGAAAGATAATGAAATCTAAACATACACAAGTCCTAACTAAAAATAATAACCGGAACGGGAAACTATTTTAAATACACATGGTGTCCAAATTTTACTGTATTCAATAAGTACAAATCATAAATTGTAAAAGATTATTATTACAGAAAGGCTACTAAATGAATAAGATTTGTTAGATCATAATTAATAAACCCAAATAAAATTAATATTTTTTGTATTAGAAACAACGAGTGGAAAATATATTCAAATCAGAATTCTAATTATGAATCACCACAAGCAAAATATGCAATTTTTTTACTGTATTCAATAAGTAAAAATCATAAATTGTAAAACTAAAAGATTACAGAAAGGCTACCTACATTTTTCAACCGATTTCAACAAAACTTCACTTCTTTTTTTTTTTTTTTTGGCATATAGTGTTTCTTATTGTCTTGCACACTTTTTCTTTATTTTTATATTCAGAATGCTTTAAAAATTACATTTACAAGACAATTGTTTATAATAAAATTCTATTTAATCGGTACAGACTCATAACGATTGAAAACAATGTTTTGTTTGAGTTTGGGTTTGACCAATTCGTAAAAAAAAAAAAAAAAAAACTAATTAAGACATGCGTGTCCGTCAACCTTAAACAATAATCTTTGTCAATTTTATTTTTCAGTCTTTATGATGGTGGATACTTGATCTATCTCTTACTGTTATATCCCCGGGCAACGCCGGGCTCTACTGCTAGTATATATATATATATATATATACTGCTCAGTGATATCTTGAAATATTAGGAAAATATGTTCATTTTAAGCTCGTTTACAATGCATACATCATTTTCGATACATATAGATATACAGTGGGATATATATATATATATATATATATATATATATATATATATATATATATATATATATATATGTGTGTGTGTGTGTGTGTGTGTGTGTGTGTGTGTGTGTGTGTGTACCTAGACAAAACTATATATGAACATCTGCATTATATATTGTCGAAAATGGCGGGTGATGAGGTTAATTATAATGTGCTACTTGATATATAAATATATATAATATATTCAATGAAATATATATATATATATATATATATATATATATATCAAGCATAACACTTAACCCTATCTCCCCCACCTTATCTCTGAATGTTTCAAGACAAACTTAGCAGAACTAACATACATTTATCAGGAATTTCATTGCTTTCGGATGGATGGCTTTTGATCTGCTAGTCGGAGAGCTAAGGTTAGCACAATCGCAGCAGTGATAGGAAAGTGCGGGACTGTCACAATGCCTGGTGAAGTAGGGTATCAAGGGCTGGAAATGCACAAGCAATTGGTGAGAGGCTACCCGGGAGACACATGGGCTTCTTTTTCAAAATTGTAAATAAATATATTAAAAACATAAAAGTGCCTGACAAAGCAAATAAAAAAGAAAAAAAAGAATACATTTTATGAGGTGTTTTCACACAATTTCTCATCATTTCATTATTCCTTGCTACTTTCCTTCCTTCCGGTTAAGAAAAGAAAGAAGAGAGATAAGATCTGTATTGAAATACTGACGTGTTGGTGGTGAGATCTCTAAAACCATTGTGTCTTCGGCGCCATCCTTTTCACCCCTGCCGCTGTTGAGTTTGAAAGCGAGAAGGTAGAAAAACAGCGATAACGTTGTACTTGTGTTTGTAACCCTCAATGCAAAATGGCTTCGTTCTGAAGCCAGGGCTTTGTCTGTGTCATGTTTATCGCTACAACGCCCGTTCACACCCTCCGTTGTTCGTCCAAACCGTAGAGGCAGGCAGGCGATCGTCAGGGACCGGCAAAACTGGATAACATCATGTATTCAATGTAACCGAAAGCTAGTGGGAGAATTTCGCGGGAAATACTTGCCAACAATTTCCTTTTCAGTCTTTTTCTCCTTCAATGTTTTTATCAGTTTCTCAGCATACAAACTGATGGATCATCTTTTTGTTTATTTGGACTTCATTTAACACATTTCTTTCTAGGTAGCTTATTGATATGCGATGACGACTACTTTCATTTTAGAAGCGATCTTTTGCAAGTAAAGGTTTGTTTTGTTAGGTCTCCAATCACATTGACCTGAAAATATAAAATTGTCTGTAACTTCTGTCTATATTTCTGGTATTGTGTTGTGGAGTGATTTCACAGTGGAGGCTTGTATTTGTACTAAGTCGGTCCTAAAATAGGTTCGACGTATATTAGCAACTTGATATAATAGGTATAACGCAGAGTAATCTAGTTGTGGTCGCTGATACTTTAGTATTCGATTAACTGTCGTCCGACATCGACTGACTGACAGACCGACTCGTTACTCTTACTACTCCTACTTATTATAGGTGGGAGAGTCTATTAACAATAGAATAGGTGTGTTCCACTATAACATATTATAACTATTTACATTATTTATATTGTTCGGGCTCTTGTCCTCATCTTTATTGTCATATTCACGACGTTTCCGTTGTTGTATTCTCTGGCATTCTTCAGGTAATATACGTTGGAATTTCGAACCAAATCCTTTATTTAGTCCACTAGGATAGATTGTTCAAGTTCCACGTACCAGAGGCACATGACCCAGTGGATAAAAGCGTTGGCTGAAGTAATCCAAAAGAGTTATGAGTTCAATACCTGGCCCCAGCAGAGGTGAATAAGGGGAAATAACTAAAACTAAGTTATTCAGAAAAGGCATGACACGTGGAACTAGAAGGATCAACCCCGGCGGACGAAATAAAGGGTTCGGTTCGAAATTCCAGTGTAAATCACCTGAAGAAAGCCGGAGCATACAACAGCTGAAACGTCGTGAACATAATAATAAAGATGACGACAAGAGTTTGAATAACGTAAATCGTGTAAATTTTCTTTAATTTATGCTCTTTTGATTTTTTTTCCCATAAAAAGCTCAAGAGTTGAGTGACTGAGTTGAGTGAAGTTTACTGTTATACTGATTATGATATCTGCGAACATATTTTATAAACATTTCACTCCAACCAAGGAGGTAAATGATTAGACGCAAGGGGCAACTGAGAGTGAAAAGCAACTGAGTGAATTTGTCCCGTGAGTATCAGATTTTCCAAGCCCTCTTTCCTTATTATGTACCCTAGAAATTTCAACTATATTTTCCTGGTGTTATTTACAAGTGTCCTTTTTCTTCCCATTTCTTCTACAACTTCATCGATGCTTACATGTTCGGTCCCTGGCATTCTCAGATATCCTTCTTTAGGACCACATTAATGTTGCTTCAAGTCTTTTCTTCATATGTGAGGGGATTGTCCAGCATGCGCTGACATATAGGAGAACTTATATTACATAACAGTTCAGTACTCTTTTCTTTGTTTCTAAACAAACATTTCTGTTTCTTCATACTTTAGTTAGCTTCTAGAAAACATTTTTGTCACGTCGATGAGAAAGGGATTGAAGTCAAGATGTCTGGTCAGGATCGATTATATTACAGATCCTTATTTGGATATTGTCAAGAACCTCGAGATGAAGATGAATGGCAGAAACGCCAGAACAAATATGACAGCAGTATTCAATACATGCTTCAATGGTAGATTTGTAAATTTGCAAGATGAAATCTGACGAGAAAAATTTTCTAGCATGGCACAGTGAATTCATTTTATTTATTCGATGTAGTCGCTCCACTTAAAGTCAGTTGAAAATGTGAGGTGAAAAAGGCGCAGTGTGTTGCTCTACACGAGTCTAGCGTCAGCCATGCTGATGGCAGGCAGAAAAGGTTCTCTATGGTGGTTAGATGAAAGGAAGTTGAAGAAAGCTATGATTGGCCACGTTTTGAATGAACAGAGCGCATAGAAATCCCTGTTAAAACAGGTTTACATAAACAGTTATTATTACCTTTGCTAAAATAATCATCTGCTTTAATATGTGAGCTCAGAAATATTGCTATTACATTTGTTTTCTATAAAATATCATTCCCTGATACAGTTGGCTCACGGCTACATCACGTTGAACCGCCAAAGTTAAGCAACGTTTATTCTGATCAGTAACTATATGGCTGACTGCTTGGGAATAGTAGGTGACATAAACTTGGTTGAGCGGGTCGTGTAAGGAATAATGGTTCAGAAATTTTTTTGTTTTGATGCAGCTGAAAAGGGAGGCATGAAAATGAATTTCTAATATTTACAGAAACATTGATATTTTTCTAATGACTAAACAGGATTTAATTTTGCTGTTATTTTTTTAATCAACTTCTTTTTCTGTGTCTTTTCCCTTCAGGACGATGGCGATCGTGCCTCTCACAATTTCCTCTCCTTTATAGCTCTTAATAAATTTTGTCTTTTTGTTATCTCTCCTAACCCTTGTTCTGACATCGATTTACACAAGCTCGCTAGGTAGGTTTTCTCTGTCCCACTCCTCTGTCTTATGAGTATCAGATTTTCCAAGTCCTCTTTCCTTATTATGTGCTCTAGACATTTCAACTGTCTCTTTCTGATGTTAAGTATACAGGTACTTTGTGTTTCTATTTCCTCTAAAACTTCATTCTTCCGTCAGGTGTTTCGGTATATGCTATTCTCAGCATCCATTCTGTAGAATCACATTTCTGTTGCTTCAAGTTTCTTCTTCATCTGTGAGGAAATTGTCCATTGTCATATAGGAGAATTGGTAAAAGTTCATACTTTTTTCTTTGTTTTTAACGACATTGTCATGTTTCTTACTCTGTTGAGCTTTTTAAATACCTCTTGCCTATCCCAATGCACTTTTGTATTTCAGTGTTGCATTATCCATGCTCTGTTTCATGACACTTCCCAGATATTTAAATATTTTTACTTGTTTGATTTTAGTATCCCCAATTTGTATTTTGCATGTTCACTTATTTTGTCTTCTTGCAATGTATGCGTTTAGTTGTTTCTTCTCTCTTTCCTTCACTGCATTTTGCAGGCGTTCTTGTATCTTCCTTACTGTGGGTGCTATAAACACTGTGTCATCTGCGTTATCTTGTGTTTTTAAGATCGTGGCCCCCAATAATGAATCCTGGTAGTACTTCTAAATCTCCCAGAATCTCTTTATTTTATAGGTTGATTAAGAGAAGACACATCCTTGTTTTACACGCCTTTATATATATATCAGCTGAACTCATTTCCTATCCATATGCAGGCAGTTTCCTGCAAGTATCAGTTCTTGATTATTCTAATATCCTTCCCAAATATTCCAGAGTTATTTTGCTGCTCCAGCAGTTCTTTGTGATGTACTGTCTTTAATATGTGAGCTAAGATATATTGGTATAACTTTCGTTGTATTTTCTATATCAGTCTCTGAGGTTAATTAAAATGAGGCTTGAATGGGAAATCGTAATATTTGTAGAGAAATCGATATTTCTAATGATTACAAGGTGATTTAATTTCACCGATACATTTAATCAACACAAGGCCAAATAAAAGGAGAAAAAAAGGCAGGTGTTATGTTTTACCAGGTAATGGTCTTCTCACTTTCTTAGAAATCCAGTATTGAAATTTCTGGCTCTTAATTGTGTTCGAAACCGGCCTCTACTTCAGGCGAAACTCATCCTTCCACATCTCGATCAAATAGGAATTGTCATTGAGAGACTCGAATATTTCAGACACCAGTCTTATATATTAATCATTGCATTTCTATAAAAAAAAAAATAGCTGCTAACAAAGGTATTTGTGATAATGACAATTCAGCCAGAGTTGATTTCGTTCGAGTGGGTTGTGTTCCCAGATTCCTTTCGATTTTGTCTCGTCCTTTCTAAGCAGGTCTGTCTATCTTTCGATCAGTGAATCCAGCCGTCAATGTTTGAAAGAAAAAAGATCAATCTGCGCCTGTTTCACTTCATCTCTGTCCTTCCACCCGATTCAGTCTTCTGTTTTACGTCGCCTTATCTGATTTATTTCACTCCAATCAGAGAATGAACCACAAAAATGCCAGTGAAACTATTGGCCAGTTTATTTGCCAGTAAACGTCGTGCACAGCTGTTTTTAGGCAGCATTTGGTGAAACAGGAGTGAGAGAACGAAAAAAGGAAGGAAGTGAAAGTGATCGAATAAAGAGAAAGGAAGAAAAAGGAAAGAGAAAACAAACAAATAGAAAGAAAGAAAGAAAGAAAGAAAGAAAGAAAGAAAGAAAGAAAGAAAGAATAAGCGTGATAAAATCGACAGGAAGAGAAAAAGCGAGAAAGTGAAAAAATGAGATTGTTAAAAGACGTGAATTAAAGAAAAAGGAAAGAAAGAAAAAGGAATAATAAAGAAAAAGAAAGAAAGAAAGAACGAAAGAGCATGAGTTAGCAAGACAGTGACAGAGAAAAGGTGAATAGAAATATAATGTCAAGAAAAAAAGAAAAAAGATCATAAAAATAATAACGAATACAACGTTAAATGCTAAGAAAGAGAGAGGAAGCGTGAGATACAATTAAAAGAAAGAAAGAAGGAAGGAAGGAAAAAAAGAAAGTAAGAAAGAAAGAAAGAATTAAAGAAAGATAGAAAAGGCTTAAAAAAGAAGAAATAAAGAAATACCACGCGGAAGAAGAGGCAAAAAGAAAAAAACGCGCTGGCACAAAAATTTTAAAAAATGAAAACGTAAAAGAAATCAAATGCAACATACGAAATCATCTAGAGTGAATGTGTGTTTGTGTGTGTCTATGTGTGTGTGTGTGTGTGCGTGTGTGTGTGAGAGAGAGAGAGAAGGGAGAGAGAGAGTGTGAGAGAGAGAGTGTGAGAGAGAGGGAGAGAGAAAGAGAGAGAGAGAGTGGTGGAGAGAGGGAACGTGTAAACTGAACGAGGGAAAGATTAATTGAGAGAGAAATCAGCTGAGAGAAATGAATGAAGGAAGTGTAATAAATAAATCACGTTTTGTCTCAGCTGTTGGGGCTGATTCCCAAACACGACTTGTTTAGATTCGACAAGTATTCTTCATATATCATTCAAGCCTTTTTATAAGATGGCGTCTTATCTTCATGACACAATATATACAACTTAAGCTTAGCCCCTAGTAAGGCACAAGACTAAGACAAAGTAGTTAAGATTAAGAACATGCATGAAGTGCAATGGCAAGAGACTGTATTAATATATATATGTTGTGTATATTTAGGCAGCAATTTTTCATTGATGCATGTTTCATTAAATAATATAGACAAGTTTTGTCTATTTATTTTAAATAAGTTCCTTTTATATTGTCTGGTAAGCTTAATAACATTATCATTGAAGGACAAAAGGAAATCACCATATTGATACATATTTAAACCCAATCTAAGCTTTCGGCTTACATAAGCCATTATCTAAGATGACAATTACTTTTCAATATATCAACCAATACACGGAACAATAATGATAGTCTGTTTTTGTTGTATGAAAAATTGCAAAGCAACGATTAACTAGTGTATACGAGACGTGGAAGCAAACATCGCGTCGCAGCTCATGACGTCACACATAACCACGCGAGAGTGAAAACGAGAAGTATTAAGTATGGGTTGCCGTTGGTTATAAACCAATGGCTTCTGTTATCAATTATTGTCATTTAAGAATGTTTGTGGAGATTTCGTAGTTTATTTTGTTCAGGTTAGGTTTCAACTGTTTTATGTATATAACTTCAAGAATTTTTAGTTTTTTATTGTTTTCATGTTTAAGTATAGTTGTGTTTTCAACAAGGATTTTCCGGAATTGTGTACGCGGCCAGGCATGTTGTTTTAAATGTCTAAAATGTTGTTCATGATGACGGTCGTCTTTGAGTATAGAATGCAGAGGTTAGCAGTGAATATTTCGGAGACAGTAGGAAAGCGTTGTTCAGGTTAGCAGTGGATATTTTGGCAAAAGTAGCAGAGCGTAGTTCGTCCTTCTGTTTCTCTTCGTCTGACAAACTGGACTGGACATTCGGGTAGAGTAAAAAAATGGCCGCCTTTATACACGACGGATTGAATGTTCTACGTCTTCTGATTTGTTAACCTTTTATTGGTGGACTATAAAGTTAGTCAAGTCATTTATTTGGCTCACTAGTTACATAATATATACAAAAAACTGCAACATAAAAATGTTAGCGTTATCATTCAAATGTAGAATCAAATGTCGTGAAAGCGAGTTTGTGGTGTGACCAACATAAATATTATTTAATCCATTGGAGAAACAGTCACTTGAATTTGTAAACTATGCTGTTTTTTTTTTGTTTTTTTGGCAAATCGCTAACGGGGAGGGGGAGAATCATTGCGAATAATTGAGTTGGGTATACTAGATTTAGTGTAGTATATGATTAACTTAATTTTTTTGCTAGGATCTGTTGTAGATATATTAGTATTTACTTTTAGTATATTTTCATCTTGTTTATAATTAGTATGCATTTGACTACGATATAGGAGATTAATATGTTTGAGATTAGTTGAAGTAGTATTATGTTCTATTTGCTTAGTATTGAGACTTCTAAGAGAGCATCTTATTTGTTCATCAACTATATAGTTTAGAAAGCTATTATTAATAAGTGCTTGTTTTATATTCTTTAGTTCACTGTAAAAAAATCTGTTTTGTGGATGAATTAGTTTCTGCACGATGTATTAGATTTTTTATAATTGCTATTTTGTAGTAATATGAACATTCGCTTTTGTAGTTAAGTGTACATGAATTTATGCCGGTAGTTTTTTTTGTATGGTGAAATAGTAAATTTGTTATTATTTGTGTCAAGGAAGGGGATTTTATTATTAGTATTGAGTTCATACGTGAATTTAAGGTCAGCATTATTTTGGAAACGTTTTTGAAGTTGATGTATTTCATCTGTATTTTTAACTAACAAAAGAATATCATCAACATATCTTAGATAGATGGATGTTTTTTAAAATCTGTAAATATCTTATTTTCGAGGTTCGACATGTAGAAATTACTAAATGTCGGACCCAGTACTGAACCCATGGAGACACCATCACGTTGTAAGAATATATTATTACATATATTATTATATATTATTACTTTGATCTAAGAAAGGGACTTCGCTTATGTAAGCCGAAAGCTTAGATTGGATTTAAACATGTAGCAATATGGTGATTTCCTTTCGTCCTTCAATGATAATATTATTAAGCTTATCAGACAATATGAAAGGGATTACTTAAAATAAATAGACAAAACTTGTCTATATTATTTAATGAAACATGCATCAATATATATATATATATATATATATATATATATATATAAAGTCGACTTTTTATTTTATATATATATATATATATATATATATATATATATATCGAGCAAAAACACTACGCACATAGCCTGACGAGTGCGTTTAGAATGAAACAGCCTTTCTCCTTTGCGTGTTGACTTCAGTGTTCACATTAATATATATATATATATATATATATATGTGTGTGTGTGTATGTGTGTATATACATATATATATTGTTACGAATTGGCAGCATATAAAGATATGAACCCCCAGGTACTACTTTGTGATGTATAGTTACCTTCCCATTACCTAGCTCGTTCCCGAGTAACATATATAGGACTTTCATAGACAGAGTTGGAACGACACCAACAACAATATTTCATGACACTTAAGCCTGACCTTAAATGAATTCGATGTAGAGGGACAGTAAGAAACCCACTACCTACCTTAACCCTGTATAATAACAACACCCGTGGGCGACGTCGATCCACGCGGCAGTGGACTCTTCAACATTAAAGACTGTGTAGCTCCTGTATCTCGTAAAATTTTTGGGTTATCTTTCTAGTGGTATCGGCCTTAAGTGAAACCGATCCATCCGACCGAATATCTACCTGACACAGTTCGGTTAGAATAAATTAAGGCCTTGGGTTTATTTTGGCCTAATGACTTGAACTCCTTCTTTGTTTGGTCCAACAATTCAACACAATGTGTCCGACTTTATTACAATATTGGCACATTGGGAGTTTCCGCCCCCATTTGTTTACTTGCCGAGATCTTGATGTCTGGGAATTATTTCCTTTCGAATTTGTACCATTTTAGTTCGTACTTGCGCTTGTATACGAGGCAAATGACCGATTAGAAGCAAATGATTCGTCCGACTGAAAACTCAGACCCAAACTAGCCCCAGGTCATGAAGCAGGATCACTTCCAGGTCCAAAGGGACCGCTGTATTTTCCGTTTATGCGTTAACGCATATTCGTCTGCAAGAGTGGCCATCTCGCATACAGTTTCTACTTTTCTTTCCTGGAGATATATTTTTATGCTTTCAGGAACACATTCTTTAAACTCTTCCATTAGAATCAGTTGTCTTTGTCTATCATAGTCATCTACAATATTTTTCGACTGGCTCCACCTGTCAAAATAGGTTTCCTTTTCTCTCAAAAACTCGACGTAAGTTTATCCGTCGGTTTTCCGTAACTTCCTGAATTTTTGACCGTATGTTTGAAAGATGGCTGACTTCACAATATTATATCCAGCACAGTCTTCTTGTGTGACAGAGTGGCATATGCTTTCTGAGCTTTACCTTTTAGAGCAGTCTGTCGTAACATGGGCCATTTGGTCATGGGTCATTCCAAATTCAAAACAACTTTTTTCGAATTGTGTAAAATATTCATCTACTTCCGCTTTATTAAAGTTCGGTACGAGCCTAAAAGCTGATTTGATAAGTCAGATTTGTTCCGTCTAGCTTCACTACTTAATTGGTTTACTTCGAGTTCAAGGAACCGTGTCTTCTGCTCAATTCTCGCTCTTTCTATTTCAGCTTCATTTGTGGCTCTTTATCTTTCAGTTTCTGTTGTGTATGATACACCTAATTTACATAAGTGGAGTACCGACCATATAAATATGGGTTGTTACCGGAAGACGACGGAAGATTAAGAGATCGAATCCAGAGACTCTGCCCGACTGCGACTTAGTCAACCCATTCTGCAGGAACAGTCTTCCCAAGAATATACCAAAACTACCTGTAAATATTGTGTACCTTTTTTCATTGTTTCAATACATTTTGTTACGTACATTTTGTGTTGTATTATTATTATTCCATGCTTATTCAAGCTTCAACAGTTTCGATTCGCACTTTTTCCCTCTCAGCTTCAAGTTCATGTTTCTCAAGTTCAAATTGAACTTGGAATAACTCGTCTGTTTATACTGGTAGTTGATTTAACGTGTTTTCATCGAATATATCGTTATCTACCATATGCTCTGTAATCAATTTAACGAGTTGTGATTTGCACATAGATTTTCTTACATCTAATTTCAAATTATTGCCAATTTCTAGTGTATCAACTTTTTTAACTTTAAATAACTTTTCTGGGGGTGGGGGGTGACTTTAAAAAATTCTTGCTCTGCCGCCCGTCGGCAAGTAATATGCCTATAATCCCAACTGAGCGATCCCGTCACGAGCCCCCGAATTTATATGTTACGAATTCGCTACGTATAAAGATGAACCGCAGGTTAAAAAAAAAAAAAATTAAAAAATGGGTTTCCTCAGATAGGAACGCGCGAATAGGTACCGAAAACAAACACAAGATTAACATTTGTGAATAAATTTTATATAACAAAATATGAGAAAAGTATAGATTGATAGATGTACAATTAATGAAAGAAAGCTTAACTGATATTGTATGTCAGTTCAAAGGTTTGTATTTCAGGAATTTGGAGTTTGAATGTTTGTAACGACAGACAGACAGAGTTGCTGTAGAATGTTCGCAAAAGTTAATTGTTCTTTTTTCCGCAATGTGAAATATGGAATTCAGGGGAAAAGTTTGTGTCCCATTTCTTCTTGGTTACTTGGGTTTCATCCAAGATGAAAGAAAGTAAGGTGTTTTCTTTGTATTAATTCGGGTACAAGATTCCTTTATATTTTAACCATTAAATAGTCAAATACACACAAGATCTCCGGGATGAGATTTCATTATTCCTACGCAACAAGTAATGAAGAGGGCTTGTAGGTGTATTTCTTATCCCTTACAATCGCATCGTGAGACTATTTTTCTCGCGAACTGCTGCCTTGGCAGGTCATCGGGAAACTACAATACCAAAATTCAACTTGATGATGTACGTCACGTGAACGTAGGTTACTGATTCTTACTCACTTTTCTGTTTGTTGCCAAGCGATCCCAAATATATATATATATATATATATATATATATATATATATATATATATATATATATATATATATATATATATGTGGGTGTAATTATCACTTAATGTACATATATTCATACACACATAATGCCTAAATAAATAGTTCAGATCTGGTTTATATATATATATATATATATATATATATATATATATATATAATGCTATATACATAATACTATATATATATATATATATAATGCTATATACATAATACTATATATATATATATATATATATATATATATATATATATATATATATATATATATACCGAAGGTGTAATCAATGCTTTTTATCAATTGATGTACACACATTCATGCACACACATAATACCTAAATAAAATTTCAGATTTTGTTTTTAAATGGGGACACGAAATCAAATTCCTAATACGATACCTACAACCATATAATGAGCAAAAAACTAAATAACATTCCATAACGTATATGTAAATAAACTTTATTTAAAACAAAATAAAAACGTTAAAAAATATAAACATGAGTAAAATAATCATAAATATTTTTAGGAAATGGAGAAAATCCAGCAGATTTTTAATTTACTTTTTTAAACGTTATTTTTTATTTGTTTATTAAACATTATATTTATTTACACCTACCAGCCTGAATATTCGAGAAATCTTGTTATAAAAATATGCGTAGTTTGTTTGATCTTGATGTTCTACGTGGACGAGAAATCAGGGCACGTCAGAGCTAATGACGGTTTCCCCAGGGGGGACGCAGATTTCATCATTTTTCTAACAAGATTTCTTAAATATTCAGGCCGGTAGATGTAATTAAATAAATATAATGCTTAATAAAAAATTAAAAAAAACAAAAAAAACAGAGCATCTACTCTAACATGAGTATCTATTTAAAAATAAAATTTAAACAAATAAATTATAAATATGTCGAATTTAAACCATTTCTTAAAAACTGTCTTTGCTTAAGTTTGGCTACAAAACAGAGTAGACGCGTATATTTCGAGAATCGAGTAGAATGTATTCAAAAGCACTATTCGGGTTTTGTTTGATCAGGGCGTCTTACGTGGCCGAGTTGCTCTCAGGCTCGTCCGATATAATGACGGTTTCTCTAGGGGTCGCAAGTTCGAATCCTGCCGGAAGAGGCAAATTTTTCTAACAAGATTTCTCGAATATTCAGGCCGGTATATGTAAATAAAAAATATAACGTTTAATAATAAAAACAGATTATCTACCCAATTATGAGTATCCGTTTAAAAAAATAAAGTTTAAACAAATAATTTGAAAATCATAAGTAAATAAATAAAAAAAAAGCATCTAGATGTCATGAGCATAAATGTCCCTGAGCATTAGTCCTAAACTTAAGAACTGGAAAGGGCTATTTTTCTCTTTCTCCATTTTCCCCACGTACATAGACCCCAATTTCTTATAACTGTAGCTCGTCAATGGTATAGGGGGACTTGGCATTCAGTTCTGAAACTGAAATTGATCGTACTATGTGAATTCTTATATCCATACTATCTATCTATCTATCTATTTACGTACGCACATAATTATATATACTGTGAAGGTTGATAGACGTAATATACACTTCAAACATTAACGGTGCGTTTTTACACATGTGTATCCACTAAAAATAGTGTTTGAAGTAATATATATATATATATATATATATATGTATATAATCTCAGGGCGTCTGTTTAAAACACGGATATCCACGAAAATAAAGTTTGAAATAATATATGAAATAATATATATATATATATATATATATATATATATATATATATATTATTTATTTAAAATATGATTCCAAAACGAAATCATATTTTTAAATAAATAATTATATTTTTTAAATAAATAATTATATTTTAAATAAATAATTATATTTATGCTCTACTTTTGTATCGAGCACTATTTTTTAAAATAATAACTAAAATACGAAGGGGCTTTGGATTATTTACCTAACCAGTTCCTTCCTATTTTTTATATATTTTCACACACACACACACACACACACACACACACACACACACACACACACACACACACACATATATATATATATATTAAAGAATATCAAACACTTAAAATTCCAAAGGTAATAATTTTTATTTCCTGAGTGCTCTAAAAAAGCAGCTCTCAATCTTCAAGACCTACAAACATTTGTTTGTAGGTTTAGAAGATTATTCTCTTGAAGATATGGTATTAACATTGCAACTCTTACAGAAGCTCAAATTTACTTATATCGATTTATTTTCCCTGGACGTCTCAGCCTCTTCTTCCTTCACACTGTCAGTTGAGGCCAGGAATATGACGATTGCATCACTGCTCAAAGGATTAAAAAAATCGTGTACCTGTTTACTGATCTTATGTTTACCTTTTTAACTCTTGTGCAAAATAAAACTTTGTCTCTTGTACACATCAAAACTGACTCTACCGATTTGACATATAGGAAAATCGTACCTACGTATCTATTGCATGACATAAATCGACATTAAATAGAAAATGTTGATATGTCGTATAATAAGTAAAGCAAGACAAACCAAACCCCCTCTCCTTCACTATGCTAGACATTACTGTTGAGTAATTCAGCATTCAGAGTTAGGATTCTCATGGACATGTTGTTAACGAAGGTTACAAAGCACTGTTTACTCTGTTATTCAACTTACTGCTGGCGGTGAGAAGAGATGGATTCAATGCGAATGTGAACGCAACTAACTCGGCTTGACAATTCCACTGTCTACGTCGATAAGCGTACATCCGGACATCTTATTCGGTGTACATTCTCTTTTCCTCTCCTATCAGTGTTTATGGTGATATTATTTACATTTATTGACGAAGCAGTGTCACTTATTAACTGTTGAATTTTAGCCTTTTCATTTTTATTACTCTTGTTCTTTACCCCAACTCTCAATACTAGCTTCTACGAATGTAAACATCAATAACAAGAAGACGGAATAAATGTATAGTTGCCAGCAAAAGAAATAAATAGATCAACATGCAAGCTACAAATTGAAGATACGAAAACAATTTAACAGAGGACGGAAAATGCGAGATTGGAATCCAAAGACGCACTGGGATAGCGAATGATGATTTCCAAAAGCTAAGCGAAAATGGAAAAATTCGTTAGAAAAAAAGAAAAGCCTACTGAACTGTTAATTGATCGACTGAAAGAAATGTGTGCTGGGTCAATCATCTATGAACTGGTAGAAATATGCAAATTAAAAATTGGATAGACCGAAATCTAACAGGTACGATAATTTAAATATCTGGTAAACTTTTTAAATGAGGATGAAATGGTGCCTTGGGATAGCGAAAGAAGTCATCCAAAAACTAAACGAAGTATTAAGGAACAAGAAAAATTCGTTAGAAACAAAGAAAAAAAGTACTGAACCTATATATATATATATATATATATATATATATATATATATATATATATATATATATATATATATATATATGGCAGGGACTGCTTGATAAACTCCTCACAGTTTTTTTCTCCCCGGAATCGATCCTTCAACTCTAAAAATCAACCATTCTCCTTTGCATAGAGTATTCCTGCCATATATGGTCTGGATCCCCTTCTGTTTGCCTCGGGGATCTTGATAAGATCAAAGGACGGATATGCAATGTAATTGGCCCTGATCTGGCATCTCGTCAGCAGTCGCTCTCTCACAGATGTACCGTCGCCTCTCTCTGTCTTTTTTACAAATACTTTCATGGTAATTGCTCCGATGAGCTGCTTGCGCTGGTTCCCAGACTTCATGAATTCAAGCGTTCTACGAGGCTGGCATCCCGCTCTCACCTTTTCACTGTTGAAACTGTTAAATGTAGCCGTCTCTTCTACTCCAATAGCTTCATATCTCGCACCTCTCGCCTGTAGAACTCCCTTCCCTATTCCAGTTTCCCTGAGAGCTATAATCTCCAACTATTCAAATGTAATGTCAATCGACATCTCCAGTTGCATTGATCTATCCACTATCCTTCTCCTCATCCTTTCCTCTATCACTCCTATCTTCTCTCGCACCAAATCTTCTGTAACTCCTTGCGGACTAGTGGCTTCTCGCCTTGCTTGGGTGAATCGATTAAAAAGAAAAAAAAAAAAAGAATTTTGAGAATGATATAGGTGAACGTGTGAGCAATGGCGAAGTTTTAGAGAAAATATAAACAAAAAGGACACTTATACTTAACGTCTGGAAAAGATAGATGAAATTTCTAGGGGACATAATGAGGAAAGAGGGCTTAGAAAATTTGATACTCACAAAAAATACTTACGGCAAGAGGGATAGAGAAACACAAGGTATAACCTACCTAGTGAGATCGAGTTAGTGGATGTCAGAACAAGGATTAGGAGAGATGGCAAAAAGACAAAATTTATTAAGAGCTACAAGTGACAGGAAATTTTGGAGAACCATGATCGTCAACATCCTCACTTAAAAGAAGCAACACAGAACGGCAATGATTAAACAGTTTCGGTTAATTTAGATAAGCTCAAACACACACACACACAAACACAAACACACACACATATATATATATGTTTCATTGAATAATATAAGCATTGTGTCTACGTACTTTTATACTAATCCTTTCCAATAGTCTAATCAGTTACTTGATATTAAGATGAAATTCATGGAGGAAGCCGCCGTACTTTTTGCTCACCCAAGTACTTTTGATCTTTTTCAAGATCATCTTCAGGAGTAAATTACAAAGACAAACCTATTGTAACTGTGATAAAATCTGCATTCCATTGTGATGATGATTTGTAAAACCACATGCGAACGAGTTCTGCAATTATTTAAAAATTTTAAATTTATCCGTTGTAGTTATGGAATGTTTTGTAAAACAAGCGTTTTTCAAGTCGTTGATGAATTTTATCTTAACATCAAGAAACTGATTAGACAACTGGATACGTTCACTATAAAAATACATAGACACAATATACCTATATTATTCAATGAAACCTGTTTGAATGAAGATATGCTGCCTAAATACACACACACACAATATATATATATATATATATATATATATATATATATATATATATATATATATATATATATATATAGATAGATAGATAGATAGATATTGCGTATATTTTTTGCAGCATGTTTTTATTGAGACATGTTTCATTGAATAATTTAGACAAGTTTTGTCTACTTATTTTCAGTTGGACACTGTCTATTCACGGCCAAACTTATATTGTTTATTCCGAGTACTTATGACATGAGCACAATGTCATCATAAGGGTGTTGTTTTTTCAAGACAAATATTTTGTCTTTGAAAATGTTGAACACTGCAATATTTGTCTTGAAAGAAAAAAAAAAAAACAACGCCCTGATAATGACATTGTCCTAATGTCGAAAGTACTCGTAATAAAGAATATTATCAAAACGGAATTTTCTCTTTTCCTTCAATAATGACACCAAAATCTTGTCGTGAATATGAAAGGATCCAACTGAAAATAAGTAAACAAAACTTGTCTAAATTATGTAATGAAACATGTCTTATATATATATATATATATATATATATATATATATATATATATATATATATATATATATATATGTCAGTGCGCATTTCCCAGCCGCCTTATATTAAGAGTCCCCTATTAATTGCATATTGCGGAAAAGTCGGACTCTGATTCTTTCAACCCTCCCTCTTGTATTAGGCCCCACAAAATATTTTGCAATGGCAAAGGCAGTACAACGAAAGCACCAGAGAGAATGGTGTAGCAGAATATCTCAAAATTTATTATCGAAGTGGCAAAAACAACGTCCACAATCGACGGATTCACCTGTTTTGCATTACTTTATGTCTCATCGGTAGTTAATTGTTTTTTCTTGATTTTAATACTTTGCACTTGGCGTCGAAAAAGGTATCAATCTTTTTATTGTGATAAAAACCAGCAACAATAAAACGGGTTAAAATATGTTGTTTTAATGTTTGTTTAATACTATTTTATGTTTATTTATTATATATTATTATTTTTTACTGAACCTGTAGTAATAAAAAAAAACCTGTACCATGGACCTGTACCTCTAGAGACTTGTATTAAAGTCATGAAATATTTTTTTTACTTGTATACTAAAGCCTCCTTCAATGACCTCTCATCCCCGATTAGTCTTTAATCAATAAGTATCATTCTTGATACGTTTTTATAGTTATCAAGTTTGTAGTTCTTCTGTGTTTAAGGATACCTCGTTGTCACACGCGCATAATATTAACGGATCCCCAAACTCTCATCGCGTTGTGTAAATTAGTTCAACTCTGAACATAACGCTGAATCTCGTCTCACTGTCACGTTGTGTCACTGAAATATCGGTGTGAGTCGACGGAGGCTGTTTACCGAATCAACATAGCCGTCATGAAATGGAAGCGTTTAAACAACAGGAATTGAATAATAGCGAACAGTAATTATTAAGCATCTCATCAAAGAGCTCCTTTCGAGTTAGCAAGGGATTTACCGAAAAAAAAATCAAATGACACCAGTTTTATCTTCACAGACTCTTCGTCTCTTTGGACAGAAGTTCGAAATATCCACCTGCTTTGCCCCACGCGAATTCTGCTTTTTAATACCCATAACACGTTCGTGGATTTTTAAAAGATCACGTAAAATTTTGCCTAGTTAATCTTCGAGATAATCTTTCTTATTAAAAACCGATCGCGGATAAAGCGGCTTTGAATCTCTGAAGAGTTTTTTTGTCATCGTGTATTGATTTTATTATTTTACTGGTATTTTACCTTCATTAGTTTTCTTGTATTATGAATAATGGTTACTTGTTAGCCGCCATCTCAAGGGGGGAGCATTTATTAAACGAATACGTAAAAAAAAATCTATTCGCTTTTAATCATATACATTTTTGATGATAATCTGGAAATTATATTTGAAAAATTCGCTATCATGATTTGGTTATCAAGTATATCCCTATTTTAAATTCGATATAAAAATACTTCACATATTGTGGAGAAAATGCTCCTGATCTCCCAAACGAACAGAGACTGGTCAGGTCGAGGAAAAAAAAAGCAATAGCACATACCTTGAGTTGCGAAATATATTTCCACTTTTCCGCGACGTATAACCGTCTGATAACATGGCGGGGGGTAAATATACTAATAAAAAAAAGTGATAGATTTTTTTTCTCCTTTTATAAAACTTCAGGGATCACATGGTAACCCTGTCAAATGAACACTGTTACTATAAAGGGTTTCTACAGAAAAGAACATGTTTTTATTTAGTAAACATTTCAACAACACAAGGTCAGTACACTGCTCCTTTCCCGCCTGACCAACAGTCAATTTCTCTACAATAAAAAGGAAAGTAATTACGCCATTAACTGTATTAATCCATATTTCAGATTCAAATTTAAATATTACTAATTTGGCACCTCTCGCTTCGCTGACGGCCAAATGACCATATTTGAAATCTAAATTGTTTGTCCATTTAAATAAATTAAGTTATTTATTATAAATTAATTTTATATTCAGTTTAAATACAGGAACCATAAATATGACTTCAAATGCCTGCACATTTTCGGCTTTTCTTCTTTACTTTTTAGAGATTTCGCTTTATACTCATTTCTTGTTGCCGGACAGGAAATAAAATTAACCCCTCGTGACACAGATGTCATTTTCAGGTTCATTCTAATTGTGTGCATATTTACGTTTGCGTGTACGTAGGTATATTTTCAACTAAAAATGTATCTACATTTTTTTAATTAAAAATTAATTCTGTTTATTATCGTATAATACCCTTAAATTTCAATAAGATCTTATAATTATCTGATATTGTAGAGTTTAAAAAATTAACTTTTTTTCTTGTCTCCAATCCTATGATTTTATTGCTCAACCTAGGGTACGGATTGTCAAGACAGAGTGGGAAGGGGGGGTATTATTCCAATGTCTTATTTCAAACTCGGTCATGTGCATGTAAGTTTCTGTGTACATTAAATGGTACAAAAAAAAAAAAACAACGTAAGACATAATACATATACATTACATAGGCACACACATTTTCGAATTGACATATTTTGTTCTTACCTAATTCTCGAATAAGTGGTAAGCAAATAATCTTGTTTACCATACCGATGATATCCCATTCTTGTACTGAGATGGTCGAACGAACTTAGTCTTTGGATAGTTATTCACAATTTTGATTCCAATGTACAAAATCTTACTCAAGAATTGGAAAATGCAATCAAAAAATTAAACGCACAAATCTTATTGATTGAATCGAAAAAAATTTGCTTGAACACAGACACACACACACACACACACACATATATATATATATATATATAAAACACTAATATTCCATGTTTATAATTTATTACATTGGAATCGTAATTACGATCCAATTCATCAGACCTACAAATTCAAAAAGAAATCAGAAAAAATAAAATTTAATGAGAGTGTATGTATGAGAGTAGGGGACGAATGTGAGAGGTAAATGAAAGCTTTAGAGAGGGGGGTAACAGACGAGAGAAGTACAGGATGGCCTAAAAGTGAAGGTGGGGATTAAAATTTAACAGAGAGAAGTTTTAAAGAGATGTTAAAAGACGGTTTAAATGAGTGAGATACAGATAAATATGACTTTTTGTCCGATGCATAATTCCTAACTGAATCGGTTTTAGTTGCCCGCCCCCCATCTTCCCCCTTTTTTCTTCTTTTTCTTCTTTTCTTTTCTCTGTCATCTTCTAATTTTCAAGTTTGGATTATATCTTCTTTCATTGTGCATAGTGTCACCACAAATGTACACAACCATTTCCGGTGTCGGTTCTTAATTTAATTTAGGTCAGCGATTCAGTAATGAATTATGCATCGGAAAATAAGTCATATTTATCTGTATCTCATTCATTTAAACCGTCTTTTAACATCTCTTTAAAACTTCTCTCTGGTAAATTTTAATCCCCACCTTCACTTTTAGGCTTTCCTGTTCTTCTCTCGTCTGTTATCCTTCTCTAAAGCTTTCACCCCCCACTCTCATTCATACATACACTCTAACTAAATTTTATTTTTTATTTCCGGGGTTATTTTTTCTGATTTCGTTTTGAACTTGTAGGTCTGATGAATTGGATCGTAATTACGATTCCAATGCAATAAATTATAGCCATGGAATATTAGTGTTTAAGCCTTTTTATTATATTCTTACTCTGTCTTGGATATTGAGTTCTACCTGGATTCTATCCTCTTGGAAATTTTCATATATATATATATATATATATATATATGTGTGTGTGTGTGTGTGTATTAACCACTAATATTATCTATCTATCTATCTATCTATCTATATATATATATATATATATATACATGATAAAATTTTCCCTTATACTTTTTAATTATATATACTTTGTTTACTCCGACATCGAGTGTATATTCTATGTGTGTAGGTGGCGATGGGTAGAAGTAGTACTTTTGTTACTCGGCTGCACTTATTATAAAAGACGGATGGGCAACACTGGTCTTCACCCATCTCTTAAATCTCCACGCACCAAACCCTGTAAACCGCTTCAGCAGGCAAGCTAATTCACGTGAAATTACCATCGAAAGGCGTTGCACTCTTCTCTGCACTGATAGTACTGGAGAGGTATAACTCTGTGATAATAAAAGCTGAGGGTTGTTGTTCATTGCACCAATTCCTTGTTATCAGCACTTCCAATAAATGTGGCTGGTTTTACACAAGCCTTCACCACTCTAAACAAATCTTTTATGTGGATAGTCTACACTTCAGTTCTGTGTTCCTTCTTTACTATTCCACCTGAGCAACAATTCCACTGGCGAGAGAGTTAAGGCGACGAGGACAGGTACAAGATTAAAAACTGAACTGAAAACGACGCGAGAGTCTATTATATATATATATATATATATATATATATATATATAAAAATATGAATTATTCACACAAAAAACTAATGCAAAGGTTAATGATTTAAATGGCGAGACATCCATCATCGCAAACAATTCAAATAATATACAAAAACCTCCGTATCCGTTATGAATGAAATGATCCTTGTTTATATAAATTTCTGCCGTATTAGTTCTTCTTTTACTACAAGCTTTCGTATGTTCCTACAGACATCTTCAGGTATAGAATAGATGTTGTTCTTGTTTTTTCTCTTAGTAATAAGAGGACAACGAAAATATATGTATTGTTGTATCCGAAAATGCTATTGAAAATGAGTTATTGTTTTTGAACGCACAAAAGCAACGCTGAGTTTGATTTTAAATTTTTTAAAGGTTGTGCGTTCATAATATGGTGATGAACAAATTTTTTTTACTGGTAAATTTTTCTGTCAAAGTGGCATGAACTATATTGTTCAATAATTACAGTAATGTCGCACTTATTATCCAAAAGTCGCACTTGGATCAGTTATTTAAATTACGATAAACGTGCAATCAATTTACAAATACATGAATTATTCACACAAAAACTAATGCAAAGGTTAATGATTTAAATGGCGAGACATCCATCATCGCAAACAATTCAAATAATATACAAAAACCTCCGTATCCGTTATGAATGAAATGATCCTTGTTTATATATATATATATATATATATATATATATATATATAATAAAAAGGCTTAAACACTAATACTCCATGGTCATAATTTATTCCATTGGAATCGTAAATACGATCCAATTCATCAGACCTACAAATTCAAAAAGAAAACAGAAAAAAACAACTCCTGAAATAAAAACAGAATTTAGAGAGAGTGTAAGTATGAGGGTGTGGGACGAATGTTAGAGCTAAAGAGAGGGGTAACAGACTAGAGAAGGAGGGAGATTAAACCTTAACAGAGTGAATTTTAGGAGAGGTGAGTGGAAGGGGTTTAAGTAAGAGAAATATGAATGTTGTCGGATGTCTAATGCATAAAGATACATTTCGTGGTGACATACACACACCATAGACGATCTAATGTTGAAGATCAGAATAAGAGGTAGGGAGAGGAAAGGAAAGAAGAGGTGGGGGGAGAGATGGGGCAAAGGAAAGTAAAATTGAAGGACATTTACTGAAAGGGCTGTTGTGTAATTGAAAAAATTGACAAATTTAATATCGACTACATGTTACAAATCAAATATAAACATATAAAAAATAAATATAACGATTATCTAATCTAGCAAGGACTTATATTTTTATGTTCAAAAACACATTCGAATACACACATACACAATAACATATACACGTATATACAAACACACGCATATATATATATGTACACTCCAGGTAAAAAGTTTGGACCAACCGGCATTTCATTAAAAAAAAAAACATCTTAAAATGAGATATTAAAGTAAAATATAAAATTAAAGTAATCAAATTTCATGCTATTTTGTTTTTCCATAACTGGAAAAATAACCGCCTTTCAAGGAGTCAACGATACAGAACACTCTTCAAAATTATGTCAAAATTATCTCGAATTAAAAATGGAAGAAAATTTTAGAAATTATGAATTGTCTTCCTCCATCTCCTCACTTCACTCACGTTGAATTTGTAATGCATGGATTGTATATATGTATAAATGGCCCGAAGATCACATTCAAGCATGATACATACTGTCGCCAGTCGGTGTCAACCTTTAATATCCAGTATATATATATATATATATATATATATATATATATATATATATATATATATATATATATATATTCAATTTATCCATCGCACCTTGTAAGTAATATTGTACGAAACGTGTATCATGCACGAAAAGTGAAATTAACCTTCTCTCCTGCGAAGTTTCAGATACTGTCCACCTTCTTTATATGGTGTGTTTTTATACAGCTGTCGCAATCTGCCTTTTTCTTCCTACGACTATGCAGCTGGTCCGGTAAAAATTTGGGAAATAGAGTTCATTTTGAGATTCCACTTGAAAGCAATGTTCCACCATCTGCAGCACCCTTTTAACCAGAAGTGTCAACCTTTCATTTTTACATCGCATTGTTACAGATGACGAAAAAGAGAACAATTATCACAAAATGAGAAATCAATATCAACAGCAAAAGTAGGACTTCGTCCACAGAAGATTTCAATGATTAGCGTTTTGTGTATGGTGGAATATAAAACAGGTTATCCATTGCGAGTTACTGGAATATGGAAGGAACATCACTGCAGACGTTTATTGACAGCAACATGCTCGATTAAACGAAGCATTACGTTGAATGTGTTCTGATTTGGCAAACAGTGTCTGTTACGTTCATTTTCGCATTATTTCTTTTGCTAAGAATCCATTTCTCCTCCATTATGTGTGTTAAATAGTAAAGTAAACTGGGCTCTGTAGCCTTGGGTGGCAGTAAGTTAGAAAGTAGGAAAAAATGTAGGTAACGGGAAGACTTCCCCACCAAGGTGAAGCACACAAAGTAGCATGTGCAGGGTGATTGAAAAGTAACTCCCTATTTTATGTATGAGTGGCCAGCCTGGGTGGTTCGAGATGCTGGGTAGCAAAATTTGGTGCCTATACCGAATTTTAGATAAAACCTCATGCTAAACGCTTTCCTCTCATATCTATTTCTTATAAAAATTATGGTTAATAGATAAATTATAAGTATCTTAAACTGAAGCGTTACTTTTCAATCACCCCGTAAATAAAAGTCTCTGATTCGACCTTGTAAAGATTCAATTTTCATTTAAAAAATGTAAAAACTTTTCTTTTTCTAATAATTAGTTTGGAAGAGGTTATTTCTATGTTTAAAAAACAATATTAACCTCACCATTTTTTTTAATAACAAATAAAACAGCCTAGTGTTTTTAAAATAAAAATATTTTATTTTGAAATGGGCAGGTGGCGTAACGGTTATTTACGCTGAAAGTAGAATCGGCAAGCTGAGTTCAAATTCCCGTCGATTCTTTCGCATTTATCTTGTAAAAGGCATGCATCCGTATCGCTCCCGACATCCACTGAGAAGAAATAGGACTGGAATCTCGCTTTTAACGGCCAGTTAAGAAGGGGGTCAACTCTGAATTCAAACCTTACAAGAATAGCGGGGAAATTCACCTTTATTTTTCCTAAACACTCCTGTCAATTTACATATATTAAAGATGACGCTATGGTTATCCTTGATCGCCCACATTGTGAAGGGACATGGCGTAGGAAACAGAGAATAACAGTCAATGTTTATTTATCTATCAGTGGTGGAGGGTGACTTTGAAATGAAGAAACAGATAACTCTTCTGTTTTTTTCCTGTTTGTTTCCTCACTCTCTCAACCTCAATTTCCCACGTTCTTTGTTCTTGAAAACTGAACTAGTGCAGTAGCAGTATACAGAAGCAGGCGACTTCTCTGCTTATACTGATCGACTAATATCGCTTGTTTATGATTTATCTTAAGAAATGAAAGAATACGAAATTGAAAATTTCTCACGATTGAAAAGAAAATAGAAAAACTTATCAATATTTCTTTTCTTTTTAAATAAAAATTATTTATTCTAGAAAATATTTTCCGGCGATCAGTATATTTTTGCACACATGTACCCTCACCACATCTATTTATTTGTAATTCCTGTAATTCATTAAGAAAACTTCAAGTCCTTTAATAGATATATTGTGATGTGTTTTACAAAGGTAATATTAAGGTTATCATGGTCTTTTACAATGGGGATGTTGAATTGTTAACCACATTGCTTTATAGCTTCACATTTTTACTTAGTTTATCTAGGTTTCGTAAGACGTAAAAACGCAACTGTAGGACGCCAGTAACGATCGAACTCACTAGAGTTGGAACAGAATGTGCGGATAGTTTAGTAATTATAGTGATGCACTCAAGTATTTAAAGAAATCTATGGCCTTAAATAAAAATCTCTAAATTTTAACATCTTTTATGCTATATCCATTCCAATTTGAATAAATCTCATCTCATCTGCGTAGGCACAAATATTATTTAGAATTCTTGCAATTATGTGGAAGCCATGCCAGAATGCTAATCCCAAAATAATCGCTCTCGGCTGGGCCCATGGCAGAGAAAGTCCGATGTCATGGTGGGGGTGCGAAACTTTCTATGGCATAGAATAGACATCACTGAGGAAGCCTTCTGGTGTGTTTGCATATAAGACGAAACCGTCATGTACGCTGTGGTATCATATGCTTTCGGAAAGATAAAAAGGAATAATCTGTACCTGAACAAATCTTTACCCAATCTCTGGAGATTACGCAAAAACATATCGGAGTGAATTTCTGTTTTGCAAGTACAGAATATTTTTGTACCTACTATTATATAAGATGAAAAATTTCTCATCTTCCCCATTCAAACAGTGACGGACGATTGGGAATTGTCGTTTATTTATTTATCTTCTAAAATATGATGATATATTTTCGAAACAATTATTGATAACCTTAGTGCATTTGTCATCGATGTTTGATTTGACAGTGAAGCTGACAATTTTACGTTTACACTCGACGAGAACAACGACGATGAATATATTAAGATTGAGACGAGTACATACGATGAATGTTAAACAAAAGAGAGGCGTGTTTCGTAGATATCATTCTGGAAACAGCTCAGTTGACAGGCTAGGTGTGTGGACATTTTGCAAACTGAATCGAATGCGGAAATGAACTATTCAAACATATACACACATAGTGTGTAAACAAAATACAAATGTTCATCGTTATTCATTTAAAAGTTGTATAGGGAATACATGGTCAAATGCCATCTATAGAATCCAATAAATAAAACATTATCGATAGATTTACAAATCGTTTAGATATGTGTTTCATGAGGGAAAGCACACTGTTATCTCTTTAAATATGCTAAATGGTTATAAAGATTTATCACGAGCACCCAGACATACACACATACACACAGACACACACAAATATTTCACCTACACGGATTGTCAGGGTAATCTGGCAGATTACTCTGACGATGCGTGTAGGCCTTTAAGCTCTAGGTTTTACGTGGCTCCTTAGGTTATATATATATATATATATATATATATATATATATATATATATATATATATTCTTACGTATATGAATGCTTTTATTGTAAATTCTTTTTAACAGGCTTTTCAATCTAGATAAAATATGTTATGTTATTTTTCTATGATTGAAATTCATATTTAACATATACGTATATATATATATATATATATATATATATATGATAAAGATAAAAATATAAAAGATATATATATATATATAATATAGATGTCTCATGCATTATATATATATTTCATATATATATATATATATATATATATTATAAAAACGTCTGAATTATATATATATATATATATATATATATATATATATACAACTGGATTATAACGTACTCTTATGTATATACCCATTCTTTTAATTGCCTGTTTGTGGGTGTAGTACTTACGAGTATTTATATATGCAAAAACTGCATGGTTCTATAGGTTATATATATATATATATATATATATATATATATATGTGTATATATATATATACGTGTTCTATATATATATATATATATATATATATATATATATATATATATATATATATATATATATATATATATATATTTCATATTTATATGCAACTATAGAAATTTATGTTTGTATAAGAGGAAATGATTAATCTGCAATATAAAAATATCCAAATGGAAATGGGGAAATATATATATATATATATATATATATATGTGTGTGTGTGTGTATATGTATATGTATGTGTGTGTGTGTGTGTGTGTGTGTGTGTAGGTAACTTATGACAACTTTTGTTTACCGTCATTAAGGGAACAGATTTTATCACAAATTCAAAGATAACTTGGATATAAATCATCACTGAGGAAGTGTTTATGATCAACTTTTCCTGTCAAGAATAATTAAAAATTATATATTTTTCTGTCTTTCCCCCGCTCTGTGTTTTTTTTTTTTATATATATATATATATATATATATATATATATATATATATATATATATATATATATATATATATATATATATATAATATGTGGAATCAAAAGTAACGAAGCTGCCAATGCAAATTCAATCGAATCATAATCATAGATAAGACACGTGAGAATGTCTTTTTCCGCCTTTTTATTGCGGACGAGAGTTCATTACTGTCGACTTAAATTGGTTTCTTTTGTGTCCCGCGAGAAGGCTGATACGGAATTGTTCCACAGATAGCACATATTTCTAAATTTATCAGCGGCATAATTGAATTGATTTCTTTGCAATGTTTTCTTCGTGTAAACTCTGTATCCACTGTTGTTAATTACTTGGCGTACATACACTGAGTCTCTGCGCACTTTGATTAAAGCCAGATGCACACGTGTAGCGACTACGCGTTGATCACATTCAGGTGAGTGCCGAGCTATTCATGCGAGTGCTTCTACTTGGAGATGATCGTTGAGTGTATCACTGCTTCCAATACAATCCGTTTGTATACGAAGCCTTAAATCGGGTACGCTTTAAAAGGGGGATATTGACTGTAATGTGAAAAAAATTGGCGTAGAAATACGAAGGGAAACTGAACAAAGGCGCGTTTCAAAAGATTCTGATGTTTGTAGAGTTTTTTAAATTTTGGAAGTGAGTTCGGTTAAGGAAATTTTGAGCAAATTGCAAATAATTCTTCAATGAAAATGTTTTTTTTCCGTATTCGTCGTATAATTTTTAGTTCTTCTTTATATATCAAACAGGCTCAGGATAAAATGATTCTTATATATATATACCTATATATGTGTATGGGTGTGTGTGTGTTTAAATTAGGATATAGAATCCCGACAAAGTTTCTAAGAAATTTGACAAACGAAAAACTTTTCATAGAAACTATAATTGATAATGCGTTTCGCCTTTCTAGAAGACATCAGATCCAGAAAAGAAACAAAGAAATGTGTATGTAGGCTTAAATAATGAACAATAGTACTTATTTCTTTAGCTAATGTTTCTGCTGTTTAAAGAAGAAAGAAAATGAGTGACTTTAAAAAAAAAAGCCATTAATACTTATTCCGTATCATTTCTTTTTAATTCTTAGTTCATGTTGAAAGTTGTTAATATATTTTTCCATACTTTCTCGAATTAAAAATAAATCTCCATCTCAATTTCAGAATGGCTTGAAAGTAAGAAATGCATATAGTCTTTTCCGAAATGAATCCATTGCAATTCCTCATGCAATCTTTCAGAATGGGTTGAAAGTAAAAGATTTATCCTTTTTTGGTCTACCCATGTATTTGCTGTGTCGACAATATATGTTTCAAATAAGACCTAGCACAAAAAATTTAATCAGCAGCACGTAGATAGCAACTGACATTGCATTTAAATTTTTGAAGATTAAATTTGGCTGGAAATCATGAATCTGGAAGGGCGTTCCACAAGAGAAAAGTACGAGAGATGAAACCTTTAGCCTAAAATTTACGTTTACATCTAGCCAATTCATCTGTAAATTAATGAGACCTTGTCAACAATCTAGTATTGCGCTTTAATTTAAAAAGTACTATAGTGAAGAGGTCATTCGTTCGAATAATTATCATGAATGTATTTATCGTCAAGGCACAAGGAGGCAATCCTATGACAGTGGGAAAGTAACTTCTCCGAGTTGATAGATCGGGAACAATAATAATGCTGATTCTTCTTTAGATTTTCTCAGTGAACTCTAGATAAATAGAAGGAGCACCGGACCATATATGGTAGCAATATTCTAAGTATGGAAAAATGGTAGACCTATAGATATGTAAGATAAATGCTGAAGAGAGAGTCTCGTACGACACAGAGAACCATCTTTCTTAGCAGCTGACCTTAGCAATGGATTCAATATAGTTTTATACAAGTTTCATTAAAGACAAATGACAAGAAATTGCATTTTCTTTTTATTCAGTTTTTCTTGTGGATGTATAAGTGTTTTCTTTTTCTGGAAATAAAGTGTGTAAAAACTGTCCGAGGTTTCTTTATATCCGAGCGTCTTCAGCTATTCTATTAGCCATTATCTAGGTTTAGGTTTTATTCTTAACTGAATATGTAGATTTTGATATATATATATATATATATATATATATATATATATATATGTGTGTGTGTGTCTATTGTGATGGGATTTATTTCTTTTCCAAAAACGGTCAGCACATTGTGGGCGTGTTTATAGCTGGTAACTTTTTATCATTACTGCTTCCATTATTTTTAGCCTTTTTTAACATGTGGATGAAGCTAAAAACAATGTAACATTATTTTGTTGAAAACGGCTTTTTAGTAGATCAGTAATACTTCATTACGATTATTCAGCGATATGTTTTATAGACAATGATGTAAAGTACCTGTTTGCATCGTCTCTCAAAATTTAAGTAAAACAAACTTAAGATTTTCGTCATCCTTAAGAAGCGAATTGCAGCTGGAAGCCACATACCAAAGAGGTTAACTTAACAAAATTTGTGTAATGATCTTGTTTTGGTAGATTTTGAGTATGTTGGCTATCATCCGCATCGTATTCTTTTCATTATTTTCAGGTAATGCCTCAATTAGATTGCTTTCAAATACAACCATTTACACAACACTGAAGCATTGTTTACCGGAATAATATATCCGAGATGAAACATAGCATACCAATTTTGAAACACGTTCGATTACAACATTTCCGTGTGTGCATCATATTTTCTCATTTTCTCCCATATTTTCTCACAAAGAAAGTCTAATATTTTCCTAAAATGTCACCTATTTTCTCTCATCTTCATAAATCGGATCAATAAACAAAAATACATAAATTTTGGTATTCTTTAAAAGTGAGCTTTTATACAATAACTGCTAAGGCACAAACAAAAGCGATCTTTTAAAACTGTCACGTCCCAAAATAGACTTTGCACTCAGAGTAAAACCAGACGATCAAGGTAATCAGGTAAGATGTTGACCTGAGGTAACTTCCCAGTTGCTGATTACAGAATCATGTAGCCGGAGCAGCTGCACCTGGTTTGCAAGCGTAGAAATGAGAGACATGACAAAGGTAGGTATATAAATACCAACTCTAGCGTTGAGGGTGCAGTAAGGCTCACTTTTCCGGCTCACACGCATTGACTGACAGAGATTGATGAAGACCAGAGTAAATAAGATGTAACAGAGACCTGGATATGACTGTAAACTACATCTTCTGATTGGGAGGTGGGTTGGAGACTATGGAACCACCTCTTAATTGGCGTTTTTCCCAGGTCCACTCTGACCCGAGGTGGTAGCACCTGCTAGGGTTCCAGCTATGGGCAAATAGTGAACCTCCAAACAAAACACTATGAAAGTATAAAAATACAAGCAATACATTTTTATGTAAAAAAAAAGCGACAATACTTATTTATAGTAAAAATAGTATCAATACATTTTAAAACAAAATGACCAGCAATAAATTTTATTTGTACTTGAAGGCATACAACTATGTTCAAAATATATTTATTTGAAGCCATATAATTGTTCAAATTATTTAGATTTCGTCACTGAATGAGCCATGGAGGTTGATATGTCGCTAAACAAAATCAACCAAACCAAAACAGCTAACATGAAAGAACTCTTTTATGACATTAAGCCATATAATATCCTACAATTTCTTAAATCATACTGCATTTCAAAATATAACTTCAACAAAATATAAAACACGCCTATCACTACCACCTTGTAATTATGTTCACACAAACCTGTTATATGGGCAAAAGCTGAGTATTATCTACCATGTATTCAATTGTGAAAGCAGAATAACATATTCTTATTACTTAAAAATTCCCTAGACTAAATTTCGGCATTAAATGACCCATAAAACTTTGATATGCCGTTAAACAAACAACAGCAACAAAATGCAATAGTATAAATTCGAATTATTTAAATATAAACTGCAGTTCAAATGTTTGAGGTCGCAACTGATAATTTTTTAATTGGCCACAAATGTAGTTATTTTGTGCTTTAAAATAAGAGAAAATTATTATACATCATAAAAAATTGAACATGATTTTTTATTAGAAATTTTATGATGACAAAAAGAAAAAAAGCACTTCATGATTAAATTTTGCTTTCGTCAAAATATCCTTCTTTAGCCTTTATTAATGCAGCACGAATTTTTGGCATTAGTTGCAAAAGTTTCTCAAAGTATAAGTTTGATAATAAGTTCCATTTTTTTTTTTTTTTCAATTACTTTAAAAGCTCTTTTCCATTTTTTGGATAGAAAGGTTTCACTCTTCTGTCAAATTCATCCGATGTTAATTCTGGAGGTGGCTTCAAACTTTTGAACTGTAATGTACATGTTATCATCTGTCGGAGTAAGAACTTCCTTAGAAAATTAAATGCTTCTAATGACAATCTCAGAAGAAACAAAGACATATTATAATATTTAAAACACATGCAACAGTGCAATTTTATCACCTGAATAAGAAAATTAAACCTTTCAATTAAATGAGATAATTAAGTTTAACGATTCTTGTTTTTACTTCTCTTCGGACAGTGAGGTTTATTTTAGATTAAAAAAAAACGATGGTAAAGTAAATGAAGACATTAAAAGTTAATTCGAAGAGTGTCACGGAAAAAAATGAAGAAATATGTTTAAAAAAAATAGAAAGTTGTTGGTGGCTATCGTAAGAAGCAATAAAAATAAAAATAATGGAAACTACGAGGGACTTCAATTTTGGTGTGGAAAAGCACAAATCGAGAAATCAGCGTAAATGAGCAAATTGACAGAAGAAAGAAAATGTGATTGTGAAATAAAAACAAGCCGAACAAACAGGAGCATGTGTCGGTGAAAGGAGAAACAGTCGAATAGCTCGTTGCGATGAAACCGAACCTCGTAACAACCAATCGACATGTCCCGGTCCTCTTTTCAAACACAGAACTACACGCTTCTTATTTTTCTTCTGATTTTTAGGGTTTTTTTTTTTTTGCTTGCATTTGCTTTTTCTATTAATCTTTTCGCTATATTCATTTTTTGTATTTTTTTAAAAAATTTCTTACCTTTCTTCTCTAAATTCGCAAACAATCTTTCCGTTTGTTGTAGAAATTAAATGGATTGAAGGCAAAACTCCTGTTTTGAAAATCTTCAGATGACCAGGAAAAGGAGGTGATTAATTAATATATGGTTACTTATTGGTGTTATGCTTTGTTTGACAAGCCTTTTCGTTCATGGCGTAATTTATAGGATACTTGATCCTTTTCTTCGTTTCTTTTTAACTTTATAGGAACACTGCTCTCGTACGCTCTGCTCCCCCTTCTCTCTCTCTCTCTCTCTCTCTCTCTCTCTCTCTCTCTCTTCTATTTCATATCATCGTTTATAATCCAGTGGAGTCTGTTCCCTCGCGCGCAGACGCACACACATGCGCACACAGACACAACCAAAAACGCAAATATTCACTCACTCTCAATTGCTTAACAGATCTCACACACTTCGCCATCTTCTGCATATATCCGAGGCTTTTACCGCTCTTTTCGTACATAAAAATCGGCATACAGTCTGCAAGCCAGCCTGCGCTGATCGCCTCGATTTCCTTACTTCCTCTGCGGGAACAATACCAAAGATATCCAGTCGGGCTCATCTGCGCACACGTGGGAGCTAAAATAAACGCGACAAACTACCAAGGTTTCATTTTCTTTTGCAGACATAAATAGATCAAATGATATGAAATTAAATTCGGAGTTAAAATCAATCAAAACTTACTGTACTGATAAACCATCAGTTACCTCCCCTTAAAATCTAGGAGGTATGAAAAGCACCCTGTATAATCCGTCAGCAGACGAGTAGTCAGAGTAAAGTGTAATGAATCTTTGGTATTAGTTTATTCACTGGTTTTGTTTTTACTACACGTAACTTACTTCATTTATTAAAAAAATGACTTATCAATGCGGTGTAGGAACGCAATCTAAAAATAAACATTTTTTTTTAAATTACGTATCTGTTCAAAATTTCATATATACGTTACAGGCAAAACGTTTGAGTCCACCTTGCATTTCTTAAAAAAAAAAAAAAAAAAAATTGTACTTTGTAAAGTAAAAGATAAAATATCTGTAACTACAGGGGATTTTCTTTTATTTTGACAAAAACAAACATTTAAATATAAAAAAAAATATAGAACTGAATCATATTTTGTTTTAGTCAGTTGACGTGGTTTTGATTTCTATACTGCACTGATTATATATATAATATATATTGATAGAAAAGTTACCCGCGCTATCATCTCAGAAAATTAAGAAATGTTTAGAAATGTATTTTTAATTGTTAGTGCTTGATTCTACTGTAGCATGACGTTTAAAAATGTTAGAAAAAAAAAACAGAAACTAGGAGAATGCGATCCACATCAAACTACATAAACGAACACCTGCTAGTATTAATTAAATGAGGAATTATCTTTCTTATATGACTTTCTATATAATATGCTCAACGTTCTTGTTATATTCACAAAGTTTCGGTCGTTGTATTCTCCAACCGTATAGGAATTATGTATGAAGTTGAAAAGAGTAGTTATCAACACTTGTGGAATTAATTCAAGATAGTAGACAAGTCACGGTGATAAGGAGAATGAAAGAATCAGCGCACATGTTAATACACTGAGAAACTCATTCAGTAGACTTAACATACAGATAAATACAATTTGTGAACCTCTAATTAAGAAAGAAAAACATGCAAAATTTTCACTACCTGAGTACATACATTAAGTTTAAATCTGCAAAATTACATCATTGGATTGTCCAAGAAACCTTAACTGAAGGCTTGGTTAAAACATATTTGTTTTCCTGGTAGTTATGAGTTCAATCCCTGTGTCGAGTATTACGGAAAGTCATAATCTGGTTCCGTGGAAGAAACCGAAAAGTAACATGAAATCGTATAGACTAACGTATACTTGTGTATAAACCGAATTCAGGTATAGTGCGATCCCTGAAATTATTTTTGCATAAATCTTATTTAACCTCCTCCACCGCCGAAAAATATACAGGTGTCTGGAGTGGGGGTATATTCTGGGCTGTTTCACCGGAATCGTTTGTTTAAGTTGCAATAATAAATTTAACTGAAAGATGGTGTCTTGACAAAGTAAGAGTTGAAAAACTTTGATGCCAGAATAATTATCTGTTGAATATATTTGAATAAAAGATTTTATCGTAAAAATGCAAGTTCTTTTTGCCTCGAGTTAATTAAATATTCCGTGTGCGTCGATCAGATTACATTATGTATGAAGGTCTCAGTAGAGACGATATTTACAAACAAGATTAGCATTGTACGGTACAGAGACAGTAAAAACTTGTGTTACGCCAATCTTTCAAGTAGTATGGGCCTGATATGACCACCAACATCAAGAAACCTGTCTTTTTTTTTTTAAAAAAACCGAGACAATTTACTTCGTCTTGGATTCTAATAAATCCATTTTCATAGCCAGTGATTATTTTGTTATAACAATGTGGGTTACCCGACTTGGATTCGCTAAATGATTATTAGATGGTGCCTTTTAAAGCCTATAAAAAGACAAACATTGTTTTTCTTTTTCTTTTTCTGCTTCTTGCTCCAAGATGTATCAGGTGTAGATGAGGACATTCCCGCTGGATCACTTTCGTTTCCCTGGTCCACTGACGACTGAATACTCACACAGACGTGCATACACACACGTGGGCATCACGCACGCACACACACACACACACACACACACACACACACACACACACACAAATAAAGAAGCACATTCTTAATAGCTAAGTATTTAATCTATTTTCTTTCTTTTCAACTGTGTAACATTAATGTAATTTTTCTTTGTCAATACGTGATTTAATTTTTTTGTTTAAAATTATCGTTTTTTTTTTTATTTTTACTTGGACTCACATGAGTCCGCCAAATATTGTTTGCGGGATAAATGTACCAGGAGCCGTTAAATGCTTACTGAAAAACATCCAACACCAAAAAAGGGTCATTGACGCAACATGTTATGTAGAGCAAGAACTGAGAGACCAATGTTTAAACGTTGACTGGTATAAGCTTCCTTCAACTCTTGTAAAATGGATTTTTCTAGTTCCTGATTTTTAAAGAATGGTAACCGACTAAGTATATTGATTGATTGTGCAATATATGCATATATTGACTGCGTGTAATGTGTATATATTAGTGTCAGTTATGTGCCATATGTGATACACACTTAGGTGATCATGTATCTTTCGATACATGACTGACGAGGCAGATTTTTTTTCCCGCAGTAGGTTGCCATTTCTTTCTGCGGTAGACTAGTTATAATCCAGGGATATCCATTACTCCACCGTAACTCCCATATTAGCATGCAATATCGAAAAAGGCAACACCCAAACTTTGCATCATATCGGTGATTATTAAATCTGATTTTATGCCATTATCCAAATCTGAACATTTTCGCCATCTTAATATCCTAGTTCATTCATTTTAATCTCATACTATTATCCAAATCCAAATAATTTCGTCTTCTTCAAGTCCTCGTTTGTCCATTTACGATCTGATGAGATTATCCAAATCCTAATAATTCTGTCTCCTTCAAGTCCTCGTTTATCTATTACGATCTGATGAGATTATCCAAATCCTAATAATTCTACCTCCTTCAAGTCCTCGTTTATCTATTACGATCTGATAAGATTATCCAAATCCTAATAATTCTACCTCCTTCAAGTCCTCGTTTATCTATTACGATCTGATAAGATTATCCAAATCCTAATAATTCTACCTCCTTCAAGTTCTCGTTTATCTATTACGATCTGATAAGATTATCCAAATCCTAATAATTCTGTCTCCTTCAAGTCCTCGTTTATCTATTACGATCTGATGAGATTATCCAAATCCTAATAATTCTGCCTCCTTCAAGTCCTCGTTTATCTATTAGGATCTGATGAGATTATCCAAATCCTAATAATTCTGCCTCCTTCAAGTCCTCGTTTATCTATTACGATCTGATAAGATTATCCAAATCCTAATAATTCTGCCTCCTTCAAGTCCTCGTTTATCTATTACGATCTGATAAGATTATCCAAATCCTAATAATTCTGCCTCCTTCAAGTCTTCGTTTATCTATTACGATCTGATAAGATTATCCAAATCCTAATAATTCTGCCTCCTTCAAGTCCTCGTTTATCTATTACGATCTGATGAGATTATCCAAATCCTAATAATTCTGCCTCCTTCAAGTCCTCGTTTATCTATTAGGATCTGATGAGATTATCCAAATCCTAATAATTCTGCCTCCTTCAAGTCCTCGTTTATCTATTACGATCTGATGAGATTATCCAAATCCTAATAATTCTACCTCCTTCAAGTCCTCGTTTATCTATTACGATCTGATAAGATTATCCAAATCCTAATAATTCTACCTCCTTCAAGTCCTCGTTTATCTATTACGATCTGATAAGATTATCCAAATCCTAATAATTCTACCTCCTTCAAGTCCTCGTTTATCTATTACGATCTGATAAGATTATCCAAATCCTAATAATTCTACCTCCTTCAAGTCCTCGTTTATCTATTACGATCTGATAAGATTATCCAAATCCTAATAATTCTACCTCCTTCAAGTCCTCGTTTATCTATTACGATCTGATAAGATTATCCAAATCCTAATAATTCTGCCTCCTTCAAGTCCTCGTTTATCTATTACGATCTGATAAGATTATCCAAATCCTAATAATTCTGCCTCCTTCAAGTCCTCGTTTATCTATTACGATCTGATAAGATTATTCAAATCCTAATAATTCTGCCTCCTTCAA